>CM041294.1:127026440-127516440 GCA_023052935.1 Piezodorus guildinii | reverse complement strand
CATTACAAACCCGCCTGTCCGTAACTATTCATCTGAGCACCTCAGACCTTCTGGTCCAATAAACATTGAAGTGCTACTGGGTAGATTCTTCTCAAGATTTTTTTAGGCCAATTTTCTGATTGCTCATTTACTTACTGTATTAGGTACAGATGCAATATATCAATAAAATATTCAAGAAATAAAATAAAAAATCGTTTTGGTTTTTGTGCTGTTTAGAGTGTTTTGTTGTTCGAACCATTCATTATTTGACTAGAGGGATTTAAAAACAGAGTTTAAAAAATACGTTTTTAACTAATCTTACCATATTCTCATCTCCTAACCTATATTACTTTTAGATTACCAGTAACGAGTCCAAATATTCATAACTGATTTGTGGATATAAAAAAATTTGTGTTTAATACGCTTTCTCAATTAAATATAACTGTTTCGAAATACACTATTTACTTTCATTAACACTAAAGAGTTAATATTTACTTTTTATCTATTTTACTATATTGCTAAATGAAGATAATAAGACTACTTGTTATTTATGTAACCCTTACACATAATACCAGTTACATGATATTTTATAACAGTTACCAATGATTATCATTGAATAAGAAATTGATTGGCTCTTATTAGAACGTAACTTTCTCGATTCATAAAAACGTACATAATTTTGAACATGCTTTTATTATATTAAAGGGTTGAGGAAGAACAGTAGACTAGGCATTGTGTAGTTAATCTCAAAGTCTTGCCCTAGTGATCAGCAGATTACTTATTCTGTCATTTCAGCTGGAGATCGCACTTGGAGTAGAGAGACCCAGCGTTAGTTCCGCCATATGTTACTGAATGTGGATATAGCGTGATTTTTTCCATATCATTGTTTACTATGCTTTGAGCTAACACACTTTGGGGGTATGAAGGATACATGCTTTATTTGACTGTGAGAAAAAACAGAATTGATGTAGTGGTAGGTCACATAATATCCTTCTACGCCCAAGGTCACGGTTTCAAATTAAGCAGATGGCCTTAGAGTTATTTAATATAACTCTATATGGTGTATAAAATCGTTAACTAAGCCGTGGTGTAATCGTAAAATATTGGAAAGGAACCAGTCCCATGTCAAGTACTCGTAAATGATTGCTATTCTAATTAAACCTGTATGAAAAAATCAGGGCTGCCGCAGTGCACTCTCCGATTTTCTACAGTAGCGTAAAGTGATGTTAAAACGAATAAACAAAAAATATAATTTATTTATTTTCTACTCGTGTACGTAAACGCACTCCCAAACAACTTTTAAGATCTGTTTAAAATTTTTGGCATGTTTTATATTTTTGTTTTGATTGAAGCAAACGTTTTTAGTTGGGTTTTTATTTTATTTATTTATTTCATTAAATTCATCAACTGTGGTGATAATAAAATTATGAAAGCGTATTAAAATACTATTTAATAACAATCCACAACAGAATTTGTATAATTCTTTAAAAGTGGTTTCTAACCCAGTTTTTGGTAGGCTTAAGGTTCCTCCAGCTCCTCAGAGGTGGCAAATAGTGTCTAAGGTAGGCAATTAGTGTGTAAGATTAGCTTAAGACTAGAAGTGTCAAGAGTGAAGTGATCCTCACCACCAAGCAAATCATGATAGCTTTTAATAACATAATCTATTAACATAAACATCATTAAAATGTATCTAGATACAGTAAAAGGAAATATTCAGAAATATTTTAGCAAAACATGTAAATAAATTGGTGTTATGATAACAAAATCCACATGACTTGTTGAAAGTACATAAGAGATGGCAAAAATGTATTGACCATATAGGATTTGGTTTCAAATCTTGACGGTCATTTGTATTAAAAAAAAGTACATACGTACCACAATGTTCGTAATTCGTAAAAAATACTTGATTTTAGCTCTTTTACTGACCAACAATTCAACATGATAATTTACTTATGAGTCAATATTTGGCAACCAGAATGTGTAGCAGTTTCTTTTAGTGGTAGTCCATGTTTAATTCAGTTTAGTTTAACGATCTTGGAGAATGTCAGATGATTATGGCAATAAGTTAGTAGGCACGTATTTTGCGGGTTAGACCCGCGAAGGGAGCTGCAAGTGTATATAGGTTATACTGTGCTGATATGGGATCAATAAAGTGCCCAGTCGTGCTCGAGCATCGAATTGAGCTATCAGAACCTTAGCGGCAGTAAAAGCAACCTATCAACCCACTAATCGAATTGTCAGCGGATGACCCGAAGATAATACTACTAGCTATTGGATAAAGAGTCAGTGGATAGGAGTGGAACAAAAGAACTGGGATCCTGACACAAAGACCTCCTCAGGAAACACTTTCTTCAGCCCACCTCTTAGCCCACGCCGCTGCAGGTCCTCGTAGGCAACCAATGGCCTATTGTTCCCCTCTGTTTAAATATTCAATCTCTTTCATGGCTAACGTGAAATATTGCGAAATACGATATACAAAATAGATGTTTATTTTTTTAGTTGAATAATTTGGTTTATTTATAGTAGAGTCTACCTTGCGGTTAACCGACAAAGAGAATACTTCCACTAGGCATAGAAGCACAATAAGATGGTAACTATACAATTGTATTTATTAAAGAATCTATGAATAATATAAATATACATAAACTCAGATTTATTTTACCAAGACAACTGCGGTATATCAGCATAACTGACTTCTATTGCCAGGAATAATCTATTCGGCCCAAAGTCAAAGGATAGGCTAAAACTTAAAACTTTATTTTGGAACATGCTATACGAAGATGTCTCGAGAAAAACAGCTTTGTTTCAGGCAGCTTCAAATTTTCCAACAGAAGAAACCCGCAGGTGGTCCTAGGATTTTTTTTATGGGACTAAAAAACCTTAGAAAATCCCTATCCTAATAAAGCCTGGATAGGAAAAATTTAGGACTCCCACTGTAGCATCGTCCAATCGGCACAGTAGCATAAAGTGACGTTAAATAAAGAAACAATCCAACAGAAGAATGGTATCTTTTGGAATGAGGCCGTTGCACGATATTATTAATGGAGTAAAAAAAACTTGGTTATGACTTCCTTTGGAGGGGACGTAAAATGGTGGTAAGAAGTCTGCACGATGTCAGGTACTCGTTAAAGAAAGCTTATCTTAATTAAACCTGAAAAGGAAACTTTAGGATGCTTTTTTTTTTCCAACCCCTTTCTCGCCTTAGAAGGCTATACAGGGGTTGTTTCTCGGATCAGGGGGTTAGGGCGGGGGGATTGATGCCGAGATAAAAGTTCCCTCCGGTTCCGAGAGTTGAACTTTTTTGAAATTTTTGGTTTCAAGGTATTGGTCATCTGGTACCTAGGCAACGCGTGTTAAAAGCAACGCGCACTAAACATCTCGGCCACCCCGCCCCCTAAAGACCTCCTTATTTTATAAAGGCCACCCACCCCTATTTCAGGGTGCCCATTGTAGCATCGTCCGATTAGCCACAGTATCATAAGGTGGCGTAAGGTCAAAAATAAACTTTTTTACATACAGTTAATATCATGTCTAGACAAGTAAGGTACCTTAAAAGTAGGTCCTTTATTTAATTTTTTTAATCATTATTATTATTATTAATTTTTTTTTATTGAGTGTTTCTACGAAGATTGATTTCTAACAATAAATTACCAATCCAGTATATTCTCCATAATTTTCAGGATTTCAAGCCTCGTCATGATGAGTATCATACAAGTGATTCCATGCCATTATTTAACTGATAAATTAGATTAAGAATATTATAGATCGATATTATAATGATTTAATTAATTCACTCCGCAATTCTTTATACAAGCTATATCAACTACCTATCTTTTCGTATTTCCCACATAAATCAGTTTTATCACAAGTGAAAGTGCTCAACCAGGGTCACTGACAAAACACAAATTGGATAAAAAATAAAAGAAAAAAATTACTGTATTATTGTATTTCCAGAATTACAATTCCCTCTAGATAATCATTTCCTGGATACATTTATCCACCAGAAGGACCATTTCTTGGTTCGGCTCGTTTGAGATCGTTCTGGCGTAACTTATTTGTCAATTTGTTAACCCATCAGAAATGCAAAACCATTCAGATTTGCATTAATTCATTCTTTAGATGAAACTATTAAAGCTGATAGATATATTTTTTTTTTTTCTGAACGATCGTTCAATTTTATTATGCCGACTGTCTTATATATTCCAAATTAATTGACATTCGTCGGTTTAAATTATTATGAGATATGAAGATATTTGCATATTTATTGTGTTTTGAATGACTACTTCGAAAATATGATTGCAGTGATTGACCGATCCCATTATTAGTGAATGATACTGTTATATTTTTGTTTAAGTGCTTATAATCTCAAAATATAAGTTATCAATACAGTTAAGCAATATGTCAAAAAATAAACCTTATGGAAAATAGAATAGCATCTCACGACAGGTAACTAACTACCTATCTAGTCAATGTATACAAGGTAATAGTATTATGTACGATTTCGTGAAATCGAGAGTTCAGGAAGAGGAAAAATCAGAAGAAAAACGGAACTAAGGGAAAATCGTTACAGTTTTCCCCATAATGTCCATCTTAAATTGAATCTTCATCACTTTCCATAGAAGCTAGCGATATTTGTTTGAAAAATTATAATAAAAGAGTGTGAACTCATAAAAAGTTTTTAACTTGATGCTCAAGCATATCAGGTTTTGGGGTCACCTATGGTATAGTGGCGAGTATAAAAGCTTTTTTGACCAGGTCGTGGTTTCCAACTCGGCTGATGGCTCTAGTTTTTAAAGGCTGTATACAATTATTGGTTATGCCGTCCTTCAGGGGAGAGAGAAGAGGAAGTAAAATGGTGGTCCCGGGCCTAAGCGATGTCAAGTACCCGTTAAAGATCCCTGTCCTGAGCTCGGAAAAAGCAAAATATAATAATCCCACTATAGCATCACCCGAGTATGCACAGCAGCATTGAGTGACGTTAAATGAATAAACAAACAATATCATGCTTATTTTCGTCTTATTTTTCAAAAATTTAATATTAGGAAAGAAAATTTATAAATAAAATTATTGATTATAATAATAAACTTAAAAAATATGGCATGTGAGGCAGATCGTAATTTGGCCCTCAAACATCGTTTGTGTCTTAACATTAATATCGCTATATAATATTTATGAAATAATATTAATAGTTCAATATAAATACAATTAAATAAATAATTTCGATTGCTTGAACCCCATTTTACTATATTATGAAAAATAAATGGGATTTCAATTTTTTAAACCCAGGATTATTTGATTTAATATAGATATATATATATATATATATATATATATATATATATATATATATATATATTGAGATATACAGGGTGTTTCAGGGTTAAGTGGCCAGACTGAATTTAGACCTAAAACAAGGGGAGAGAGGGGAGGGGAGGGGGGAAGTCCTCTAGAGATGCATCCAGAAATGCGCAGTTAAGGAGCTACAGTCAAAAATATTTTTCAGGTTTTATCAGCTTCTAGAGCTAGCTATCGATTTTTCGGCAAAATCTCTCGAATAAAATTTGTAGGTCACTAAATTCTACAAGAATTGGTTCCAAGCACTTGAATCTAGCGTCCTTAGACGCGTATATAGCTCAGTTGAAGCCCTAAACATTATTATTTTTTTTTAATATGATCAAATTGTACAATTTAAAAGTAATCATGGGAAATGGATATATGAAAGTTGAGAATGTTAAGATGTTACAAAACACTAATATGAGCTGAGGTAGGGTTAGTAAATAAGGATGTATGTAGGTTTTAAATATGAATTCTAAAAAAAAAAAAAAATACTGCCACTACCAAATACTATACCATGAAGAGTCTTGGGCTCAGCAGTACATATGGAGATTCGTACTGTCTCAAGGCTACCGGCCGTGCCATGAGGTGATTCGGCCGAGATCACGCTCAGCCGCCAGGTTTTTTCCCCATTTTTGAGTACCCACTTTATAGAGGCTGGTTCTACCCCAGGAGGGTATCCATACCCCAGGATCGTCCCCCGACCAAAATAACAGAATAAATAATATTCCGTCACAACCGGGATTCGAACCCAGGACCCGGAGCACAGAAGACTAGCGCTCTATCCACTAGACCACGCCGCTCCCAAATATAAATTCTATGAACCCTCAAAATACGAATGAATCCTGAAACACACTGTATAAAAAAATAAGAAGGATATTATGCATTATTATATTTTTTATTTAAAAACAAGAAATATTTTTATTGAAATTTACCACCATATATTATAATACGACTAGTAAATATGCTGCTAAATGATAAAAACATGAAGTGAAACTGCCCATTGGCAGCATTCGAGTAGTAAATCTCGAGGCCATCTTCTTTTCAGACGCCCCGGAGGATTATCAGTGATTGAAGAGGAAGCTAGGATAGAAACTAGTGGGTTATAGTGGTAATGTTTATGAAAGGATTTTAGGGAAGGATCGGTTCGAGCCAAAACTGTAAAATCGGGAACATTATAGTCTCTGTGGATGAGTTCATTCGTGGCTAAGTAAAGCTTTGAGGATTTTACGAAGGATTTTGGATTTAAAGGATTGAATACGAGAGGAATCCGATGGTTTGTCCCAGAGCCCCATAGCTCAATTCCGTAAGTCCAGATAGGTCTTATAACAGTCATGTGGGTTAGCATCTTGCAGTTAAGAAGAAGGTTTGACCGTTTGTCTAGTAAGTGTTGAAGTAGCCGAAAACGGCACAGCTTGGCCTTCAATTACCTAATTTCTTGAATATTGTAAATACGCCATATCTTTACTTTAACCATATATATTTAATCAAAATAATTTCCATCTGAATCAATGCACTTTTGCCAACGTTCAACAAGCTTTCTTATTCCACCAGAAAAAAAATCCGAATCCCTGGACTCAATGAAATCACGAAAAGAATTTTCAATGTCGTCCTGGTTTTGAAAATTTTTCTCCCTCAAAAAGTTGTCCAGATGCCTGAAAAAGTGGAAGTCTGTAGGAGAGAGGTCAGGTGAATAAGGCGGATGTTGGAGAACTTCGTAGCCCAACTCGTGCAGTCTTCGAAGCGTTGGTTGTGCAACGTGTGGTCTGGCGTTATCGTGGAGCAGGATCGGCCCCTTCCGATTCATCAATGCTGGGCAAAGACGTTGCAATTTTTGATTCATGCTGTCAATTTCTTGACAGTACTTGTCAGCAGTTATAGTCTCACCTCGATTGAGACAGCTGTAGTGAATAACACCAGCATTATACCACCAAACTGTGACCATAACCTTTTTTGGGTGCAGGTTGGGCTTCGGGAAAGGTTTTGGTTGTTCATCTTTGCCCAGCCATTGGCTAGAACGCCTTCTGTTGTCGTATAAGATCCATTTTTCATCGCACGTCACAATGCGATCGAGAAATGGATCATTTTTATTGCGTGTCACAAGCATGGAGCAGATTTCAAAGCAGCGATTTTTTTGGTGGTCGTTTAATTGGTGTGGCACCCACTTGGCCAACTTTTTTACCTTACCAATTGCTTCCAAGTGGCGTACAACTGTGGATTGGTTCACACCGAGTTCCGCCGCCATTTCTCGTGTGGTTTTGGTTGGGTCTTCTTCCACTTTTGACCTCAGCTGGTCGTTGTCCAGAGCAAGATGACGGCCCCGACCTTCCTTGTCTTCGAGGTCGAAATCTCCTCTGCGAAACTTCTGGAACCAACGCTGCACTTTGCACTCATTAATAGCCCCCTGACCCCACACTTCATTAATATTACGAGCCATTTGCGCAGCGCCGCGCCCTAATTTAAATTCGTAAAAATAAATTTGACGAAAATCGCACTTTGACATTTTCGATTCAAGGCCTTTGAACACACTGAACAAAACGATTTTACTAAACAAATTCATGGTGAAAGAGAGGGTATTAGATAAGGTTTGTTTTGGTATAATAATGATCAATGTTAGGATTAGCTTTGTTTACACAATTGGAATTAAGATATTGCAATAGAGGAAACCTGCATTAATTTCGCATCAGCCCGATATTTTATAATAACGGCTAACAATAAATTCAATCTAAACTTCATATTATCGTTTCAGCGATGAACCAATCCTATTATATTTCTAATGGAATTTTATTTGCTTCAATATTTATTTTTATCTTTATTTATTTATTAACACATAAGTTGATTAAAAGCCTTCAGGAACATCATGTCATATTGGTAAGGATATATTGAGCACGGGCCTATAATGGCGGACATGAAAAACTAAAATAAATTCAGACGAAGGTAGGTATAATTCTCTCAGGAGAGTATCGTAAATTACCAGAACCATAATAAAGGTAGCTCAATTAGAAGAAACACGCCGTAAAATAAAAGGAAAATAATTGATTATGTGGAAGGAGGGGAGAAGGTAGGAAAAGTTATTAAGGAGGAGATTATATGACAACTGATTAGCTTCCCAGCTATAGGCGTTTTTTACAGCGCTTCCTCTGAGGCGGGAACATTTGACGCCAAAACCGGTCTCCCGCGCCCGCCAAGTCCAGCCTTGACTTACTTTATCCTGCCTTCCTTTAATTGTTCAAATCTTTCTCCTCCTTCATCTTTTCACTTACCACTAATATGTTGCGAGCCTGCGCCTGAAGATGGTGTAAATTTAGGCTGAAATGTAACAAAAATTAACGGAACAATAAATTAACCTTTAACTGGTGAGGTGAATTTCTATTTCTGACGAACGATTGCGGCAATGTTACTAAACCAAATGCAATAACTAAGATGACTTTTGACAAAATGTAACTTTTTCTATCATTTTGAAAGGTAAATATTTTCTGTAGGAAGCACCGTTTACGAGTTATAGTTACAAAACTTAAATAAGTGCGAAAAAATCGAGGTTTTTCGGCTCTAAAAAGTTAATTTCACCACCTGTGATGGTACAGACTCAGATTACTTTTCTTTAAGACCAATAATAGGTATTACAAACATTTTCAGCTTTGCCGGAATTAATTCTTACAAATATCCATGTTTTACTGGACTAAGGTAAAAGGGCTAGGATGCGTTTCCTGGATTCGTTGCGAAACCAATGCATGTAATTCTTAATAAAAAATAAACTAAAAATTTATACTTAATTAATAATATTGATAATTCAATGTGATTTCCTCAAATGCACAGATGAAATTACATTGGGCCAGTTCCTACTCCAAATCGCTTGAAACAGCTGGACTAGGAGTATCTATGCTGAAAACTTAATTTATTCCTCAGTGGTCTTAATGAATTAATGATCCAAAGAGAAATAAAAAATATGTGAAAATAATGGATTAAGAAGGATCTTAAAAATTCAAAACACTCTCACACCTCCCAAGCTGACACATTAATCTCATACTACCCTGTTTGTTTTACTTAGGAATGTAGAATGTTAATCAACAAGGTTTTTTCTTTACATAGAATTGCACTACCGTTCCTGAATTATTCAGTAGAAACGCAGCCAATTCTTTCTAGTTCCCCTTGAACCTTGCCCGATCCTTCCTCGACAGATATCTCCATTAGCCCAAGGCCACATAGATATATCGATTAGGAGAAGGCTGAAGGTACGTCTAAAGGTAATAAGCGTTTTTCTTAGGAAAATTATGTAATTGCTGATAATTCAAATATAATTATTGAAAATTTTTCATAAACACTGCATAATAAACTATATTTCGTCTTCAACGACAAATGCTTCAGAAGTGTTATCCTGAGACAGTTTTAAGGGAAAAGCATTTTTTGTGTGAGATTAACTAGAAATGTTATATAAAACAATGAAAAAATATTGAGGAAGTATATTCGACTTTTGAAATTAGCGTAGGGAGAAATAATCGCCAGTCTTTTTTTTTAATATTTTAATTTTGCCGATGCTTCGGCTCAAAATTGTGAGCCATTATCAGGGCTACAAACATTAGAACAAAAGAGATACATATCAATATGATAATGAAAAGTTTTGAATGTAGTGACAAAGATAAAATTTAAAATTAAATAAAACCAAATATGTACAATACTGGTTCTACATTTTCAAAAGAAAATGATAAACAGTAGAATCTGAGGTAAATAAAAGAACCATGAGGAATATAAAAAAAAATCACAAAATAGTTTTATTTTATATAATATATTTTATATACCTCAGATTCTGCTGTTTTTACAAAAAAATTCATTAACATATTGATATGAGTCTCTTTTATTCTAATGTTTGTAGCCCTAATGATGACTCACAAGTTTGAGCCGAAACGTCGACAAAATTGAAAAAAAAAAAACGACTGACTCCCGATTATTTCTACCTACAATAAAAACATATTTTACTTGATAACAATCTTCTTCGGCCATTCATACATTTTATTTATTTTTAAATTAAAATATAGATAATAATGTCATTTATATTTATATCAATATGGATTCTATTATTTTTTTTATTTTAAGAAATTTAGGTCAATTCAGGCAAAATTGTGTTAAAAGTGGATGTTGAGTTGTTCTGATGTTTATATGTATTTTATTTTTGCAGTTAATGTTATATTGCTTGATTCTGGTTATTGGTTTTTAGCACTACTTCAATGAGATAACCATGGACCGGCTTGAAATAAAAATAGATTGATTTTTCCACTTGAGGGGAATTTTAAGTGAAATACTTAAAATTATTTTATGTAGAAAATAGTATTGAGAGAGTGAATTAACCCTGAATCTATGTATTTAATACTTTTTATAGGTCTATACTATGGTTTTTACAGTTAATGTTATATGGAGATCTTAATTTATTTTTCCTCTGAAATTTACACACTTACTCTAAAAAGTTTCCATACACCCATAAATAAATTGTTTTGAAAGCTGAGGGTAATTTTCTCCACACTTTTGACCTTCTATCTGGCCCAAAATAAGAGAATATGACCTGTTCCGAGACATTTGGGTTTATTTAAAAACTCTCTAGCAGATTACAGCCACTTCTTCAGGTTTAACTTACTGAAGGAGGGCTTTCTTCTGGCGACTCGACCACTGTATGTATCCTTCCCTTCTTAAAATATTTTTGACTGTTTCTGGGTGGACTTGAATCCTATGATACCTATTTATTATGATGGCCATTGAGGTGTTGGCAGTGTGAGGATTTGCATGGACGTCAGAAGGATGGCTCGCCCCTGGCGATTCTCCAGTCTCCTGTCTTCCAGTGCGTGGTCTATCCTCCAGAGATTTTAACTCTCTATGTCTTTGTGGTCCATACTGAACAGTAGCATGCGACTTATTCAACTATTATACTTATGCAATGTTTATAGATAAGCCCTGCGACCATGCGCTCTCATAAATCACGAGAAACGTGCATATTTAAGAGAAATCAGTTTCCCAGGCCCAAGTAAAGTTAATACTGAACTAAGATTTGAATATAGAGATAAAATTTATACACATAACACTGACAAGAAGGTTATAGTACAACAAATAGGATTCATATTGAAAGTGTATGGAAACTTATTTTGGGCTACCATTAACAAATGATATCCTGTCCTTGTTTTATAATTAATGATGAAATGAAAAAAAATATATCTAATTTTTTTTTATATAATATTAGTATTAATAATCTGTACACCAGGAAATCGTTAAGTTGGAAATAAATAGCTATGAAACATAAATGCATGCTTAATGGAAACTTTTTTGAGTGAGTGTATATTTGAGGTAAAAAATTATATAGATGCTAATTACCGTCTGGTCGAATTTCCGCAGAAGTCAAAACCCACCGCCCTGACCCAGAACAAGCTCACCTGAAAAAATAAAGGAAAACAAATAATTCAAGTGAGCCAGCAGAGATGGCCGCTATCTAAGTCTAAAAGATTTTTAATTAGTTCCCCTGACAGTGTTCTCAATCGGACCTTGTTTTTTTACCCTCTTCTTCTGAAGGCCTACGCGGCAGCCGACAATCTCATTTACTATTCGCGTCTTCGTTATAACTGTTGAATTCAGAATTTTCTAAAACAGGTCCGTCCAGTTCCCCCCAGCCACGAGACCGATGTTCGGAATGAGATAGGTCCCTCGGCTCTGTCAACCCCGGTCTTTTTCGTTGCTTGGGACGAAAAAAATAAAGTGCGATGCAAAAATAATCAATATTATGCAAATATTACTAATTTAGCTACTTTTGAATCCATCTATAATCAAAGTTTGATAAGATTCAAATAAGAAAGGGCTAACACATTGTTTAAAATATACAACCAGTTGTAATATTTTTGCAATTCAACTAAGAAATGGGAATTAATTTGTTTTTTGTTATTGTTTATCCCAATTGTACACATTTCTTACTCTTATGGGGCCTGGTCAAAAAAAAAAATTTTGATGGAAAAATGGATCTTTACAATCCAAAGGTCTTGGACTCACTACATATATAAATCCGTATTGTTAGGGATCACTTGTAGCTAGGTGGCTTGCATAACAGCCTCCTATGCCAAAGGTCACGGGTTCAAACCCACAGGTGGTCCTAGGATTTTTTAATATGAGTAAAAAATCTTTAGTTATGCCGTCCTTCGGAGGGGACGTTAAAAGGTGGTCCTGAGCCTATGCGATGTCAGGTACTCGTTAAAGAGCCCTATCCAAATAAAATCTGGATAGGCAAAATTTAGAACTCCCACTGTAGCATCGTCCACAAACAAAACAAACAACAAACCAACAATTCGTACTGTTTTATGACTAAGGCCGTGCAATAAGGTGGTTCGGCCGAGATCACGCTTATCAGCCATTTTTTCCTATTTTCGGGGACCCACTTTATAGGATGCTGGGTTTGACCCAGGGTCGCTCCCCCTTCCTCCCTCAGCCGAACTGAACAATATATCGAATAAATAATATTTTGTATGTGTACACAAATACACACTCGGAATTCGAACCCACGACGTTAAAAATAGTACGCTAGTACTCTATCCCCTAGATTAAAAAAAAAACTTTATAACATTAAAAAAATACAATAAATATGTACAATTATCTTTAAATTATCCCGAGAAAAAAAGGTAAAATATCTTTACATAATATGAAAACAATAAAATAAATACAGTGCGAACAAAAATTCAATAAAAAATATCCATTTACATATTCATATAGAGGAAGACCTGTTGAGCATGATCTCAGCTGTTCTAGATACACTATAGTTATTATTTTCTTTATATATATATTATTTATTTTATTTTATACAAATATATCTTTTTTTATTTATTTATTCTTTATTAATTATTCTTGTATTTTTTTTATCTTTTATTTAATGTTCTGTAATTTTTTTTTATATATATTATTTATTTATTTTATTTTTGTTATATATATATATATATATATATATATATATATATATTTTTTTTTTTTTTTTCTTTTTTTATGATGTACATATGGGATGAATGGTTTCTTCTAGCTGTATTACTCATTGCCCCAGTAGGCGGCAGATTGTATTATCTCTTAATAAAAAAAAAAAGAAAAAGATACACTATAGATCCTTGGATACGTATTAAACCTAAAGCTCTTCAAGAGTTGTAATATAACATACTGTTTTTAATACTGAAACACATTAGTTTCTATTTTAAAGGGGATTAATTGTGATTTCTGTTCTTCGTATGAATCGTTCTTCAACTTCAGGAGCGATATAAATAATTGGGGCAATAAATCAGAAGAAGATTTATTCTTTATTTTTTGTTACCAAAAAAAAAAAGACGGAAAATGGTCGTTATAATTAAATAATGCTGGTCAAACTGTTCATAAGATTTACTATCACGTTCAAATTTATTTGCGACTCCTTGGGCCAGTAGGCTCGCACGCTCAGCGGTCCAAGTTGCAATAACCCGGCGTGCAAAAAGACAACTAGAGCAAGAACACCGGCTCCTTTCCCCATACCCTTCTTGGAGGAGTGGAAGTCGTAAATCCCTGACCGGCGCGAGTGCCTCTTCACCTTCGTTAATTGCGGTGTGATTACAGGCACCGGGCCACAATATAATATAGGCTCTATTAGCTCGTCATCGATATAATTATAATCATCGTTAATATATACTGTTACGTATATTCTATCCTCTGACAGATGTGCCTTAACGCCGCTTTTCCGGTAATCCTCCGTAATCCAGGACCATCAGCGTCAAGGATGACTTCTTTAATGACCTTTAGAGTATAATAGCATTGGTACACTAGGCCGCAACTCGGCGGAATAGGCATCAGCATTAGATGACTAGTGCAGGCTCTTAGGAGTGGTAATGATCGCGGTCTGCCATTCGTGAAAGCATCTACACAAAAGGAAATTCTTTTTCAATGGGATATGAACTCATTTAATTTCTCACATCAATGACAGAGGCTTAAGTATATTTCTATGAATGAATGGAGAAACAAACCGCGCCATATTATGTCTAATGGCAGATTTATTTATTCCATAATTAGACATGGATCGAATTGGCGTACATTTATCGCTACAAACCACTAAGGGTTTTAGGTTCAGACCATATAGGCAAAGATCACGTTCAGCCGACAGATTTTTTCTCTATTTTGAGCAGCCATTTTATAGAGGCTGGGTGTGCCCAAGGAGGTTCTCCATGCCATATAATTATCCCCCGGCTAAAATAACAGAATAAATGATATTCTGCCACACTGGGGATTCGAACCCAGGACCCGGATAGCAGCAGACTAGTTCTCTATCCGCTTATCCACGGCGCTCCTAAGAGCTTTAAAATAATAGTTTTTTTATTAATACTGGTACGTTGTTTATTTATTTAAAACTGTCCTGTGCTTTGAGAATATTAAATACACACTTAATACCAAATATATTACTGTCTGTTCATCCAGAATGCTATTTCATCCAATCTTTAGCCTGTAGTGTTCCAAATGCCAAACCGATGTTACAATGTACGGCGGCCAGGATCTTATCCCCTACCAACGTAGAAATGACTCGCACAGACACACTCCTTTCAACCGTACACAAAGTGTTTGGGATGAGAGTAGTTCTATCACTCTCTGTCAGAAACTCTGGTCTCAATCAGCAGCTTCGTACTCAGTTTCTCATAAATGGTATAGGCAAAGCCTCTGCCTGTCTGATTGGTTTGAAAAAGAATAAAATTAAATAATTCGGAGAAAAGTTTTTTTTAGTAACATTAATATGAATTAAAACCTGTTATATAAATAATACAGCAATATGATGAGTGAAGTCAAACAAATTAAAGAACCTTAGTTTAAAAACAAGATAAAAATTATATTTTTATCATCGACTGAAGAACGGTTCTAAAAATAGGTGTAAGAAGTATAATTCAACCATATTTAAAATAATCTTGTTAGAAATAATAGAGGAATAACAAAGCAATTCATTCCAATAACAACGGAAAATAATCCTTTGGAATTTGCAGATAAGATTTATAACTAACTGTATGTCCTAGAATACACATACTCTGTAATTAATATACATATTAAAATAAAAGGTTAAAAGGATTTTTTCGCAACATATATATATATATATATATATATATATATATATATATATATATATATATATAATTTGATAAAATTATCCCAATATCTCAGTAACATGGTTCGATTTCGCCAATCAGGGATTATTCAGTTTCCACTTCAGAAACATTTAGAAATGAGATTAGCAGAATGTAAAATGAACATAGGAAAAACGATCAACTTGAAGGAATGCACTTTGAAGAGAATGCATTTTTAATTGCAAGTGAAAAAATAAATATCAAATGCTATTCGGCATGGCGATAGAATATATTTTGATAGCTTGAATCTCCTTTATAATTTTATCGTATGAAAATTGGACAAGCGTTGGCAGAGCTCATGCATTGGATTAGGCATCTCATTCTCATACAAATGGATGAAGCTAATTCTGTCAGTGACTGATTGCCGCTTTGATTGGAATCTCTATATTTTTTTATCCTCAGGTTATTGATACATCAATGTTTGGTATAAAATACCACCGCCGATCCAATATACAATCATATTATTCATCTTTTTTTTTTTTTCTTTCATCATTCCGAAATCGCAATTTCGGACGTCCCACCTGTTTGAGATGAAAACGATTCGTTAAAATTCTTGTGGCGCTCCATAATTCCTTTAAACTGGGCATAATAAATAAAAAACATTATAAGGACTAAGCTTTTATGTTATGTATATATAATATCTATAGGTATACTACTATACTTTATATGTTAAATATTATCTAGAAATACATATATATATATATATATATATATATATATATATATATATATATATATATATATATATCCGTCGCACTCGCTTTCCAGATGATTACGCAAATTATAAGCAGCTTCGAAATGAAACCCAGGATGCAGTGCGACGTGCGAAATCCCTCTTCATCCATAATGCCCTCTCCAGTGCTTCAAATACTCAATCCAAATGGAAAATCCTCCGCAAACTATCCCTTCCAGAATCTTATAACTGCAATTCCATTTCTATCCCACCAGACGAACTTAACAATTATTTCGTATCCTTATCACCTTCCTCATCTTCCACTACCGATATTGGACATAATACTTTTAATCCAGAAAGGTTCTTCTTCTCCCATATTCCATATGACGAATTAATAACAACTGTTCTTAAATCCCACACCAATGATTATGGACCCGATAACATACCAGTAAAACTAATTAAATCCTGTCTACCATTTCTTATTCCAGTACTCTATCATATATATAATTTTTCCTTTCAAAACTCCATATTTCCCACTTCCTGGAAAACTGCCTTAGTTCGTCCGTTAAACAAAATTCCAAATCTTTCCTCACCGTCTGACTTTCGTCCTATTTCTTTACTTTCTAATCTTTCCAAACCCTTGGAACGCCTTGCACAAAACCAACTATCAAATTTCCTGGAAGAAAGCGCCCTAATCAATCCTCTCCAATCCGGCTTCCGACCTGGTTATTCCACACAATCCGCTCTCCTAAAAATAATCCAAGACTTCCAATCCGCCATTGAAAACAAAAAACTGACTATCCTCATCCTTCTAGATTTTTCTAAAGCCTTTGACACAGTTGACCATAATATCCTCCTTGCCAAACTACGAAATCTCCCTTTATCCAATAGTGCTCTGTGCTGGTTTCAATCCTTCCTCTCAGATCGTTCGCAGTATGTGGTAGTTCCAGGCCAACCTCCTTCCAGAACTTTACCTTTATCCTGTGGTGTTCCTCAAGGTTCATCACTGTCTCCCACTTTATTTTCTATTTACATTAATGACCTTCCTCTCCATATTCATCACTCCCAATATCATATCTATGCTGATGACTTCCAAATTTACCAATCCTTCGCTCCTTCGGACCTATCACTAGCAATCGAAAAGCTGCAAGACGATCTCAACCGAATTAGTTCTTGGGCAGCCGAAAACAAGCTAAAACTAAATGTAGAGAAAACTAAAGCTATCGTGATAGGATCCCATCCTCTCCTTAAAAACCTTCCACCAATCCCAACACTGTTTCTCAATGACAATCCAATAAAGTTTCACCAAACCGTTAAAAACCTAGGACTCACCCTCGATCAAACCTTATCCTGGAAAAACCATATCTTTGAAATCTCTCGTCGCACATTTTCCACCTTAAAACACCTTAATTACCTTCGTCATCTTCTTCCTTTTGAAATCCGTAGGCTTTTGGTTAGTTCCTTAATATTCCCCCACTTTGACTACTGCTGTGCGGTGTATGGGGGTGTCTCTGGAGATCTCGAAGCAAAACTAAAACGATTATTCAACTGCTTTATCCGCTTCATCTTTGGGATATCCAGGGACACCTCTGTCACCCGATTCTACGAAGAGTTGAAGTGGCTTTACCCCTCCTACCGTTGTAAGTACTTCCTGGCTTCCTTTCTCTTCCAAGTTCTCCAATCCCGCCGTCCGTCTTACATAACAGATATGTTTCTTTTCAAATCCTCAGTCCATTCTCGCCACACTCGCTCACGGCCTTCGGACATGTATATGATGCCCCATCGAACTGCAGCTTTCGACAGATCTTTCCTAATTCAATCTTCATCCTTATGGAACTCTATTCCTTCCAATATCCGTGACTCCAATACTCTTCCGACATTCAAATCTTGCCTGTTCATCAATCATCTCCTGTCCCTCCAATTTCCGAGGAATCCTAATTAGTTTTCTAATTTCAATTAAAATTAATAACAAAACAGATAGAAGCGTTTATATACCCATTATATTTTATATTATCTGGTGTTTTGCACTTATTATATTATTAGTATATTGTTAAAAAACAAAAAACACTGAAATGCTTTTTTAATGAAAATTGTATATAAGTACATATTTCTTATTATGTTTATTATCTAGTTTAATTTTCAATATTATTATTTAAGACTGCTTTTTAATCCATTGTTTGTAATTTCTATTGTTTCTTTGTATTCTTTTTGTATACTCTAAGAACTTAAAGTTTTTATTTTAATTTTCCTGTTATGTTATTCTAAAGGGACTAGTCCCAGAATAAATAAACATTTATTATTATTATTATTATATATATATATATATATATATATATATATATATATATATATATATATATATATATATATATATATATAATGCTGAGTTGCTTGTTTACTTGCGTTTTAACTTCTGATGTAATCCGAGGTCACAAATCACAAAATCCGGGCTGGATTCACACTGACTTTGCATGAAACACGAAATAGTTGAAGTTCCACCTAACTACTCTTAACTTTTTTTTTCCCTTTTCACCCATACCTCGCCTTTGTAGGTTATATGGCGGTTTCTCGAACCAAGGGGCAGGGCAAGGGATTAATGACGAGTTAAAAACCTCCCAGCACGCGTAATTATTTCATTCTAAGTTTTTGGCCCATTTACTCAACAAATCATTCAAAATAACCAATAACATCAAAGACCTAGGCTACCATTGAATTGAGGACGACACGATATTACCTATAGTAATCGCATAAGCAACCTCATAGCACATGAATATAGCGATAAGAAATTTGAATTTAATAATTCAGCAATGTTTTAATCAGAGAGGGATTTATGTGTATATGAAATATATGGTAAGGAAAAGTATTGCGATCGAGAAAATGAACAAGTCCCGCAAAAAGGTCTGTGTGTGAGGTAAGTCCAGCGCGAACAAAAAAGTCGCACGAAACTGAAATTTCATACTTAAAACAACTTTAAGCCTGAGATCTTACGGTAACTTTTTCATCAAAATCAGCTAACCGGATGAGCCACTTTATACCACGCATTTTGGACCTTTTTACGATTTTCTCAAAAACAGCTCTAACGATTTTGATTAAACTCTATATAGCTATATCGATGAAAATTTAATGTGCTTTAGTTTTATGTAGGTTTCAATCTGATTGAAATAGTCTTGCAGGGCTTAAATACCAATATTTTAAATTTTCTAGGTTCTACCTTTAATTTTGTAGATTTAATAAATAATGGGATTATCGTCTTGTTAGCATTGATAAAAAAACGGCTAAATATGCAAGTTGAGCGAATTTGATAATAAACTAAAGGAGAAAAGTGAAACAAATATTTGTTTATACAATTATTGTGTTTTAGAACACAAGAATAGTATTATTGATGTATAATATGCCGTTGGAAAGCTAAAGATTTTAGAAAAAAACAGTATATAATACACGTAATTGTAAAAGTTAATAGAGAGTGATGAAAGGCCGAAAAAGTTCACTGATTATTGTAGATTAAATTATAACAATTTATTCAATAAAACACATGTTTCTATCGAAACTTTTTGTAATTAATTCTTTTATCTGTTTACATCTCTAAGTTATTTAAAAATTCTTAAATTAACATTAAAAACGGAGGTAAGTGAAAGCCATGTGTTGCGCGCACCAGATTTGTTAACTATTTTGTAATACTTTGGAGGATTTGTATGAGAATATTGAAAATTCGGATGAGTATTATTGTACACAGTAGCTATGGAATAACAAGTCTGTTGTGTCTGTGTTTATGTGTCATCTATGTTTTGCTCTTGGACCACTAAGTTATAGTAAAACAGTTTATTTGAACGAAAAACAGTTTGCTTCGATAAGGGTACACTCAGTCATAAGACGTAAGATCGTCTAATCAAGTCTTGGTTTTGAAGTCAGCAAGTCGGATTAGAGGTGGATTGACGTCTTCCGTACGTTCAATTTCGATTGTGATTGGGTTTCGTATACAGCTACTATATCACGTACACCATCTTAACAAACCCCCTAGCACTTAACATAAGCGGAAGTAAACTAGCTCCATTTATCTATGAAAATGTGAAGATAATCTGTTGAATAAAGACAATAGTTGTAATAAGGCCCGCCGTAGCGGGGTCTGCATCCATTACGGCCCCTCATTAAATATTTAGCATCGCCGGGTATTTACAGAAGAAATGTTAGAAAAACGACATAGCCCTATAAATAAACATGTATCTTTTTATGCGGTGAGGAAGGTAAGGTGATTAGGCGGGACTGGGAGCCTCCCTTTGTAGCGACAGAATACTTTCACCGCCACGGCCGACAGATAAGGAGAGTCCCTTCACACCCAAAGCTTTTATTGCTTTACCGCCTCTTTGCTTTAAATAAATAAACTGAATCTAAACATACTTATTAGCCTAAAATATTCCGCTCGCTGAATATAGATGAGCGAGCGATAAGTAGAAATGGGGAGCCGGCGATTATTTGCAGGATGCAAATATATATTCTCTACATAAAACCGAGATTTGTTTTACAACCAAAACAGTTTTCCTCGACATTCTTAGAACATAATACAGTTTTTTATATGGTACGCTGGAATAGTTAGAACGACCATCGATTGTACTTCATAAAAAGGGCTAAGTAGTATGAGACTGAGTAACGTTGGGAAATAATTCATTTATATATTCATTATCATTTATATTCATTAATTTTAGTGTACCTAAATTTGCTTTAGCTACCTTGCGTCTGGTATTGCCTACTAGTATACAGGGGTTACTCGGGCCAAGGAGAGGGGGGCGAGGGCGATACACGATTTTTTAAATTTAAAACCTCTGAAAAGTTGGCTGGCCCCCATTGTCGAAGGCCCCCCATGCGAAATTTTTGGAAATCGTCGTTTTTAGTAGGAGTTCTATTGGCCCCCCTAAGAGTTCTAACAATTATCCTAATGAATGTTTTCTGTGAAGTTGATAGTATGGAACTTATATGGCCGCAAAGTTGCGAAAAATGTTGTAGGGGTCCAGAACTTTTTTATTTCGCATCTCAGAGCAAAACTTGCAGCTAGTTATATTTAGAGCTAATCCGTAGGATACCGGAACTCTCTTTAAAATGGAATTTTTATCTTTTTTTGTGCCCAAATTTTATTCAAAACCTTTTTTTTCGGAAATCGTTTTTTTAGTCGGAGTTCTGTTAGCCTCCCCCCTCCCTCTCCTCCCCCCCCCAAGAGTTTTAACATATTTCTATTTGAATTGTTTCCTTAAGCTTAAAGGAAGGAAGTTATAAGACCGCTAAGTTGATATACGTGTGAAGTTAACTTAGGTCATCATTTTGAGTGGCTTAAACTATAGAACTATTTCTAAAAATGCTCGAGAACTCTAGAACTCTTGGGGGGCAACAAGATCTCTAAAAAAAAATTAATTTTTTCGACTATGGGGGGCCAACTTCACAAAGGTAAATTTAGAGGGTCTTTGCTATTCTGATTGGATGAAGCGCACCGTGAAAAAACCTTTTTGTGAACCATTGCCCAACTATATATCCTTATTAAAAACAAAGTATAATAATCAGCAACAGAACAGGATTACCTTTGTTTATTAAGTTGATTTTATGCTAAAGCTAATGTGTGTTTCAACTTAAGTTTCAGTTACGATAATTATAGCGGATATCCGTTCAGTATCGGAGAGATAAATACTATTGGACCATGAACCATGAAAGTAGATAGCTGGAAATAAAATATTCCAGACCCCCGAAGATATGGCTCCAGCCGGCTGGAGGAGCTCTTTAATCCACACAGATTATACACCATCCGCGGCCGATTATAATTTACGAGCAGGGGCCTCCTCTCATTAAATCATATTTATTATAACTAGCCGATTGGAGGGGGTTAGTGTAACTCCTAGCCAGCATCTTATTTTTCTTGTTTGTTTTTTATTATTTCCAGCACCTTTATACACAACTAGTGGACCCGCCCATGCTTCGCAAGGGTGCAATTTGAATGAGGTGTCATTGGTGTTTAAAAAACCTCTGTCTGACAGATATAGAGTTTATTGCCTTGGGAGCTCTTGTCTATCGTAACGAAAAGTACAATCAGCAAGAAAATATGTTTTTTTTATATCGTCTATTCATTATTATATTTAATCATCGGTAGAAATGAAAAACATAAATCAAAATTATAATAGATAACAGAACATTTAATTTTCCCATATAAAAAAACTTTGTTGCAATCATGTTTTCAAAAATTATAAAAACAACGATTCCTATTTTATTCAGTTTATTACTATTTTATATTTCAAATGATCTATTTAAATTAAATGAATTAAGTTTCCATAGGAATCTTTTATAGTTTACAGTGAAACATCATAAGTTTTCATGAAAAGGTATTAAAATTGAAATAATTAATAACAATGTTAGTCAATAGATTTGTAACAACTTACAATTTATGTTTATAACTGAGCTACGATTCGGTACGTAATGTGTATAACTTGCACGATCCTGAACGACGATCGCAACATTAAGGTATTATAACCTTCCTCTTTACCAATTGTATGATTAATTTTATTGCAAATTAACTTTTCTAAAATCCTGCGCTTTCCAACGATATATTATCCAATTCTTATCATAGCTTACAAGGAAGAATAGTAATTTTTTTCTAATCAACAAAACTCTAAGATCGTTGAATAGAAGAAATATTGAAAATTTGCTTCTTTTTTAAAAAAAATCGTAAAAACGAGTGCAAAATGTTATGTCATGCATTGTTACTTTTGGTTAGTCAATTTTAGTTAAACAAACTTGATATGATATCCCAGATATATATTTGAATATGAATTCAGTTTCGTAAGAATTTTAAATTTTGCGCTAGACCTACCACACACAGACTTTTTTATGGGTCTTAGTCATTTGGAATTAGGGACTGAAGCATACATGTGCGTTGAAAATTCGAATTAAAAAATGTTCACAACTGCAATACTTCCCCTTGACGATATATTTCAGACGTGGTTAAGTAAAGTGAAAATCTGAAATGTAAGAAACATCTTAAATAGCTGAAAATCAAAATATACCTTCTAGCTAATTACTTCCAACAGTAAAAATGCTTAACACCGTCCTTATAGTGCATTGGAAGGTAAGAAGTAGTTTATTATTTATTATTGATAACATAGTCCTACAATTTGAATATCTTGTCTATAGATAATACTACTACTATGTTTACCTATGTAGTGTAGATGTAATACCAATAGGTCTGCCTTCGTGGGACTCAACCTACCAGTATAAAGAGGATTATTGGACAAAAACCTTAAGGTTAGGCAAGTTCTTGCTTAATTCACTTCCTTCAATGTTGCTTTGAATGTTTTTTGCATGCATGTCTTTTGAATGTTCCTTCAATGAACACGAACTCAATGTTGCTTGGGGGGGGAAGTTACTTATAATGATAAACATAACGAACTTTGTTAAAAAATATCGGATGTTGTTTAAATCGATAAAATTTACCAACAACGCAATAAGTATCAATCATCAACGGCTACCCTTATGTTCCGCATCAAAGCTTGCCCTACAAGATTCGAGCCTTGTGGTCTGTGGACCGCGGAGTACAAAAAATGAACGGGGTAACAAAAAGCGTATACAGGACCGCAAGGCGTGTGCACGCAAACCAGGGCAGTCATGGTGGAGTGTAGAGGACGTCTAGAATATGGGTTTCGTAGAGAAAAAAAAAATCAATAAATTATTTTTAAAATAATAAAATGATTTGTAACAATATTCTTCCGGCTTGCATCGATATTTTCCATTTTCATCGAGAGTTATTGAAAAGCAATTTTTAAATATTTATCAGCCTTTCCAATGATGGTTATAGTATTTATCGACGAAAGATACTAAGAATAAACCAATACATTCAGGGGTCAGCTGTGGTAAAGTGGCTATAATAGCCTACTATGTCAAAAGGTCACAGGTTCCCGATTGGCTCTGGGATTTTTTAATTCGTGTAAAAAATCTTTAGTGATACCACCACTGGAATGGGACATAAAATGGTGGTTCCGAGCCTGTGCGATGTCAAATACTAATGCATGTTTAAGATCCCTTTCCTAATTAAACATGCAAAATTTAGGGATTCTCACTATTGCATCGTCCGATTAGCCGCAGTAGTGTAAAAGGGATATTAAATAAATAATCAAATAAGCCAATATATTCAAATAGATAAGGTAGCTAAGATGCGTTAAAATATATATTTTTTTTAATTATCATATTTTTTATAATTACGAAACGAGACATAATTTCCGTAGTCAAGGACACTAGATAATTCCATCCAGCAAATGAACTGGAACTGGCGAGGAAAGGGAGTAATTAATGGCAAATCAGAAGCAAAATTGAATTTTAGGATTTTTAAATAATATTGGTTATGCCGACGGGTAATGATATTTATTTTCGGAGAAATGGTGTTTAGTTCAAAGCAGTGCTCTAAGCTTACTCATCAATCCGCAAAGGACACATTAGAAATATAATTTCAATTTTACATAGCACAATTTATGTACATAAATAAGATACTGTTAACTTTCATTGGAGTAAAAACAAAAGAACTATTAGTACTTCAGAAGAAGCTGGTCAGATTGTTTAGTGAGCATAAAATCTCACTTATACTAAAGACCATTTAATTACCCATCACATGGATAAAATCATAAATTCGCTCAAGAGCGTAAACTCGATTAAATAAACTGGCACTGCAAGTAAATTGAATTTGATGAAGAAATTGCTGTATCAACATGCATATCTATATATCCGAAATCGTAATTGCGATTTCTTGAGATTTTTCTTTTTTGAACTAGATTTAAAACACGCGCATAGCCCATAGGCTTTTTAATTTGGACTCAGAGGATCACGATTGCAATACTTGATCTCAACGCCACAATCACAAGAAAGACAGGTTTGCTACGAGACTTCGTCATTTGCGCTAAGAGGTTCCCCAAAAACTTTATTTCCACTGTGAACATAAATTCGAATATTTTCACTTCCTAATATTTTTCCTTGCAAAATATATTATATAAAGTAATAATTAGGTAAGTGAAAATAATAATTAGGGTCACCTCTGGTGCTGCCTTTATGACCAAGGTCACGGTTCGAACCCGTCAGATGGTCCTAGTAAAGGAAGTGGAAGACATTACGATTTCCTTTGGACGGGACTTAAATGGTGGTCCTGAGCCTGCGCAATATCAGGTACTCGTTAAAGATTCCTATCCTAATTAAACCTGGAAATCAAAATTTAGAACTTCCTCTGTAGCATAGTCCAATTAGCCGTACCGTTAAATACAAAAACATACTCGCACAATAAAAAGTCCATAAATAAATAGTGAAAAACTTAAATGAATGAACTTACAGTTAAGTATAAATGTAATAAGCCATCTTAATCAGATTTATACCTATTTACTCCCAGCTAAGGTGACCAAGCTTCTCTATCAGCTGCGTCGTAGGAACAGAAAATCAGTGGAGAGTGATTGAGGGCACTAAATTTATCTGAAATGAGGCTTTGTCCTAAACTAGATCCACACTGACTTCCTCCCAACCTGCCCGGTAGGTGTCGAGGACGGAACAAGAGGAGCGTGGAAGAAACAAGCTGGGCCACACCGCCTGCGCGTGGCTGACCCTCCGAACCGAACCGTTCCTTTGACGGATCGCATCAACCCCAAGCTGTAATTATAAGTCCTTTACCGAAACCGTGTGGGGGCTCCGCCGGCAGTCCTGTTTTTGAACACGAGATCATTAAGACCGCCTGATATTCATAGTGCGATGGTATCCCAACTATTCAAGAATAACTAACTTGCATACTAATAATTAATAATAATCTAAATATATATGTATGAAACCATATCTTTCCCAAAAAAGGAAGATTACAATATTAATTAGGACTCTTTTATATCAATTTTAGTATTAACAAATACAGAATTGCGAGCCATTCATGGTAGAGAAAAAAAAAAGAAAAAAAAAAGAGGAAAATATTATTACCAAAGTTTAAAAATAATGAAGTACGTTTGATCTCAAACCTAATCCTATACAAGAAATGTGAATA
Source organism: Piezodorus guildinii (assembly GCA_023052935.1). Classification (NCBI taxonomy): domain Eukaryota; kingdom Metazoa; phylum Arthropoda; class Insecta; order Hemiptera; family Pentatomidae; genus Piezodorus; species Piezodorus guildinii. The sequence continues at coordinate 127,490,288 of CM041294.1, read as the reverse complement.
TCTTTCAGTTTCTACAAGAAAAATAAGAATTACGTTTTTTACGTTAATATATTCAGATTGGATGGAAATAAATAAACGGGTTTTCGACATTTTCAAAAACAGGGAAACAAAATGTAACCGAACCGTGGGGATGTTTTAACAGTCAAACACCATCTAACTCTATAATTAGAGACATACTAAACGACTGGTGGGAAGCAAAACTTAAATCTAAAGCAGTAGTTGTGGTATGGGTAAGAGCCCACGAGGAATACCAGGGAACGAAAAATCTGTCAAACCAGCTAATTCAGACAGAGCGGGAGAAGCAATGGTATTACTAACATGAAGAAAACCAAGCTGATACTCCACTCTATGAAAAAGGTAAGAAATGTCTTATTTGTTTTTTCTGTTTATTTTGATATGCCTAATCATTTATTCATAAGAACAGTGGATCCCAACTAGTCGATATCTAGGGGGTCTCCGAGAAGTAAATGGGAAATAATTTTAAATTACCTTAATGTAAAATATTTGTGAAACCTTCGATTTTATTAAGAATCACACACGCTCTACACAGAATAATTCAACATTCAAAGTGGTATAATTGCTAGAGATCACAAACAAGTGAACGCTACTGCACAATCACAAACATAAAATTGTTCATTTTTTATAACAGTTACAAACATTGGAACTGAATGACAGATGTAAATTCGCTCAAGATGATTTAGAATATTTGATTTCTTTCAGAACGATTTAAATAAATACGTATCATGCATTAGCTTTAAATCTGAGTAATTCAAAGTGTAGATTTAAGTAAACTCCTCCCGTTTCTTTTTCTTTCATTTATATTTTTCCTACTTTGCCATTTCTTAGATACTGAGTTTTGGTAGCAGTGATATTTCGCATAAATTGTGCATGGTACGGCGTAGCTCTTCAAATATCTAATATGTAAGATCTGGATTTTTAGGATTTTGGGGGTCCTTGCCATTGAAATAATTGGACGGAGGTGTCCGCGAGAAAATTTTGTTCGGCATCACTGCATTAAAAGACACTTTAACAAATAAATAGACCTTGTCAAGTGTTTAATTCATAAGTATCTGAGTAAAATTCAGCAAGCTAGCAGTCCTTGACTAGGAGAACTGTCTAAAACTTCCATAAGAAATTTATTGTTGTTTATCTATGTTTATATAGATAAATCAAAAATAGATTGTAAATGTATAGGTTAATACAATAGACAGCTCAACAATCCATTATAGATTGTAAATTAGAATTCTGTAACTCATAATTTTTCAATTATTATTATTCTACACATATAATCATAAATAAAATTCTCAAAATTATTTGTTATTTTATTTGTTAAAACATGTAAAATGCCATACTTAAAAATAATAATTAAAAAATTAATATTACGATGAGAAAATATATTATTTATTTATTACAGGTATAACCAACCAAAAGGTAGTGGAATAAACATTAAATTAAAAAACTGTTTAATTAAATACGAAAGTTAGTACTTAATTATGGGTTATATGAATATTATGAAGATTAATTTGCAGTTATTAAAAACAAATTAGAAAATAGATTAATATTTTACGATTACTAAGGTCGGTTAAGAAAAGCATGTAATACAACAGAAGTGTATTATTATTTTTATTTTATGCATACCTTTTCGTTTATCCATTTCCTCATATTCCTCAGACGGAGAAACTCCCCCCGTAGGACAGAAACTGCAGCGGACCACCGTGAAAAGACCACATTCCTCCCTAATACGTAGCTCACCCCACCGCACGGGCCCTGCAGTCCAGGGCACCTCACCAAATTACAGGCCGCCATTTATTTGATCGCTTTTTGATCAAAGGACCCGGGTCCGGTTCGCGGAACCGTTGGCAACGAGGAAGAGCTCTTTCTCGAAAATCAATCACCGCTCTGTAACCGGTCACTTCAAGTAACCATTACCAGGAACCGTGAATTTATGATAACAAGGTCCAGTTAGCTCAGTGTGTCTGCGTCGATTAACCTTAAACAGCATTACGTTTTGCCTGTGGCATGCTTACTCATTTAATAACTCGAAAAGTTTAAGGCCCAAATTCTGAAAATGCAATGTATCTTTAGAGCTACTATTTCAGAATTCGAATGAAGTTTCGCTGATTACAGCAATTACAAGATCTGCGTGAACTATTGTGCAAGTCATTTGAAATTCAGTACTGGACTAATCTTCAGATTTGTCTTCAATATATTCTCATCCTTAAAAGGGGATGCGTGCTATATTGCATGTTTGGAGCACTAACCCAGGTATAATTACTGGGATTGTGTAGAAACATAATACTTTACTTATACTGCCCTACAATATAGTGCTGCTCAACTATATTGGGTTGCTCACAACACAGGATACTATATTTTTCTTAGAAATATTTGTTTAAATAATTATAATAAATAGTCTGGATCCACAGAAGCCGTGCCCAGTTTGTGATGGAGACGCCTTGGAAGATTGTTTCCATTTTTTTGCTCGATGTCCCGCATACCATGACAATAGAACACGATGTATTAAATGATGGCTTTTATGAAATTCTTGCGAAACCCCACGTAATAGACCTGAAATCATTATTTATTTTTGTCACAGAAAATCTTAAAATAAGATTTCAACATCTTTCTTCTGAGAATTCTTAATTACTCTTAAATGTTTCGGGATTTGTTAGTAATTTGTAGGGATTTAGTATTTACTTTAGTACTATTACTTTTTTTTTACATTATTTATTGATATTCTTATATTTAATTTGTTATTGTATTGGGTTGATGCAAAATTAATGCAGGTTTTTAGTAGGTATTTAAATACGCCATATCTTTACTTTAACCATATATATTTAATCAAAATAATTTCCATCTGAATCAATGCACTTTTGCCAACGTTCAACAAGCTTTCTTATTCCACCAGAAAAAAAATCCGAATCCCTGGACTCAATGAAATCACGAAAAGAATTTTCAATGTCGTCCTGGTTTTGAAAATTTTTCTCCCTCAAAAAGTTGTCCAGATGCCTGAAAAAGTGAAAGTCTGTAGGAGAGAGGTCAGGTGAATAAGGCGGATGTTGGAGAACTTCGTAGCCCAACTCGTGCAGTCGTCGAAGCGTTGGTTGTGCAACGTGTGGTCTGGCGTTATCGTGGAGCAGGATCGGCCCCTTCCGATTCATCAATGCTGGGCAAAGACGTTGCAATTTTTGATTCATGCTGTCAATTTCTTGACAGTACTTGTCAGCAGTTATAGTCTCACCTCGATTGAGAAAGCTGTAGTGAATAACACCAGCATTATACCACCAAACTGTGACCATAACCTTTTTTGGGTGCAGGTTGGGCTTCGGGAAAGGTTTTGGTTGTTCATCTTTGCCCAGCCATTGGCTAGAACGCCTTCTGTTGTCGTATTAGATCCATTTTTCATCGCACTTCACAATGCGATCGAGAAATGGATCATTTTTATTGCGTGTCAGAAGCATGGAGCAGATTTCAAAGCGGCGATTTTTTTGGTGGTCGTTTAATTGGTGTGGCACCCACTTGGCCAACTTTTTTACCTTACCAATTGCTTCCAAGTGGCGTACAACTGTGGATTGGTTAACATCGAGTTCCGCCGCCATTTCTCGTGTGGTTTTGGTTGGGTCTTCTTCCACTTTTGACCTCAGCTGGTCGTTGTCCAGAGCAAGATGACGGCCCCGACTTTCCTTGTCTTCGAGGTCGAAATCTCCTCTGCGAAACTTCTGGAACCAACGCTGCACCGTGCACTCATTAATAGCCCCCTGACCCCACACTTCATTAATATTACGAGCCGTTTGCGCAGCGCTGCGCCCTAATTTAAATTCGTAAAAATAAATTTGACGAAAATCGCACTTTGACATTTTCGATTCAAGACCTTTGAACACACTGAACAAAACGATTTTACTAAACAAATTCATGGTGAAAGAGAGGGTATTAGATAAGGTTTGTTTTGGTATAATAATGATCAATGTTAGGATTAGCTTTGTTTACACAATTGGAATTAAGATATTGCAATAGAGGAAACCTGCATTAATTTCGCATCAGCCCGATATATGTTGGAGGAAATTAATCATAAAGATAGCAGCACCTTTATGCTTATTGCTGTATATGTGTTTTGTTTTAAATATTTATTCGGATTGTAATTAATAATGTATATTTGCTGGTGATAAATTTATTAATTGAGCTGTGCCAGCCAGCTCTATTTGTATGGGGTTAGCCCTAAAAAACATATTAATAAAGTTATATAACTTCGATATAAAAAAAAAAAAATAATAATAAGTATAACCATAATATAATATGGAAATATAATTACTTTTTTTTAAATATTTTTTCCTTATTTAGTTTTATCATTTTTTTCATGCATAAAAACTATCTAAAAGCAACAACAAAATAAAATGATAAAAAACAAAAATTTGAAAGAAATGTGAAAACTAAAAATTATTATGAAGGTTAAAAAATTTTTAACAGAGCCTAAATGTAACAAGGTACTAGGTAATTGAGTAAAGTACAAAATGTGTAAGGAGTCAGTCATCTGTGGTATATTGGGAAGCATAACAGCATTCTAGGCCCAACAGCGCGGTTTCAAATCCGACAGATGGAGGCGTAATAAATAGTCGTCTCCTGGCTGTGCGCTGTCAGGTGGTCGTTTCCTGAAATCAGTACTTAATTAAACCTTCTTCTTTCTTCTTTCTCTTCGACCCATTTGCCTTTCAGCGTGGGCGAGCTCCCAGCCATTGGTACCAACTGTCTCTGTTCCTGGCAAGGTTTCTAATCTCGTCCGAGTTTTTCCTCTACGCATCCCTATTCGCTCCATGTGGGTGATATAGGAGATCCTAGGGCGTCCTCTAGGTCTTCGTCCTAAGGGCCTTACCTCCATTGTTTTAATTGGGTTCCGGTGGTGGTCCATTCGGCAGACATGCCCGTACCATCCCAATTGCTTCTTGTCTAGGACTTCCAGAACAGAGCATACATTAAGCTCTTCTCTGATCCTTTCATTTCGGACACAGTCTCTCCGTGTCTTCCCCACAATTCTCCTTAGAAACTTCATTTCTGAGGCAGTGATGCGACTTTGTAGCCTTTCATTCATAATCCAGCTCTCTGCTCCATAGAGAAGCACTGGTAGAAAGATGGACTTGAACAGGTGTAACTTCACGTTCCGTGCTATTTCTCTTTTTCCGATAACCGTGTTGCAGATATGGTAATAGACGGAATTAGCTTTGGAAATCCTACTTGAGATTTCAGAATCCAATGTCCCAGATCTACTGATCACTGTGCCTAGATACGTGAAATCTGTCACCACCTCCATCAATTCTCCACCACATGAGATCTGTACATCTTCTTGAGCTCTACCAACTTGAAGAACCTTGCTTTTTCTGGAATTGATAGTCATTCCCTTTCTCTTCAGTTCCTCATTCCACTCCGTCATTCCACTCCGTCACTGCCTGCTGAAGCTGCTCTGGGGATTCCGCTATAAGGACTATATCGTCAGCAAACAAGAGGAACTGTATAACAACAGGATACAGGTTCCATTGGCCCATGTGCATTCTGGCTGTGCGTCTTTTGCACATTGAGGCAATCTCATCTATGTAAACAATAAACAAAAGGGGACTTAGCGAATCGCCCTGTTTTACTCCCTTTTCCATCCTAAACACTTTCGATTCTTGCCCATTTAAGCGCACTACACCCTTTGGCTCTTGATATGTTGACTTTATAGCCCTCAGCAACTTTTGAGGAATGTTCTTTGCCCTCAAGGCTTCCCAAATTTCTTTCCTAGGTACCGAATCGAATGCCGCCTTCAAGTCTAAGAACGCCAGATAGACGTTTCGGCCATGGTCCCAGGACTTCTCGATCACGTTCCGCAGGGTGAAAATCTGATCCTGAGTTTGTTGGGTCTAAATGCACTCTGTTCTTCCTGCAGAATAGGCTCCACTATTGGCCTCAACCTGCTCTCGAGAATAGAGGTATACACTTTATAGATCACGGGAGACAGGCAAATAGGTCTGTAGTTCGAGCAGTCACTTTGACCTCCTTTCTTGTAGATGGGGACTATAACATTGTACTCCCATTCCTGAGGGATTTTTTCATCTTCCCAAACTCTTTGGAAGAATTTTTGTAAAGTCCCTATCAACTCTGGTCCTCCGTATTTAAGAAGTTCTGGGACTATGTTGTCTCGCCCTGCTGCTTTTCCGATCTTCATCTTCGCAATGGCCCTTTCAACCTCTTCCTCCTCAATTGGGTCATTTCCTTCATCTTCGATTTCGGATTCCCTGTTGAGATGATCGATTTCTTCTTGTTGGATGCCCTCGAACTGTCTTGCATAGTGCCTACGCCAGGTCTCCAAGACCTCTTTCTCCTCAGATACCACCTCTCCTTTTTCATTCTTTATGTTTCTTATTTGTTTGGGCTTTCTGCCTCTGAGGGTTTTTATTTTCCTCCAAAAGAGTTTAATATTCTCCCTATGGTCATTATCTAGAGATCGGCCGAACTCTTCCCAAGCTTTTCTCTTGGCCTCTCTCACTGCCATCTTAACTCTGTTTCTCGCGTCTTTGTACAGATCATAGTTTCTTCTGCTGTTTTCTCTGCAATACCTTTTCCAGAAGTTCTTCTTTTCCCGGATAACAACCCGAAGCTCCTCACTCCACCAATCTGAACGCTTCCACTTAGCTGATACCTTCTTAACACCACATACCTTTGATGCGGACTCCAGTATGGCTACTTTCAGGTCCAGCCAAAGATCATCCAGGTCTTTATCAAAGTTCAGCTCTCCTAGTAGAATCCTCAGCTCGCCCTCGTACTCCATCTGTCTTTGGGGTTCCCGCATCTTCTTTATTTCGATCCTTTCAAAGGATTTGAATCTAGCCTTTTTCACAGACGGAATTCTGGTATCGGCGATCAGAAGCATGTGATCGCTTCCTATTTCCGCCCCACGTATGACCTTAACGTCCGTAAAGTAGCTCCTTATTTCCTTGGTGTAAAGAAAGTAATCTATCACGCTGTTAGCATTTCTTTCCAGGGCTGAAAAGGTTATCTTGTGGACCTGTTTATGAGGATAAAATGAATTGCCTATGACAAGGTCATCATCAATGCAGAAATATAATAAGCGCCTTCCGTTATTGTTTAAAGTTCTTTCTCCTCCATGATAACCCATACATTCGTAGGCTCTTCTGTGGTCTCTTCCGGTCCTTGCATTGAGGTCTCCTATTATAATTAAATTTCTATTTATACTTTTCTCAATTACATGGGTTAAGTCGCTGTAGAATTGTTCTACCTCTATCACAGAAGAGTCCTCAGTTGGTGCATAAACCTGGATGAGGGTAACGTTACCCACCGAGAGAATGATATTGGCAGATATTATTCTAGAGTTGACCGGTTCCCAATCCTGGACTTTCTGAAAAAGCTCATCCTTAAGGATCATTCCAACTCCCTCTTTTGCTCTGTTACCTGGTGGTACTCCTGAATATAGCAGAGTATATCCCTTGTCCAGTCGCTTTTCACCAGAACCTTTCTTCCTTATTTCACATATCCCTAGAATGCCTATTTTGTAGGATTCCATCTCCTCCACTATCTCCACTTCCTTTCCATAGAGAGTGCGTATGTTCCATGTACCTATTCTAATATCCTTTAACATGCCAGATCGTTTCCGTTGAGACTGTCCATATCCGAGGCTGTTCACTGAATTTCTTTGAATCGGTTGTACTCCACTACGGGTGATTGGCCCAGTAGAAGAGGCCCCGGTACCTCGGGACAACTGGTTGCCAGTTATACTGGCTAGGGTCTTCCCAGGAGAGGTGATCCTGAGGTATGTACTGTTAGTGTCCTTAATGTCAGTGTATGTCTTTAGTGTACTGTTCTGCTGTGTGAAAATGCACTGTGTACTGAACTCAGGAGACCGGGGGATCGTTAAACCCCACTAGTAGAGCACATCTACTAGCCCTTGCGGTACTTAATTAAACCTGGATAAGCAAAATTTAAGACTTCCATTGTAATAGTCTGATTAGCCACAGCATAATGTTACATTAATTGAATAAACCAAAGAAAAAAATAAAATAAAAAGAATAATGCGTTTATACATTCAATAGTTAAATATAGATGGTAAATCTAATTACATAGACACTACATACATACGTACGTACGTAAAGTAATAATAAATAGGGAGAAAATCGAAACAGCATAAAGAAGAAATCTACATTTCTTACCTCCTCTTTCATGACTCTTGAAAAGTACTGCAGTAACAAATTATTACGAACAGTGAAGAACATTAGAACTAGAATAATATTTATTCAGGATTATCATCTGTATAAATCATATATCGATAAAAACAGTTCATAGAAAAGAGCCGATTGTACGTGAAAAATAGTTCAATAGTCTTCGTTTCGGAGTCCATCGTAAGTTAAACCGAACGAATAGAAAGAATTTTTCGGTTTCGAGGAACGACCTTTTAAGCATGCACCTCCATTTTTTTCCAGTCATTAAAATCGCTATCTTCTTAATTGATAATCCGAAACATATTACATATAATAATTATTATTATAAGAGTGCCGATTGTAAAGAAGAGGAGAATGGAGTGAAAACAATGCTTGTCCTAAATTCCGCAAGTAACAAGCACCGAATCTGGACTATCGCCTTTGCTGTACGGAGAATATTTTGCTACAACGTAGTACCCAGTTTCGTTTAGGTAACACTTGGGATGTAAAAGCTATTTGTGAAATCTGTTCACGACCAGCGCCTCCGATTGGGAGTAGCCAAACAGCTGCGGTGAAAGGCTCCCTGACCACAACAGTATATAAGGCGACCTTGCCACATGACCTGTGCACCGCCTGCGGTACAAGGATATCAGCTGGTGCACTGTCCGGTTTGTAAAGGCTACTTATCTGTCACTGTAAATAAATATATATCCATTTCATAACTATAAAATACTGTATCACTTAGATAGGTACTTCGTAAAAACTAATTAAAAGGCTCTGTATGAAATATGAAAAAATTGGGTTCTCCGCAAAATAATAATAAATGGTTAAAAATAATTATATAAATATGTTTTTATTAATAAAAGTAATTTCCATTACTTTCAATACTTTTCGTTTAAGTATGCCAACGTGTTGGGGCAGCTTTTTCGTACTATCGGAATTGGGTTCGCTATACTTAATATTTCCAAGTAACAATTCTGAACAGAAATGGATTGTTGTTTTGGAAAGGAAGTGAGACACTTTCACTTCTTTTTTTTTTTTTGGCTAACGTGTAATCATTAATAAACCCACATTTTGACCTTTCCAATCGCCATTAGCTAGTTGTCAACGATATACTTACATGCAGTTTCCTTGTAACTTCTAGAACAATTGTTCTGAGATTTTATCAACTGATATTTTTGATGTCTCCATCTCAAAAGTTATTGAACTGTGCACATACTAACACTGCCCTCGCCCTTCACTTTAAACTCGTAAATAAAAGTATAAGAAAAACACGCTTTGATATCCTAGTAAAGACTGAATTATTTCCAATTATCGCTATGTTACAGTGGTAAACAAACATTATAGTACAATTATTAAGTGTTTATATTCATATAATGAATAATCCAGCAAATATAAACATTTTTTTATATAATAGGGTATTTTAAGAGAAACCTAAAATCCTGCTTTATTTTTCAGACAACTCAATAAACCGAACTAAAGGTTGATTAGGGAACAATCCGCTGGACAGGCTAATTTGGGAAAGTTCACCAGGAGTCAACCACCGGAACTCATTTTCTGACTGAATCACCAGTAGCCTCAAGGAAATGGCTTCTTATACCGGAAGTAACTCGTTGGAAAGGATGCTGGATAATGATCCATCGCCTGAGATTGGTGCTCAATGTAATGAACCGCCGCTCCTTTTTATGAAGCAAGCTTAGTCGCAGATACCACCATTGGTGCGCGGTCACTCCGACTTCTCTATATGTTCACGATTTTTTTTTTTGTTGAGAAATGAGCGTCAGATGGAAATATAAAAAAGGAAATAAATTAATAATAAACATAAATATGTAAAGTATGTTTCAGACGATCTATATTACATATTCATTCTAATTTATAAGAATAAAAGTGATAAATTTAAAAACCTTAAAATAATATCAAGTATAAGAGGAAAGGACTCAAACCGAAAATGGCGAAGGGTAAGTATCGGGGACGTGATTGGCAATTAGGAATTCTTAATTGCTTCAACACCGTCTCCTCCCAAAGAGGGTTTTCAAGTCAACACCATAAAAATAGTAATAAATAAACCGTCGAAGAATGCAATAAATTAGGTTGAACGAAATAAAAGGACTGGGTAAGAGGCGGGACATGTGCCCCCCACAGAGCGAATGGGCAACCCAGTATTTGTTGTTGCCGCCCATCACCTCTTCAAGTGTATGCATCCTCCCAACGTGAGTTATTTCGTTAGCATCCAAGTCAGCAATCTAACCACTTATTTATTTATTAGCAATCAACCACTTGGGTTATTTTAGTCCTTAGTTTAAATATACAAAACTACTAGGCAAATAAATAGAAGACAAAAACAAGCTTTAAACCATTAAATTAAAAAGTAAGAAAAAAAAAAGTAAATATAAAAATACTAGAAACCCCAAACAACATTTTTTTCTTTTAAGACAGCGAATCCTGGGTATTGTGGCAATGTCTTTGTTAATTCCAATAGTCTCCTCTCCATTTCGTATCAAAAACAGTCCATGGATTTGCAAGAGTTTAAGCTTAACCTCACCAGAGGGTACATTGCTCACCTTCTTTAACAATCACATATAACAAAATATTAATAATACGGAATAAAGAGTATAGGGTCATCAAACAAGATTATTGTTGTATATTCTGTATGTCGCTCCGAATAGATTAGCCAGAGTTATACATAAATCTATTCTTAATTTGACCGCTAAATACACTCAATAACACACCTTATACATCATAAGTTGATATATTATTTTATTTTTATTTATAAATCAGTCATTAACTATAAAAAATTATTAAAATATATTGACTTTTATACAATAAAAATTAAAAAAGGAAAAAAATAATATTTTGTCTATATGGTAATATTTTTGAATAAATAAATTAATTTTAAATAATGAGAAATGTTTATTTATAAATCTTATTTATATTTATATTATTTTACTCACACTTCTAAACATTATGTGTATAATTTTGCTAAATGTACAATTTTTATAAAATAATTAATTTTTAATAAAAAATAATACACTATTTATAAGTATATATATTATAATTTCATCCAATTGATTTTAGTATTAATAAACAAAATGTTTTGTGATATCTAGATTTTAAGCAAGAAGCGTTGCACCTGCTGTTACGGTGATACCGTATTCTAATGACAGAGAAATATTTGCCCTTACTTGAAGAATCAAGAGAAGATATTAATTTGATCTTAAAATTCTTTCAGTCATGAAGATTTAAGAAACTCGCTCGACACTCCTACTTTGTTATCAATAAATCCATCCATAGAGACCTTAATATCCCACTAGTTACAGAAATAGCCCAAAAAAGATACACCTCCTTTCATTTCAAATTACCCGCCCATACAAACCCGCTTGCCTGTAACCTCTCATCTTACACCTATTCCCGATAATCCTGAAAAGACAGTGGCCTCGAGAACTGCTGATCAAATAAACACTGAAGTGCTACCGCTGGTATATTCTTCTGACTTTTCCAAGCCAATTTTCTGTGAATAGCTCATTTATTTACTGTAATATGTACACTTGTAAATTTCGATAAAAGATTAAAAAAAAAAAAAAAGAAAAAAAAAAGATATTCCGCAGATAGATCAAAATTTCTTCCACCATCTCGCTGACCGTAGTCTATTTATAAATAATGAGTAATTTTGAGATAGTAATTGGTTATATATTATTACCGTCAATTACCTCCTATGGCCATACCTTCTGGACCAGCTTCCACCATTTTTTCGATCAGCGCATGCCATATTTATTTTTCACCCACTTATCTCTCTACTGAACCAATAACCTCCTTTTCGTTTAGTTCCATGGATTTCCTATGATTTTTTCCTTATATCATTCGTCAAATTATTCTGAACCACTCGAAATATATCTAAACAATATGTTCTATTTCGTTTTGTTTCTTAAATATATCTTCAAGATTGGTCTGTTGTTTCAATACATGCAACGTGTAAGGCGAACTAGAAAAATGTTTGGGAGAATCGCAAACATAATTTACATAAACCTATAAAATGATGTTTATGATAGTGAAGTAGGGTATCGAAGAGAAAGGGAGGTCAGAAGAGACAATCTGAAGATCGGAACTGGCCCAAGTAAGAGCGCCAGTGATCCCACGGAACAACCCTGTTATTTGCCGGAGATTCACTGCGCACAGCTGTATCAATAATCTTACCCCATCTGGATTGCTCCATTGTTTGCTGTATCCTTAAGGCAGCAACTGCAACCCATTTCAAGCTCTGATAAACATTTACCATATCTATGGTTTAACAAGTCTTCCGAAACCCATTGTTTATTTAATCTAACGGCCTTATGTACTCCATCTAACCAACGAGTAACCAAGGAAGTTAGGGCTATCCTATGGATTACCTAATTGGTGTACCTGACCTCATTCTAAGTTCTGGTTTATTACACAGGTGTGCAAATATATTAGGAGTTAAGTGAAACAAGACAACATTTATTTAATATGCTACTGATGAACTTGAGATGATGCTGCGGTAATAAAGTTTGTCTTTTAAAGTCTCTGGGAAAATTCGAATAGTCAGATTGAAAAATATTAATGCTAGGTATAGTTAGAGATGGCCAAAAATGAAAATTAAAAGTACGGAGTATTTTATAGTCACACTAATGAAGTCCTGAGACAGTAAATACACAAGTTAGTAATCCAGCTGGAAACTGCGAAGAACAAAAAGCACTCAGAACCCTTTTACTTTGAGATTTATTTTATTTTTTTTTAAATTGTGTCAGTGGAGAGTTCATAGCATATATAAGAGTTAAAGTGGCTTTACCCTTCCTTCCGCCGTAAGTACTTTACTGGCATTCTTCCTCTACCAAGTTCTCCAATCCAGGTGTCCGTTTTACATCTTGGATCTCCTTAAATTCCAATCCTCCGTTCGTTCCCGTAACACCCTCTCGCGGCCTTCTGATCTGTACATAACTGCCCATCGATCTACAGCTTTCGATAGATCATTCCTAATCCGATCCACATCCCAATGGAACTCCATTCCTTCCAACATCTAGGACTCCCAAACACTTTCAACATTTAAATCCCGTCTATTCAGCCATTTCCTGTCAGTTCCCAAATAATCCCAATTAGGAGCTAATTAAATCGACAAAAAAAGACAAATACGTTTATTTCATTAGTTCAATTTTCATTTTTATGGGTACATTCAGCAGAAAACATTTGAAAGATTCCCTTTTTGAAGATATAAGATTAAATATATTATTTTACAAACATTCAAAAGCATTGTAATTTCTTTAAAAAAATGTATATTTTTAAATTTTCGTTTTTTTTTTATAATGTCATTATATTTTGTATTAAATATTATTCTCTGTTTTCATTTTAACATTTTTATTAGAAGTTATCTTTTGAGTTATTTTATTTTTTTATTTTATTAGTTTAATTCTATTGTTTTCAATTATTTTACTCCAGTCTTAAGACCATTGTTTCGTTCCTGTCATATTGTTCTTAAGGGGCTCGTCCCAGAATAGATAAAGTATTATTATTATTATATAAATACTTCGGATTTCGTTCACTTTAAGGTCCATTTGGGCCATCATCGATTATTTTTACACCTTTCACATTTATTTCAAAGCTAAGTCTATTATTATATTTTCTACATCGTTGAACGACATCATACTAAGTATTTTAATACTGCGCGTCCTTATTTAATATAAGTTATACAAATTATTTATACATTTAATGACTTTAATAATAACCGATTATATTAATGAATGTCTTTTTAATGGAACTCAAAACTTACTCATTACATTAATAATGACAATATTATATATATTTATCAATTATGTATGATATTGTCGTATATAATTATACAATATTACATATATTTATATTAATAACTTCTTCAATGTAAAATGGAAATTCTTCTTTTGCCCAAGTAATGAATATAAATTATTGTTTATTAACGATTATTATTGCTTTCTTGATTTACATACTGTTTAAAATATCTATGATATCATAGTATCATATTTTACAAAGAAATTTACATTTATATTTTTTTTATTTGACTAAAAATAGATTATGTTTCTGGAACATCTATTTTTTTTTCCCTTTTCTATTTACTATCTATTTCAACAGATAGATTCAATATCTGTTTCTGCATGTGTGTACAAACATTTAGGGATTACTGTTGTTTAGTCTCAAGAAGTTTGCATCAGCTCACTACTATTTAAGGATTCCATTTATTCATTGCTTTATCAATGCGGATTAATAAATAAATGAAATAAGTAAATTAAGTTATGAATATGCGAACATATAAATGCTTGAAACGTCAGCAAAATATAGTTGTATATTAACTGATCCTCAGGACGCTAAAAAACTTTCTATACACACAGCTAATAAAAACAATTTTTATGCACCGGTTAGATATGAGAAAAATATACATTGATTATTTCCCGAAAATTGTATTTTAAAATTCATTCATTTGTAACGATTTATATTCCAGTAAATTAATATATTTTTGATGGTATAAACTGTATTTGATTAGGGTATAGATTAATTACTTAAAAACCAACCTATTAAGTGTGTTAAATGACTACATTTCCATATTAAATTTATAGAAAACGTTTGTTAATACTTAGTTCGTACTTTAGGATTTTGGTACTAATTGAAGAATCGAAAGGAATTGCATTTCTTCTACAGTCGACTATATATACATCCTTATAAAGAACAATTTATTAAGGACCTGGTATGAAAAATGAAATACAAAGCTATCAGTCGATCGTGAACGACAAGAATGCCAAGACTGCACTCCGAGAACTGATAGGGAATGTAATAGGCTCACAGAACGCAGTGACAGCGATCCGGAAGAATTTTAATTGTAACAAGGTTGTAAATCATACTTCTACTGAGAAGCATTTCTTACAGCAACCATCGCTACGACATGCATGACCCGATAATTGCGGCAACAGATCCGATAGCATTCCTTCACTCATCTCGTCACACAGATTAAACAGAAATAAAAATATAGACTAATACCATTTACACTTATACGTTTATCGCGGACCATTATGAAATTAATAAACAAGAACTATAATTAATGAACTATTAAAAAGAGGGGGAATGAAAGAACTGCATAAGTATCGATTATAAGTTTTATAACGTTCAGATTAAATCTATAGTAAGTACATTAAGTTAAATTATAAGAAAAATGTATTAAAATACATAATAACAGAGGGAAAAGGGGATAGATTGATTGATAGATTTTATTTTCTAGTACCTAAGGCCATTTCTTACAAACAAAATAATATTTTTTTCACTTATAGATATACACAAATTATATAATAACATTTTTATAAGATTTATAAGAATTGTGTTTTTATACAGAAATAGCAATTTTTTTTTTTACAAAAATATGAAGGAAAACGCTGTCGGAAAAGATAAAGACAGGAAATAATGGTGATAATGAAGTAAAAGTGATGTTAGGAGAAGGAAAATCAACTACCTTGCTGAGAATTTAATTTAAGAGGCAGTCGACGAGTCTCCGTATTAAAATAACCGAAGGCCTGAGAAAGGAGATAGAGGGAGAAAGAAGATTTATTGTTTATATGTTATTGTTTTATTTGTTTGTATATTAGATATAATTCTGTAACATGCTACCTCAATTCAAATTAAAAAATATCTTCCAAATAATTATATTTTCTTTGTTTTTGGGCAATAATTTTAAAAATTATTTTATTATAAAAAGGAAAAAATTACCCTCTTCCCATGTATGTTTATTGAAGGTGAGGATTGCATGTATTGTAATTACAAAGAAAAGAAGTTTTTTTAATTAAATCTTTAACCCAATCATTAAATCAGGTTTAGTCATAATAATATACACGTATAACAAGAAGCATTGTATGACTTCATAACAATCCATTAATGTAATATAATATATAAATATATATCATACTATTACAACTGAACTCTGACTATTACTACAACTACAAATCTCACTGAGGAGTGTGATACGCATTTAAAAGAGGCTGGGTGTACTTTTCTTTGTAAATAAAATGAATCAATAGTCATTAACCTAATCGGGCTAGGCAGGTAATAATCATAAGTCTAGCGCAAGTTAATATTAGTGTTATTTAAATAATTAAATTAATAATATAATATTTGCGATAGGAACGAAATTCATTTTTACGATACTTCATTACTAATAACTGTTTCTTGTATTCTTTATATTTATTTGCGCCCTTAATTTTATTTATCATAAGTCCTAATGTAGTTCATTTTTATAAAATTAATAATCTAAAAAAAAAAAAAAAATAACAGTACAATTGAAGTAGAAGATTTAAAAAACAAATAAATAATAAAAGCAACTTGACGAGTCTTAAAAAGATGCACAATTTCGATTCCTGAAAAGTTCTCCTGGTCTCAACAGACATCAAACTTTTTAATATTTAATTAAAACATAAAAATTATCAGTAATTGGCCGAAGGACCGTTAACAACACGTTTATAAGGCAATAAACAAGAGGGAATTAAGCTACCCGGGTTGTAGATAATAGCTTACGGTTCGTTAAATAGACCTCCCCATATAAGTAGAAGAAAAAAAATTATAACAATCATGATCCAATGAAATTGAGGGTTTCGCATGAATCTTTTCTCGCAGCAAACATTTTTTTTTTTACAAACATATTTTAATTCTACAAGACACTAAATTTCCGCTGCCTCATTAAAAGGGGAGATAATTACAATATAATGAAGCTAAGAGGACCCTACAATCTTTACCTATATAAGGCTAGCCTCTCGAATAGAAAATGAATACATCTAGTCAAATTTAAATCGTTTTACGTTAAAAAAATCTGTTTATTTTTAAAAATGTATTTATTTCAAAGCCCATCGTGGTTTGGGTAGAATTGTCTAGGATTTGTAGGATCGTAGGAGACCTCTTCTACTGTACAGTGTATATTCGGGTATTAACAGAGTACATTCGGTTGCATGGTGGAGCAGCGAGCTCAGAATTTTTGATTTTGCCAGGCTTCATTAGGTGAGTTGGGGACAAATGCAGCAGTTTTTAGAGATGCAAAATGAGCTATTAATCAGTGTTTTTATTATTATATAATTATTAAATTATTATATAGGGCGTAACGAGAATTAATCTATCCTATATAACTAGTGAGAATACTTTATTATTAATTATAAATAAATTAATATTATTTATATTAACGGAGTACAGTTTAAGAGAAAAGATTATATATATATATATATATATATATATATATATATTATATATATATATATATATATATATAATAGAATAAAATAGAAAAATAATTTTTATTCTGGGACTGGGTCCCTTAAGAACAATATGATAGGTACAATTAAGATATACGATGTGTCTGGCCACAAGACCAAAGGATTATAGTAAATTCTTATTTACAAAGCTTTAAGAAGAAAAGTAGGATACAATAAAACAAAAGAGTAAAATAAATAACTCCTGATATGTTGAACAAAACTTAACATTGAAACTGATTCATAATAACTTATCCCTATAGAAATATGAACAATAAATATTATTTTTCTTTTTGGATAGATATTTGATTTGAAATATCAGGCTTGTGGAGCATCTGTTTGAGATGAAAATAGGTACTCGAACAGCTTGGACTTGAATGATGGTAAGGAAGAAGCATGACGGATGTGAGTAGGTAGGGAATTCCATAGATTAGTAGAGCGGACAATAAAGGAATTATCAAAACTTGTTGTGCTGTGGGCAGGAATATTAAGTTCAGAATGGTGCGATCTTGTTTGAAGGGAACGGACTGACGATTTAAATTGCAGAAGTCTGTAGATATACGGAGGTAGCTGGGAGTTGATGGTTTGGTAAAGAAAAAGAAAAATATATATATATTAATTTTCAAGGCTAAAACCAACTGACCACTCTTAATTTTATATTATTATTTTACTGTCCTTTTAAGATAACACGATTGCTAAACCGATCTCTACTTATGCCATTTTCAAGGTAAATTTCGACAACCAACCACGTTATACCTAATGAAAATAGAATTGAAACGTCAAAAATAGATTAAGGATGTATAGTCGACTGTTGAAATTATCATAGGTAAAAATTGTCGGGCGTCAGTCGTTTAAAAATATTTTAATCTTGCCGACGTTTCGGCTCAAGCATGTTTGTTTGTTTCGGTTTTAAGGCGTAAAACCCCAAGGTCATCAACGCCTAGACAATATTTGCATATTCAACCTTCATAAGAAAGAACTATTAGGTAATGAGTGATTGAGAGAAAAAAAATAAAAATAAAAAAATAAAGAAAGAAAAAATATTTTTATGTAAATACTAGTAATACTAAATTACTAGGAATGGTCTTTATAATGTCGATAATAATGACTGCTCCTTAGAAAATCAAAAACTAATTCAATGGTTTTCTCTCTATCACCCAACACCGCTGAATATTCGGGCTTAGTCCAATTTTATTCAGGTGTGATGAATAATAGGTAATGAATAATAGGCTCAAGCATGTGGAGCAATCATCAGGGCATCAGTGAGCCATATCAAGCATACATTTTAAGCTCGATGTGCTCATATGATGATGCCCTGATGATGGCTCACATGCTTGAGCCGAAACGTTGGCAAAATTAAAATATTTTAAAAGGCCTGACTCCCGATTATTTCTATTTGTAAAAAAATAGATATAATTATGGAGTAATAATTTATTTATTTCTTCCTACCTTGCCAGATGGCAATGGCTTCGGTAGCATAACCTTTATGAGAGGCTAGTATTCTTAAAAAATGTTGTAGAGCAGTGAGTGATGTTACACATTACCTGAGCGTTGCCATCTCTGGCAGAACAATCAAACAAAACACAACCGGATTTAAAAAGTGCTCCCTGTATATGTAGAAGTCTGAAGTGAGTCATCCCTGTTCTAATTAAAGAAAATTTTTTTTATTGTGATTTTATTTAGACCAGCATGCAAGAGTAAAAAGCAGTTGATACCATGACAGAGGAGACGAGGAGAGGGGAAAGAAGAAGGAAGAAAGAAAATAAAACGCCATAAACTGCCCATCTAATATGTATGTAATATCCATTATAATTATATAATTCATCAAAAATAGTAGTCAATGCAGTATTTTATATTTATCCCTTTCCATCATATAAGGGGAATGCTTATAAAACAATTAGGAATAATTAAAAAAATAAAAGCGATGATATTATAGGAATGAATGAAACTATCAGAATTTCAAATATCATTTTACAACCTACTGGTCGTTTCGCTAATTCATGTAACAGCGTGCTTCCTGTTTTAGATCGTAAATCGTCTTATACGTTGCCATTTCACAGTAATTCATAATTTAAGTTTCAATATAATTATACTTTTCACTGTTGTTCATGCAGCCCCAATGGGTAATTGAATCTCATCCACAAGCTCATAAATATTTCCGATTATGCCTTCCAAACACCGTTAGACATGAGCACTACCTTATGGCATTCCCCCTGGCAGTTATGCTCAGAATTAACAAGCTTCTTAATACCCTTCTAATATGGCATGAAAGCGGTAATAGTGTGAAAGCGAGTGTTGATGAACGCCGTGCTTGGATCTGTGTACTGTCCCGCTCAACATATTTAGCACGTCTCCTGCCAATCACCTCGACTGCCATCACGCTATGTAATACCGAAATATTACATTGGACACGGGCTTTCATAGTTCCATAGAAGCGTAAGGTTCTCCATGCACACTTTTTTTACCACCGAAAGTACATTACTTTATTATTCAAGCAGTTACGTAACTATCTCGATAATATGTAAGAAAATCTGTGTACTCTGTCACTAAGACTCAAAATAAGTCTCGAATAATGATTTTACCTTATATATGGGTCAAACCATTCGAAATCGTCTAGACCTTGCCGCTCGACATTTTTGATTTTTTGACAGGTTATTCTCTAATCTTTCCTGAATATAAAACTGTAAATAAAATATTTTTCTGGCCGATACTTTTAGTGTTGGAGCCGTTTTAAGTCAGCTTCCCGGCTAAATACATGTGTGGCAAAATAATATTATTCTTGTAGTCATTGTGGATGTAATTAGTTGACCGTTGAGAATTACTGGAAGGAACTATTTAGTTGTTTCATTTAATGACCGCCACCCGGACTAATTCCTTCCAATATTATTCTTGTAATTTTGTAGATATCAAATCAAAACAAAATCTAACAATAAGGTAAGGGCATGCTTTATATTTTTTGTCATTAGCTAAATAGTGAAGAAAGTGGTTTAAAAATATCTCGAAAATAAATATAAAACGAGACTTTTAGTGAGATATAATTATATAAAATAAAAGAGATTCGCCCTAGATTATTTTTTCCTATTTAGCTTAGTCATAGACCTAACTGCTGTAAACATTTCGATCTTGAGAACATTGTCCTTTTTTGTATATGAATTTTCAAAATTGTCAAAAATTCATTTTTCGCGATGTTTACACTGAAATATCTTAGAGGGACTGAGAGAAAAATTATGAAACTAATACATAATTACCTGTCTCTACGATGTGTTTAAGTAATATAAATTGGGTCTTTGAGACTAAGCTGGTTCCGGAGTTAAACAATCCTCTTAACTGTTAAAATAATGTTTTCTTTAAAAACTATTAACTCCGGTAAGTTTGCCCATTTAAGAACCAAACAAAAACTAGAATGATGAGAGAATTTAATATATTTTTTGTCCTTACAACACATTACCTAAGTAGCCAAGAAAATGTTTAAAAAAATTCACGAACATTTACATTAACTGATACTTTTTGGAGTCGAAATTGGATTATCCTGGATGGATTATCATTATCCATTTATCATGAACTTTGAAAGCAAGAGAATAAAAATAAATTTGAAACAATAAGCAATTAAATTATTAATCTTTGTACTATTGTGATGAGGGGTGAAGTGAAGCGCTACGAGTGACGACTCTCGAAGACAGAGAGAGAGAGAGAGGCTTACGAATTTACCGAGAGTGCAGTAGTTAGTGGTTTTTGTGTAGTACCGTTAATTTGTCTAATTTTACCTTTTCATATGTACCTTTTCATAATAATAGTTTTCTGTGGCCACACACACACATGTAATCATTTAGTTGATACCGCCTATTCTTATTATGTATATTAACCAATAAAAATGGCTTATAGCCTGACGCCCAACATGAAGTTTTCTATGTTCACTTCCCGAAATTAATTGGTTACAAATTTCAACATAAGCCATGATCACAATAGCAATTCACACTAAAGAACGTACATAGATATATCTGCAGAACATGAAACCCGTCTTAAATAATTTCTAGTCACGTTCTCAATCATTTACACATTGAATTTTTTTTTTCTCTTCTTAAATATAACAATTATTGGACCTTTTTTTTCTAATATTTACGCAGTTTACTCTAATATTTTTATCAATGTCATCAGCTATCATTAATATTTTTAGAATAGTTAAACTAATAAAAAAAATAAATAAAAAAATGAACCTCTACATCCCAAGAAGGTTCAGTCCATATAGAGATTCGTACTGTTTCACGGCCAACGACCGAGCAAGGAGGTAAAGGTCTAAACCACAATCGGCCTCCAGGTTTATTCCCCAATTTTGGGTACCCACTTTATAGAGACTGGGTGTGCCCTAGGAGGGTCTCCATACCTCCATAAATAATATTCTGTCTCAGCCGGGATTCGAACCTGGGAATATGTAACAATATATATCAATAATCATATATATTTTTTAAATAGCGTTAATTCTTGCAACATAATATAAAAATTAATTATGAGTCTAAAAAAAATATTACATAACAAATAATATTGGTGAATATTATGTCATTACTGCAATTGGGTAACCATTTTAGTAGCGTTTAGGATAATTCAGGCTTCTTAATTGCTATGAGTTGTTTAAGAATTAGAGAATGAGAGAAGAAAAAAAGGAACTGCACTTAGAGTAATTAACACTTCTTTTCTTTGAACAACGGAAGAAAAGAACAAGCGTTTTTTTTTCCTCTTGAGCAATTAGACACTTGCACTATCATTGCCGTTTCTCTCTTTATCGGCAAATACTTCTTGGATGCTTTCTTGAGGTTTTTTCTTTATTAATTCTGTTTTAGAAAAATAAGTTTTTCTGAATTTAAGAAAAAAAAAATGTTTTTAAAGTTATATTTTATGTAACGTTTATATATATTATATTATTATATAAAATTTAAAAATGTATAAAGAAAAAAAAATATTAAAAAAGTAGACAAGGAAAAAAAATTATTTTATTTATAATTTAGGTTTTGCAATTGTAATGTTGAAAGTAGTCCTATAGAAAAAAGATCTTTAACTGTTAAAAGCTTGAGTATTAGATAATATGTTTTTTTCCTAAAAATCTTTAGCTTTCCAACGGTATATTACACATGTATTTTACTATTCTTATGTTCAAAAACAAAAAATTGCATTAAAAAAATATTATTTCAGTTTTTTCCTTTAGTTGGGTATCAAATTCATTCAGTTTATATATTTACCTGTTTTTCATCAGTGAAAACCAGATAATATAGTTATTTTTATAGAATCAACAAAATCAAAGTTACTTTAAAAGAAGAAAATTAAAAATATCGGCAGTTAAGCCTTGTCAGATTATTTTAATTAGAATGAAACCTACATGATATTAAAGCCCATTAAATTTTACATCGACAAACTTTGTCTCAATGAGGACAGTAGTAATAGTGCATTGATAATACATTATTACCATATGTACAGAAAAACATAGGTAAAGTGCATGAAAATAGAATAATAATTAAAAATAAAGCAATGATAACAGATAAATTCGATAAAACTATCATTAAAGTACATAAAAAGTTTACACACACATGAACATGTTAAAAACTTGCAAACCTATGTACAGTCAGCCTTAGGAATCCGAATCTCAAATAAAGGCTCATTGTAAAACAGGTTAGAAAAAATATCTTCTTAGTTATGAATTATGGTATCATTTAAAAAAATATATTATTCTTTATTTAATTGTTCGCTGGACAGGCTAATGAAGCTGAAAAAAATAGGCCCATAAAAAGCCGCTGTCGAATCCATTCTAAGCGTCCTTTAGTTAGAACCAATTTTATATCGTTTTGGGCATGGCTTTAGCGGGATCGTACATCGTTCTATCAAGATCGTACATTCAAACTTTAATCCCAACCGCTAAGAATCTTTTTTTGAATTGAAAAATATACTATTAAAAATTATACCAGATGATTGCATTCTCAGGAAAAATTGTTTAAAAATCTGATTTTTACAGTACACGTAACATATCAATTTTAATTCATTAGCTGTTACATATGGCTGAACAATAAGTATTTCATTCCATTTATTTTATGTTATGTACGTTTTGGTACGGAATATTTTTTCTAGAATCTCGCTTTAGTTAATTAGTTATCTAAATAACGTTAGTTAATATTTTTAGAATGGGTAACAAAAATATAATCTTTATTTTCATGGTAGGTGATTTTAATGAACCTGTAAATCAGGGGAAATAACAAGGGGTAAGACAATTATTCAGAGCTCATCGCTAAAAAGAGCAATTTTTACCTCATTTACTTATTATTTTAATTGTTTCTATGATATACGCAGTTTACTATAATATTTTTATAAATAAAATTAGTCATCATAATAACATTGGCTAATATTTTTAGAATAGGTAACAAAAATCTGTTCTTATAAAATAATCTAAAAGGATAAATAATCAACACTAATGTTAGTTTATGGATTTATTACAACATTCCATTTATTTTATGTTATGTACGTTTTGGTACGGAATATTTTTTCTAGAATCTCGCTTACTGTACGTAAGGAGTACTTTTACAATACTGTAGAGTGGCAACACTGAATCATCGTAATCTCTCTTATTACAACATTACAAATAACACATGTTCATAAGTTGATGGTCCTATAATACAAATCTGCACGAAAATCCGGTCTGTAGCGTTATGCATGCAGATGGTTCATGTATTACGTTATATCTGTGTAACAACAATTACAAATACATGTAGATCAAGGTAAGAAGAGCAATCTGTAATACCTGCTTACTCAAGGCATTGACTTTCCCCTGATTTATTAACTAACAATGTAATCGTTAAATAACCGCTTAGCTGCAAACCCCCGGGGGCTCAGCTTATTTATCAACAATGACGTCAATAGCAGTTGCTCTTTGCCTAGCAGCTTTCTAATTCTATATATCTATGGCACCATCAATCATCCATGAGTCATTCAATGAGCTATTGCAATTAATTATTAAATGTGCACCGCTCGAATATAGATACTTTCTTGAGGCGATTTCACTTTCATCTAATGAGGCTACAAGGAAAGTAACTTTGATCTCAGAACAACTCTTGCTGAACAGATACTTTACCGATAACTCATCTTGCTAAAGAAGTGCCTTAGAATACAAAAAGGCAAGAAACTTCAAGCTGTTTTGGCCTACTTCTACAATTTCTTAATCTTCCAAATAATAATAATAAATTTTGTCGCAGGTGAACTCCTTTCCCACATACGGGCTTGCCTTAGTGGGATAGTGACTTCTACTTGCACCGTAAAAATGTCTGTATTTTGTTTATTTAACGTCACTTTATGCTACTAAGGCTAATCGTACAATGCTACAGTGGGAGTCCTAAATTTTGCCAATCCAGATCTAATTAGGATAGGGATCTTTAACGAGTACCTGACATCGCACAGGCTCGGGACCACCTTTTAACGTTCCCTCCGAAGGACGGCATAACTAAGGATTTTGTACTCCGATTAAAAAATCCTAGGACCATCTGCGGGTTTGAACCCGTGACCTTTGGCATAGGAGGCTGTTATGCTAACCACCCAGCTACAAGCGATCCCCCTGTATTTTAATAAACTACAAAAAGCTCATTTAGTATAGTCCTTTAATACGACCAACATAGACTTCATGTTGTTTTCTTATTATTTACGTTTAATGTCGTTTTCTGGTCTATTCAGAGCAAACAGGACGAGCCGTTTAATAGGTTATGTTACCCGACTTAATCTAAAATGCAGCAAATTATTACACAATGGTTTATTACATCGAATAAGCTATATTAGGGTCAAACTGATTAAGGGCAATTAAATAATATGAAAAGCAATAAATAATTCAAAGGAAATGGTATATCCCAACGATATATCTTAATAAATTTTTGGTAATTATTTATATGAACAGTGTACAATTATTCGGAATCTACGTATCTGAAAACGAAAGTCTTCAAATTTTGAGGAGTTAGGGAGGAGGTAATTTTTTATTTTGGTCGATTAAAAATGTTCATTATTGAAAATAATAAGCAAAAAGACGAGAATCGTTCCGTGGAATTTTTTTTTTCCACCCCGAACCCGACTTTGTAGGCTATACGGGGGAGGAGGGAGGTTCTCGGACCAGGAGGATGAGGGCAGGGGATTAATACCGAGATAAAAGCACCCAGGCGCCGAGGACCCGAACTCATAAATATTTTAATTATCTCAAATTATATTATTTGGTTGCTGGGCAACGCACGGATTGTCCACTTGCGCTAACCAACTCAGCCACCGCGTCCCCTCATTCCGTGGAGCCGCCATAAAATTTAATTTAATTAATAAACAAAACTCCCATATCCAACCCTAAGCAAAATCCTCTATGCTCTATGTCACGAATGAAATCATCCATACTGTTTTCCTTGTTTCATGCTTACGAATAGATCCTGGGAGATACATATCATCATATCATGACATTCTACCCATTCAAACCCATTTGTCTCAAACATATCTTCCTCTTCGATTCTCGTTAATGCTCTCTACGTCAGAAAAGAAGTTAGCCTTGGAAACTTCTAAATTAATTTTGTTACGGGAGTGCTATCAATGTGTAGCTCCAATAAAAGTCTGTTTCATGCCATTCTAGCGCACTGTTTCTTAAAACTATTTAATACATTTTAATAAAAATAGTTCTTAAGATGTAGAACTTAAGTGCATTATCACTTTATATATACATATCATTTAGGTCCTTCAAGGTGTAAGAACCCAGGCAGGACTTTGAGCAGTTGTCTCCTGAGTTAGCTCTCCTCTCCATTGGGATGTGAAAGTTCTAATCCTCATCGCCATAAACTTTTGTATTGCTCTGCAAATGTTTATAATAAAAAAAAAAAAAAATACGAAAATCACTGCAAGATTATATGGTTAGACCCGGAGGATGGATGGCACCAGATGTTTTTAGCGAATAGTAACAAGACCTTGGAGAAGGCTCGCTCTACTGGTCATAACTTTTCATGCTAGGTGATTTTACTGAATCTGTGAATCAGAGGGAACAACGAGGGGTAAGAGAATGATTCTGAACTCATCGCTAAAAAGAGCTCATTTTACCTCATTATTATTTTAACTATTTTTGTGATATACGCAGTTCACTCTAATATTTTTATCAATAAAATTAGTTATCTAAATAACGTTAGTTAATATTTTTAGAATTGGTAACAAAAATATAATCTTTATGTTCATGGTAGGTGATTTTAATGAACCTGTAAATCAGGGGAAATAACAAGGGGTAAGATAATTATTCAGAGCCCATCGCTAAAAAGAGCGATTTTTACCTCATTTATTTATTATTCTAATTGTTTCTATGATATACGCAGTTTATTATAACATTTTTATCAATAAAATTAGTCATCATAATAACATTGGCTAATATTTTTAGAACAGGTAACAAAAATCTTGTCTTTAATTTTCATGCTAGGTTATTTTGTAAAACCTGTAAAACAGGGAGGAGGGACAACAAGGTAAGAGAATTATTCAGAATTCATCGCCAAAAAGGGCAAATTTCACCTCATTTATTTTTCTAACGACTTCTATCATATATGCAGTTTACTATAATATTTTTATTAATAAAATTAGTTATCTTAATAACGTTAGTTAATATTTTTAGAATGGGAAACAAAAATCTAATCTTTTATATTATATCATATTTTACATTTAATAGGTGATTTTATTGTACCCCCTACAACAAGGGATAAGAGTATGATTCTGACTGTCATCGCCGAAAAGGGCTCGTTTTACCTCATTTACTTGTTATTCTTACTGTTTCAATAGCGATGGTTAGCTTAGGCGTTCAATAATCTATGGAAGTGATATCAACGTGAAACGTATAAAAAAAAATGAATTTTTATATATAATTTTTTTTTGTTTTATCAGTTTTTTCTTATAAGTAGTAGTTAAAAGCGTTCTGACCCTCTGAGTAAAAGCCGTAATAAGATATATTAATCCTTTTATAAGTCAGCAAATTCGTTCCGATCCAATAAATCGATCATAATACGATTAAGGAAACCATTCACAAAAGTTGGACTCAGTGGTCGTTTTCTATAATTAGCATAATCCGTATGACAGGAAAGGGAAGTCCTGCGGACAAACCTAAATTGGCAGGCGGATAAACGGACAGTCAAAAATTAGAAGAAAAAAAAAGTAATAAGGGGACGGAAGACTAAAGAAGAAGAGGATAAATGTTGCATAAATAAAGGAGATGAAGGATAAATAAAAAAGGAGCAGTGTTTGACAACGCCGACAAAACGGGAGAGGTAGGAGTTGAAAAAGCGGCAGGGACAAAGCCATCTAGATGGCCACAGCCTCGCCAATATCAGCCCGCTTCTTCTTCCAGTTCCTTTATTTTGGCTATTGTTTATTTTGTGAGCCAGGGGGCAGCACTGACCGCTATCTCACCAGTCGGCTATTTATAACGAGCTCTGTATCTTTCCCCTTTCAAAGGCAGACTCTTTCACAATACTACGGATTACAAACTGTTTGTAGCCACAGTACAATGGAAGCAAACAGTAAATTGTTCAATAAAAAACATCAATTTGGAAAACTATGGAAACTAAAAAAAATAGAGTCATGCTTAATTGGTTTTTTTTTCAAATAAAAAACTTCAACCTAGACAACAAAAATCAACTACTCCTCAAAATACGAGGTCATGATAGTTCGAATCCATAAATATCGAATAAAAAGAATACTTGGCTGTACAGAAAAACTGCACTATCAAAAAAAAAAATAAAATAAAATAAAAAATCCTCTGTAGGTAATATCTAAATAAAATAAATAAAGTTAAAGTTGAAAAAGTATATTCAGTTTCATTGGAAACATATATTTTAGATTAAATAATATAAAAATATAAAATTGTTATTTACTATAATGACCTAAGTTTATGCCCTATTCGTCACTTTGCATTACGTATCTATACGCTTCTCAAATATGAAATTTATATTTTATAAAAAGCATTGTTTTCGAGCTAGACTTACCACACACATGGAACTTGGTTATTTGGAATCAGGGTACCCTAAAACAGGTATTTAACTTACTTTATATTTCATGTATTGGTAAGGGTTTCAATTTCGAAAAATTTGTTCCGGTAGTTTTAGTAAAAAGCCGCGTACCCCGTACAGCGGATAGACAGTTTTTTTTTAAATCGAAATTTTCAGTTCTGAGTATCTTGAAACGTGAGCCCTAAATTGTTTTTCTTGGTCGAGTGCAAATTTTGATTATTAAAAATAATATCACCGTGTGGTGGATGTTATATCCTCCACATTGGAACGCGGAATGTATTGCACGGATGCTTTTTTCGCCGTGGAACAAGCGTTCGACCGAGTCTGGCACCCAGGACTCCTTCATAAACTCCGTTAATTCCTTCCCGCTACATACTTCCTGATAATCCGTTCCTACCTTACTGATAGAATCTTCAAAGTAAATCATAATCTTTCCTATTCTTCCATATTTTCTCACTCTGCAGGTGTACCTCAGGGTAGTATCTTAGGTCCCATCCTTTATACGGTAAATACAGCTGATATTCCACTCCGTCCTAGCACTGTCCTCACAACTTACGCGGATGACACTTGTGTGTTATCCGTCCAAAATGATCTAACCGCTGCATCCCAAACCCTTTAGTCCCACATCACAGCCATTGAGAAATGGTGTCAGAACTGGAGGATTAAAATAAATTCTACAAAATCCCACCAAATTACCTTTACCCTTCGTCGCAACTCGATGACCTCCTGCCCCACTGTATCCTTTAATAATACCCCACTCATACCTGTTGAACAAATCCGATACCTAGGACTCCATCTTGACAAAAGTCTTACATGGAATCCTCACACGATACTAAAACGACAAAGAAAAGAAGATGGCCTCGGGATCTACCTACTTAAATAAACATCGAAGTTCTACAGCTGGGTAGTTTCTTCACAAACCTTTCACGCCCTTTATTCTAATTCAACAGTTTTACTTATTGTATTTATATTAATACAGTTGTAAAATTCAATAAAATATGAATAAAAACAATAAAATAATAAATAAAAAAGAACAGAGTAATATTAGTGAAGATAAAGTTAACATATCTTCAACTAGTATAAAACCCGAAGGAATATAGAGTAATTAAGAACACCAGAACTAAATCAATGCCCATAACTACATATAAATTATAGTCACTATTTAAAAATAATAAACCACTTTGTCATAATTTGTAGTTTATTTATTTTTTTTATCTTGATGAAAAAATAGTAAACAAGTAATTAAGTATAAGTTTGTTTATTTGACGTCTATTTATGCTGCTGTGGCTAATTGGGCGATGCTACAGTGGGAGTCCTAAATTTTGCCTATCCAGGTTTTAGCGAGCTGACAAAGCACAGGCTTCCGAAGGACGGCATAAGTAAGCATTTTTTACTTCCATTAAAAAATCCACCTGATAGAGCCACCTGATTAAGTATAAGTATAAAAATGTTTGGAAGATTCAAAAACATATCCTTAGGCCTTTAACCTGTGCTATCGCTTTGTATGTGGATGCTTCAGATATTTTCACTCCTTAATATGATTTAATATTTTGTCTGTCTCAGTTTAAACATCATTCTTCGTAAAACAAGAACCAAAATGCTTTATATATGATCATAAATGCATAAACGAAAACGCCCAACGGAATAATTATAGAAATAATTATTTTTTATATTACTGCATTATGCTGAAGTTTGAATAAAAAAAGGTAAATAAATAACAGGAAGTTATAAAGTAGATGAACCGCGAATGCAAAGGATATAACTCTAAAGAGAAGGAATACAAGCCAAGGACACTCTCCTGGAAGAGATAAGGGGGACTGAACAAACCAGTCGTGAATGGAGATCTTCCCGCCTCCGCCAATAAATTGGGACAACTCTTTCAATAAATTGATTAAAATAATGTTTATTATTTATGGTTAAATTTTTTTTTTCCTCTTCGCCATTTTAGTTACTTATTTAATTATTTTTATATTTATCTCTTATCCTTGTTCCGTGTGGTTTTGTAAAGAACATAATATTTTTTTTCTTTTCTTTTTTAATTTTTTATGAAGTTTTACTTAATATTTCACACTCCAAAATGAACTTCCTTTTATTGTACATTTATTTTTCTTCACAATTTATTATTGGGTTGATGCAAAATTAATGCAGGTTTTTAGTAGGTATTGTAAATACGCCATATCTTTACTTTAACCATATATATTTAATCAAAATAATTTCCATCTGAATCAATGCACTTTTGCCAACGTTCAACAAGCTTTCTTATTCCACCAGAAAAAAAATCCGAATCCCTGGACTCAATGAAATCACGAAAAGAATTTTCAATGTCGTCCTGGTTTTGAAAATTTTTCTCCCTCAAAAAGTTGTCCAGATGCCTGAAAAAGTGGAAGTCTGTAGGAGAGAGGTCAGGTGAATAAGGCGGATGTTGGAGAACTTCGTAGCCCAACTCGTGCAGTCGTCGAAGCGTTGGTTGTGCAACGTGTGGTCTGGCGTTATCGTGGAGCAGGATCGGCCCCTTCCGATTCATCAATGCTGGGCAAAGACGTTGCAATTTTTGAGTTCCGAGTTCCGCCGCCATTTCTCGTGTGGTTTTGGTTGGGTCTTCTTCCACTTTTGACCTCAGCTGGTCGTTGTCCAGAGCAAGATGACGGCCCCGACCTTTCTTGTCTTCGAGGTCGAAATCTCCTCTGCGAAACTTCTGGAACCAACGCTGCACCGTGCACTCATTAATAGCCCCCTGACCCCACACTTCATTAATATTACGAGCCGTTTGCGCAGCGCTGCGCCCTAATTTAAATTCGTAAAAATACTTTGACATTTTCGATTCAAGACCTTTGAACACACTGAACAAAACGATTTTACTAAACAAATTCATGGTGAAAGAGAGGGTATTAGATAAGGTTTGTTTTGGTATAATAATGATCAATGTTAGGATTAGCTTTGTTTACACAATTGGAATTAAGATATTGCAATAGAGGAAACCTGCATTAATTTTGCATCAACCCAATACATAGTTTTTCTACGTTTCGGGGTTCTTTCCCCATTATCAAGACCTTTTTTTAAAAACACTTTTTAATACACAACACATTATTTTACATTTATAGCTTACTGCTATTCGTCCACATAGATATTTATTGGATTACATAGATTTTTTTTTTCAATTTTGGTTTATTACTTTGAATAATCAACTTTGTAATCGATCAAAAAAAAAAAAAAAAAAAACACGTCCCATTAAAAATTTGTGGTCTTACGTTTAAGGATATGTACAACGCGAATAATGAATACAAATAAATCCGTGTGTCCACCATAGGAATAGCCGGAATCCTAAAACTAAGTTT
This sequence comes from Piezodorus guildinii, assembly GCA_023052935.1. Taxonomy (NCBI): domain Eukaryota; kingdom Metazoa; phylum Arthropoda; class Insecta; order Hemiptera; family Pentatomidae; genus Piezodorus; species Piezodorus guildinii. The sequence continues at coordinate 127,458,492 of CM041294.1, read as the reverse complement.
TGATTGCCAATTTACCTTGAATATGAATTTACAGAATGAATGAATGCTGGTTCGACTTTCTTTAATGAGGCATTTGATTAATTTATTGATATGAATACAAACTAATTGCCTACACAGCTACATATATATATATATATATATATATATATATATATATATATATATATATATATATATATATATATATATATATATATATATATATATATATAAATAAACCATTGTGTAATAATTTGCTGCGTTTTTTTTTTCACACTTCAATAGCTCATGGTTCCTTGATTCCTTGATTTACTCTTTATAGGGTAACGTTTCTGGCCTTATTGAGTGGAATACTCATTAACTTCCGTGTTAATTAAATTCATTTATTTTTCTTTTTGTTATGGACTTTAATTTTTTTAATTTAAATAAAAGTCTATAACCTCTCTCTTTGATTTCCTAAAATTGTACTGCTATAACATTAAAAATATGAGCTATTGCTGAAGTATAAAAGGGTGGTTATTGATTATTGGGTGATTCCCAAATCATAGAATTAATTATTGTTATAATAATAATAATGATTATTAGCTATTTTTAATTCCCACCCTTTAAAATATAAAGAAAGAAAAAAATTAATTTTTGAATCGCCATTTAAAGGATTAATTACTAAATATGACAAGATTAGTTTGATTATCTTTAATTTATGTTTTGTTTGTTTATCCATTCAGCGCCACTTTTATGCTACTGCGGCTAATCGGATAATGCTACAGAAGGAGTCTTAGGGGATTTATTAAGATAATGATTTTTGAGTACCTGAAATCGCACTGACAACGAACCACCACGTCACAGGATATTTTACTCTCTTGAAATAATATCTGATGGATTTGAACCCGTGATCTTGGGTTATAGGCCGTATATAGGCATTTATGCTAGCCACTAAACCATAGGTAAACATTATTATGGATTAAATTATACTATATTTGCATTGTCTACTAAAAAGAGACGAGATGTGTTTACATTCACTTATTCAATCATGAGATCAAGGGTGAATACACTGAATACAACTGATGTTTTAAGAGCTCAAGGATTAGTTTTGGAACCTGCCAATAAAAATCAAGCAAAGAAAGTTTTTCCTCATGCGTAGTAAAGACCGACGACATAGAAAATAAGTTCGCTTTACACGTTCACGACGGGGTCACCCACCGGTGGATCATGCTTAACTATCCCGTGGGACGACGTGCATCACAGGTGAGTCACTTCTTTTTAGAAAATAACTTTATTTTATTTTTTTCTCAACATTATATGTTGTAGGAATTAACAAGCGTAAGGGTTTATTTATTAAATATTTTGTAACTTTCAACATCCCCCTCAAAGAGCTGTTTTCGATTGATTTTACTTGATTACTCTTCTTTAAGAATTTTATATAGCTGTGCGTGATTTCTTTTCATATATTTATTCCCATAAAATGATCTAAGAATATAATAATAATATTGTAATATAAGAATTATTTTTAATAACAAATAATAATACAAGAATCATTTTTGATAATGAATAATAATATACGGATTTTTTTTTAATAATTACCATAATTACCCCTTTAAGTCATATGTGTATGTCAAAACTGTTACAATCGCACATTTAGCGCGTTGGAAGCCTGGAACTGTTGTGATCTCGCATTTAACGGGTTGTAAATTGCAACAGTGTCGCCCCGCCCCATGATGGGTAAGCAGCTAACACGAACCCGCCTAACGCAGAAAAACGGCGGTTTCCAATTAGATGCAGACTTTGTACAAGAACCGCGACGCGGCGAAGACGAGCCCTGGGAACTGCCCACCTGCCCAGCGGACATTAGCATAGCCCACTCCCGAGGTTGCAGTAAGATATCACCGCTGGGGTTATTGGGTTCGCCGGGGCTAAAAGCGTTGCCCTGTCCCACCACAATATATGCCCAGCCTGTGTGGCCTCCTAACCAGTTCTTTTATCTTTTTATTTACATCTATTTTTGGTCTCTTTATATTTCTCAATTCACTCTCTTTCACTAGAGACACCCACGTAAAGGCTCCGATTGCCTATTCCAGCTTCACCGCAACGATCGGAGCGAGGCCATAACGTCCCAAACATCGGCTTCCAATCTCACTCCTATTCCGGAATCAAAGGAGCCGAGGATATTCTGGGAACAGATTTTTTTTTTAGTCTGATGAACTGAGTTTTTTTCTATTTTTTGGCCAAAATAGTTAATGAATCACACATTTATATAAACTGTTGTAACTTTCTTAGGCAGCGAACATTTTTCAAAACTTTAACACATTACAAACATTAAAATATATATAAATCAACTCTTACTTCAGTAATTTTTTCTGTTGAAACCGTTCCTCCTGGAGTGAAGTCCAGCGAGGCTTAGTAGGACATTTCGGGTTAGCATTGTCTTAACTGAAGAACGGTAACAGATGATGTTCATAGTTAGTCTTCATATCTTCAATATAATCAATATCTTCGAGGGTTCGCGTTCTGACTGCAGAGTTGATCAAACCACTACTTGATACTTGCAGTACCTGTTCGGGCGCCAGTTAATGCATCACACATTTATATAAACTGTTGTAACTTTATTGATAATCAATAAATGAACATAACATTCTTACTAATATAATATATTATAACTAAATCATAATAACATCTTGGAATGGAGTGCTCTGACTCTAGAATTTGGGGATACGTATACTAATTGATGGTAGAGGAGTGAAGGAATGCAGCAGAGATCAAATGAAGGGATAGGTATTGAGGGACATATGGTATCACTTAGTATCCGTAATGTACAAGTACTTCTTGTAGGTTAGCCGTTTGATCATGGACACAGGTAAGTTCCTAGGGCAAAAGCCCTCCAAGGCTATCGGATGGAGGCAAAGATAGGTAACAGCAACCTTTGAAATTATGGGAAATATCAATACTAATTATTGACAATTACTATAGCTGATGGATCAAAATCATTTCATAACTGATGAATACATAAATTCATCTTTTTTATATATATTATAATATTGTTCTAAAGACACTTTTCCCAGGATAAATAAATAATTTACTATTATTATTATTATTATTATTATCATAACAGGAGAGTAGTCAATCGGTCTCTTTGCAAGTTTCATTTCTAGATGGATAGAAGTGTTTTATATACAAAATTCACTTATTCCCAATTTTAATATTTACAGGACACAAAGTACTGCCAGGATGTTAGTCAGTTGGCCTACTTATATAGTCTTAAAATAAAACAAACTTATATTTAATAAAATAATAAAAATTATATGTTTTCGTTTTCCATATAGGATGAAATAAATATGCTTATCATTTAAATATGTCTTAGCGTATACTATATTTTTATGTTCTATAGTAAAATTCTTTTATTAGAAATCCTCTTTAGTATTTAAAACACATTTGATGTATATAAATAATGTGTTCCGATACTTTCCATATAAAATGTATATTATTTTATTTTCCTTCAATATAATCTCTCTCCAATAATAAAGGCAGAACATTTACCTAATAGATAAATCATGTTTTCATCATACAAAGTTACATCATGTTACACGTTACAGGTATAAAAAATACCATGCATGGTTTACAATTTACGTTTATCTGTTTACCTCTTGTCTTAAGAACTATTTTCATTAATAACCTTGTTCCCAGTTCTAATTCGGCAGTAATTAATCTGTTTTATCAAACGTGGATCAACCGTTACTTTGTGAGGCATGCTATTAATTAAAAGAAAAACGGTGTTGAGCGTGATATTGGCCAAATTAACAACCAAAGATCATTCACGGGATTAAAGGTTAATTTTTGTTACATATATAAAGATTTACAGCTTGTATGGTAGTGGCGCGAAGTAATTTCTGATATTATGTTATTTTGACTTAAAAGATTATACAAGTAAAAGATCCGTCGAAAACAGCACATCAAAATTTTTACTCGATTACAATACTTTTCCTATCTAGTAGGTACAGGAAAGTAATTAACAGATTAGTCAACGGTAGACCAGCTTTCGAAACTATCCCGATTTGCGACGCTTTGGAAAAGCGAAAACTTTTCGTTTCACTTAGGCGTGAGGGAATGTGTGCCTAACGAGCTTTAATGAAGGGGGCTTTTCACACCAATGGTCTTCCCACGGCTTTTCTACAAGAACTTTGTGGGGGGAAATAACAGGATGCTTAGAAAAATGAAAACGTGAAAGAAATGCACGTATTGGTCCTAGGTGCATTAGCTATAAGATTCATTAAATAAATAAACTGCACAAAGAAGACATATTCAGCTTGCATTAATAAATTTAAAAACCCTGCAAATTATACTCTACGCAATGGTTTATTATTTCAAAATAACTATATTAGGGTATAACTGTTTATATAGCTGTTTATAGGCAATTAACTAATACCAAAAGCAATAAATAAGTCCAAGTAAAGTACATATTCCAACCGCTAATTTCAAAACGCTATATCTCTGCTAGTTCTGAACCAACTTCAATGATTCTTTTTTCATTTTGTAGGAAATTTATTTATGAATTAGGAAAACGGATTTTTTTTAATCGTTATTCGGGTTCTACTCATCTTGAAACATAAGTCCTCAAATGCTGAGGGGATATTTTTATTTATTTATTTATTTCGGTCGATTACAAAAGTTCATTATCGAAAATAATAAACCAAAAGCATTTTTGATAGATTTCGTTATTGTTTTCTTTTCTTTTCTTTCGATTTTAATTCGAATAATTAAAAAAAAAAAAATCCTGATTCCACAGCACCTTACATTTTTTCTCTATCATCAATCATAACCGAATTATCAGGGAATAACAACTCTTATATGACGGACAAACGGATTTTTATTTTTATTCGTGATTCGGATTCTACCTATCTTGAAACGTCAAGCCCTCAAATTTTTAAGTGGGGGGGGGCTATTTTTTTTTATTTTTCGATTATAAAAGTTCATTTTTGAGCATAATAAGCTAAAAAAAACTGTACTAATACAACCCATTGATCCCAATATCAGAGTATTTGTTATAACGTATAAACAACGGCTTGAAGGTGATCGGGTCAATATTCGGTCTCAATATTGTTGAGAACCAACTTTAAAAAGGCTGGATGTGCCCTCAGGAGAGACAACCGATCCCTGGTATGTAACAGTTAAAATAATTATCCTGCAAATCCAAACCGGGAACTTCAGATCGGTATACACCCGGTCCCTCATTATAAAATATAATAGTTTGGTATTTTATGATTAACACTATTCCACTTCTTAATCTAAAACCTATGCTATGAATCAATAGGTACGTATTATTGGTACTCATAAATTATTCATTAAGCCGGTAATTAATTATTATATATTCGCAATCATTACTGGCCACTAGACTATAAATATACTCTACCTTCTAGGCACAGAAACGGTTGAATTTCTCTCTTTTAGTGCTAGCTGTAACCAGAATACTGGAAAGTATTTATTGGACCCGAGAATGGAATGAGCCTAAGAACATATGATACCACTGAATAGAGGCGTGGCGTATTTCTCGTGAGTCTGATATTATAGCAGGGCTGACCTAATATTTCAGAATGATGGGATTTATTGTGTAGAGTTGTAAATAATTATCACGTAGATTAAGAACTTATTTGAAGTCTGGAGAGTAAGAATCATTAATTTTTCGTATTTTCAAATTATAAATAGGATTATTTTAATGGCAATATTTTTGGTATTCATCAGAAAATAATTATAAGTTAAATTAAAAATCTTTATTATTATTTATTATTCTTTTACTTGAGCCCAGTAAACTATAGTCTCGACAGAAAATTTGTTCAATCAAGATATTTTTATGCTTACTACTAATTTCAGCTTTCTTATTAAATATAAATAAATACTCGAATTCCAGCATAGAACATAATTAATGTAGTAGGAAATTTACCCTTCTTGTATCTAGTAACAAGAAGGGTAAAATACTTAATTGTATAACATAACAAGTCTATTTGAATAATCGTATAGCTTTAAAAAAATAAAACAAGAAATTAAATATATTATGAGAAAAATAGAAACAATATGATTCAAATTTATAACAAGAGCTCCAAGAAATAGAAATAAGAAATTTGTAAGAAGTTTCTACATCCCTTTTCGGTTCCCTTAAAAAATCATTTCAGTCACAAGCAAGTTCAATCACAATGAAAATAATATATCTCTATTTTTACAAAATGATAAATAATAGAAGAAATGTTTCAACAACAGGTAGTTGTGTCAACAAACCATTTTTTACACACAATCGAAAATAAATACACAATCCCACTTCAAATAATAAAAGCAATAATTCAGATTATCATACAATTTGCCAACAGTTGACGCAGAGAACATCTATTAAATTAGCATCTTAAAAGAAACATGATATCATAATTAAAATATAGTATTTCTATCATTAAAATATAGTCTCCATTACTTAACTTATGTACACCGCAGACCATTATCAAACCATACATAGAAAAATATTTAAAACAATCAATAAAAATAAATAAAATATTCACCTTTTACAGTTAATACAGGATAGTAGACACCAATTGAAAAGCGATCATACCTGAAACACGAAACAGAATATATTAATTAAATAATAACAGACAATGAAATATTTCTTTTTATAATTTATCAGAAAACTGATTGATTCTTTTAATTGTTCAAAAGACCGCGATAACTAGATTGAATAAAAATATACCCTTAATGCATTTGATTTGTTAGTTTTATCATTTTGATTAGGTAAGCATAAAGTCAGATTTAAAGCAATTTTTGCCATTTATTTTCGTAAAGAAAGACTAAGATTCAGTAAACTGTAAATTAGGTAAGTATACATATTTCCTAATAAAAGTTGAAAAAAAATTAAAAATATATACGAGTTCAAAGCCAGTCAGATGTTAAACTAATGAAAGATTAGGGTCCAAAACGTCATGATACACATGTAAAGACACTACCAATTACCAGCTCTCCATTTATTTATAATTTTGATGGTTGTGATATTTCGAATGGAGGTCATAAAAGATTAGCAAGTAGTGAAAAAACTGTTTATTAACCAAAGTTTTGAGATAATTAATTGTCTGCTGTTGAGGTAATAAAGCTAAATGAAGCTATACAATGGATCATTTATTCAATAGTCAATTCAGCTTCCTTACCTCGAGGAAGTAGGCCTGATGAAGAGAAGTAACGTAGGTCAAAACATTGGTTAATAAATAGTTTTCTTCTCACTACTTGCTAATCTTTTATGAAATGCTATCCGAATTATCACATCGGCACAAACTACGGTGTAACGCTTCTAAGACATCAGCGCAACCGAAACGCAAATTCCTTCGTTTGCCACTAGTCGTATGACTATCGTGATAATAACACAGTGATTCCCTACTGGTGGTCCGCGGACACCTGTGGGTCCTCAGACGATGTAATTCAAAAATAATTGTAATTACCTTAACATAAAAATATTTGCAAAGCGTTGGCTTTTAATAAGATCCACATGCTCTACGGACAAATTAAATATTCTACGAGATGCGATTGCTTGTGTTTACAGACAAGGACCTGCTACTGCCCAATTACAACCTTAAAATTGGTCTTTTTCTAACATTTCAAAAATAATAAGCTTAATGAACAGATGTGTCGCAGAAGATAATTAACAATATTTGATTTATTTATGAGTATTCGAATAAATACCTTCTTCTATAAGTTTTGAAGTTTAGCTTTTTTTTATTCACTTAAGTTCATTTTATGCTACTGTGGCATTTTTATCTGACGATGTTAAAATAGAAGTCCTAATTTTATTTTTGTCGAGGATTTATCAGGATGGGAATCTTAAACGAGTACCTGACTTAGCAAAGATCTGGACTACAATTTTACGTTCCTTATGAAGGACAGCATAACGAAGGATTTTTCATTCCTTTAAAAATTGTAGGACCATCTGCTAGGTTTAACTATAACTTTTAATTTTTCGCAGGTTGAAGTAAACTGCAAGTGCCTAGGCTTTTTTCTTCATTTCTATTTCCTCTACTAGACAATGTCTATAATACAGAGTTTAGGTAGAGGTATTTCGCATGCAATATACGTGATATGGTTTAGTCTAATAAAAATCTAAATATATATCAACAGGTCTTTGCCATTGAAATGAATGTATGAAGGTGTTCACGAAAAAGTTTGTTGGGAACCACTATCAATATAGTTTTCCTCATATAAATGGCACTCAGGCATTTGCTTAGGAGTTAACATATGTAAATATATATATACACCTTGATTACTAACAAATATAGAAAAAGCCAATATATAATAAAATCATCCATAACATAATAGAAATATAAGAATAAAGGGAGAACTATGATTCATAAAATACCTGTGGAAATATAAATCATGGGTTCGTCTTATCCACTTATAAAGGAAGGATGAAAATCAAGCGGAATGACGACAAGAAAAAGTGAACCTGGAGACAGTCGTCACTCCTCTCCAGGTAGTACTCAATGGACAGATGAATAGGCATTTGCATAATGATAGGAAGGAGGGGCCTTTTAAACGCAGCTGGGCTGAATTGCATCAACTGCAACTTGCAGAGGGCCGAGAGCAATGCACCGGAAAAAAATCTTACACAAAGGATCCTGTAACCGGGAGGTGATATAAGCTGAAGGAACAGCGGATTACCGGAGCGACAGCCCATTCATCGTCAGCCAAGGAGATCCTCGATGGTCACGGCCTTTCAAGCCAGTCACTATATACTGTAACGTCTGGGAAAAGTAGGGTAGTTTTAACAGCTTCGGGGGAAAAAAGGTTCATGAACCGAATATATAATAAAATGACTATTTGACTGTTACATTTAAGACGGTTTGACAAGAGAGGAATAGTCAGTGGGAAAAGACTAAATATTGGTTGTTTGTTCCTTCATTTAACCTCACTTTATGCTACTGTGGCTAATTGGACGAGTCCATAATTTTGCCTAATAAGCTATTAAAGATATTTATAACGAGTACCTGTCATCGCACAGGTTCGGAACCAACATTTTACGTCCCTACGAAAGATGGAATAAGCAATGAATTTTAACTACCTTTTGAAAAATACTACGGCTACACACATTAGTGAGCGCTTGCTCAGGTATTTGCATCCTTCCAAGGTTCTTTGCGCGCGAAGGAGAGAAAGTCAGAATTCTTTGTAATATTTAGAGTTATTTGGGACTTCAATTAATATTGAGATATTATATTTTGGATTGGGAATGATGACAATAGCAAATAAAATGTGTCAAATTAAAAAATAAAAATATTTAACTGTAAACTAAACACATCAAGTCAACGTGAGTAAATACTAAACAATAGAAATTTATGTAAAGCCTGGATAATGATTTCTAACCATCCAGTAAAGTTGAGGGGAAAGCCTGCAGTTGCAACCTCACATAAAGTGGACTTAGGAACTTGAAATACCTCAAAAGTAATCTAAGTTCTGAAAGGCCTGTACTGTTACAATAAAGGAGATAGGAAAAAAACATCATGTAGAGAAACTACACATGAACAGTCACTCCAAAAAAATAACTTTTTAAATCAGAAGGTCAAGGGCGTTTTATTTATAGACGTCTCGACAGATTATCAGGAATTGAAAAGGAAGCAAGGTGACAGTGGGCTAGAGTGGGAAATGAATTTGTCTAGAATGGTTCCAAACAAACCTAAAAAGTATGGAACATTAAGGTTATTATCAATTAGTTCATTTATGATAAGTCCTTGAGATTCGATTAAGGAGCTTGAGCATTTTGGATCATAAGGATTGGATACGAGAAGAATGCGATAGTTTAGTACAGCCCCAAAGCCCAATTCCATAAGTCTAGATTCGCTTTGTGATAGTCATGTAAATGAGTTTTTTGTAGTTTGAGCTACTTGAGACATTTAAGGTTAGTCTAGTCATATTGAAGTGGCTGAAAATGGCGAGTAACAAATCTTTTTTACGCAGAATTTAATGACCCATTACCTCGTAACAGTCAACTAAGCGTACAAAAAGAAAAACAATTTTGGATTTTTTTTTTCTTTTTGGAAGGAGGCTTTGGAATTCACTATGTTGGTTTGAAACTAGTTCTATTGGCCCCGCGACATAACAAAAAAATAGAACTACCCGGCCTTTATTCAGAAGAGAAACGTGGCCGACTCCGCCGAAGAAACCCCGGGAGGAGTGATAAACACAGGATGATGTCTTGTTCAAACCCGTTCCCCCCGGCATTCTTCCCCCAAGAGCCCCGATACTGTTACTAAATTAGGAATTCGGGAAGGGGCCCTATCTGCCTCGTAAATAACACGCTAAATGCCTATCCGCCACAAATGCTCGGCTATCAGTTTAGACCGTTCAATTATAAAAATTGTGTTTCAAGCCGTGAAACTGGGATATCTGACGGCTATATTCTTCGGATATTTGCATCATTTGCTTCTTAATCGGTACTATATCATTAAGATCCTTCTCAGGATAAAGCGGATCTTAATAAGGAATATCTTCGGGATTTCTTGTTTCGCAGATAAAAAAATAAATAAAAAATAAAAAAAAGGCTAACCGATATCCAAGTATAGGAGGTCGTTAATATAGATTTTATATGCTACCAAATCTCTAAAATAGGTTTTTATTACTTTACCCACACCATTTACTTATTTCTAAAAGAATGATTTATATTTTTGTTAAGTTAATACATAACGAGTTTCAACTTAAAAAAAAAAAAAAATGATAGTTTAATATGCGATTCGTTGAAATGTTCATTTATGGGGCCAATATGCTTTTGATGATTTTAAAATACTCTCAAAGGTATCCTCGTTCTCGTATGTCCTTATGTAAACAAACTCACATAGGTATGAGTCTGAGTGATCTGGCTCAACATTCAAGTTTGTTCCTGGACCACAATGACTCAATTCTTTTAGTATGGGCTAAGTTGTATTAGATTCATTAACAAAGAAAATTCCAACGTTTCTTAATATCTAGGAGGTAATCGGTTTAAGTAATATCTTTCATATAGCCTACCAACAAATATTTATTTAACAAGATATGACGTTGTTCTATTAAAGTAACTGGTGTGGGTAAAGTTAAAAAGACTGCCAAAATTTCTGGTTACTGTATAGCAAGATTTTCTTTTTCTCATCAGAAATTGTCTTCTTTAATTGTAAATAAATTCGCAAACTTTTGTTCCTTATTATTTTCAATAATGAACATTTGTTATCGTACAAGAAAAAAAATACTGCCTCCCCTTTAAAACTTTTTTCATGTTTCAAGATAAGTATAATCCAAATTTTGAATAAAAAATAAAAAAATCCATCTGGTTGCTATACAACTTTAGAAATGCCCATTTATTTTTAAAAAAATGAATTCACTACAAAATAGAAAAAGAATCACTGAAATCTGTAGAAATGTTGTGTTTTGCTCCTATCAGTCATGATTACTAATTTTCATTAAATATAATTTGAAAGTACAAAAGATTCTTCATTCGTTAGCTCTTCGGCTACTTGAAAACTATAATCGTCTATATCTCTAAATAATATGATAAATTATAATATCATGACATATTTATTAAGAAGTATTGTACCAGTAAAAAAAATAAAATTATAAATTAATTTTTTTAATATTAAATTATATTGTTTTTTTTCACTTTATCACTTAATTTTTTTTAATATTAAATTATATTGTTTTTTTCACTTTATCACTTAATTTTTTTTAATATTAAATTATATTGTTTTTTTCACTTTATCACTTTATAACTTAAGTATCCTTAACATGGACGGAATGTAATATTTCAAAACATTAAATAATTTTTCGTTTTCTTTTCAGGAAATAAGTAGTTAATCATACGGACATAGTTTGTGTTGAAATATTAGAGACAATAGTTTCAATGAATACAACTCCCTCTTCCAACAAGGCCGTACTACTAATATTAAAATTACTTGGATTAAATACATCTAAAATACACCAAGGGTTAAAAGGTATCAAGAATCCGAAATTTTCTAACTAAGAGAAGCTGTTTTTTTTTTAAATCATCGATATTCAGGTCACACCATCTGGTATACTGGTATCAGGTATAATAAAAAATTATTTATTAATTCAATTTTAATTTTCGTAGTAAGACCAATACAACCTAAAAAAGTGAGTCCCATCGCCTCATTTATTAATTCAAATATTGTTTATTTAATTAGCCTCCATAAATCATGATGAAGAAACATAACTCCTTAAAATGAATATTTGAAAAAAAAATCCCATATCAGAAGAGAAAATAGAGGGCAAAAAAAAAAAAAAAAAAAAAAAAAAAAAAAAAAAATGTGACGCACAATAAAAAAATTATGACCTGAATTACAAACATGAAACATTCAAAATTTAGCACCGTGATGAATTAAGACCGTGTTCATTAAGGCAAATAGTAAATCGTAGGGGAACTTAAGTGACGTTTGTGGCTGTTCTAGATTTTGAGGTAAAGGTCAGACCAGATCAGGTCTTCGCCATCTACTTATAAATCAGCTCCTTAGAGCAGATTTACGGCTAAGTATAAGAGTATTTATATTTAAATACAAGCCGTATGCCCAATCAAAATCAGATCGTAAATATAAATTAGATTATTAATATGCTAATATTTTGTTATTATGGTCAGATGATAGATATATGTAGCAACCAAGTTATACTAGTGTTGTAAATGCTTTAACACAACGATCCAGTGAACATTGAATGAAATAAATGATATAAAATTATTTCCAAAACATTTTAACTAACTAATTTTAAACATAGTATCATTAAAAGAAAGCTGTTTCATTATCGCAAATTATTTTCTATTTGCCTAAATAGGCGACTGTATCACGCTTTAAATCTTTTTTTTTTAATAAGATTTTAATATACATAAACGGATATGATCTTATTTGATTAATTGCTATATACATTCCTGGTTTTAAAGCCAGTCTTTCAATGTACAACATTTGTTAATTACTTCTTAAGCGAAGCTCGGTGTGTATAATTAAATAAATTCTTGGAAGATACTTTGTATAGTCAACAATCTATCTAATTATCTAACAAATTCTTGTATACCTTATAATGTCAACAATCAGCTTTGTTCTGGTAAATAAGTTGAAATTATAAAATTTCAGTTGTCTCTTTTAGTTGTTTTTCAAATTCGCTGAACTTGATGAAAAACGCATATTTAGCTGTTATCAATGCTAACAAAATAATATGGTTATTTTTATAGAATCTACAAAATTTAAGGTACCTTAGAGGAAGAAATTTTAAAATATCGGCATTTAAGCCCTGTCAGGCTATTTCAATCAGAATGAAACCTACATGATATTAAAGCCCGTCCAATTTTACATCGATACAGCGAGGTTAATCAAAATCGTAAATAGGTGCAAAATGCATGATATAAAGTGGCTCTCCTGGTTAGCCCATTTCAATGAAAAAGTTTATGTAACATCTCGGGCGTATAGTTGTCTTAAATATGAAAGTTCAGTTTCATAGGATTTTTCGTATTCGCGCTGGACTTACCCCTCCCCCTCATACACACACACACACACACCCAGATTTTTGCGGGACTTGTCAATTGAACTCAGGAGACCCTAAAACGTGTATTTCCATTGATAACTGGATTTCGAAAATTTTCACGATATTTCATATGGTAAGTAACAGTAAAAGCTGTGTTATAACCTAAAATTAGAAATAATTCATAACAATATTAGTTTATGTATTTATAAAAATGTTCATAATTTCCATCAGGATTGAGGCGGATAAGCAAATAAAATCCTTTTTATTTATTTTAACAACTTACGTACTATTTGGTACGTATGGAAGAATTTAATGTGTACGATACTGTACGGTGGCAACACTGAGTCACAATAACGTTGCTCATTACAAATAACATATATTCATAAGTTTATAGGCTTATAACAACTTTCTATTAACATTTTAATTCACTAAGCACTTTCCAAGAGTAGGTTATGCGCTTACATTACTGCTCATAATTTTTATGAATAATAATTTTTTTTTCATGACGATTCCAGAAAATTTAATTTTTCCTCCAAAAAAAAACTTATTTGGAATGTTTTTTACTAATAAACCTTCAGGAAAGAATGCCCTAAACAATATCAAAATTAGTCGCGTTTTTTAGGAGTTCGCGGAAACGAAGAATCGGGGCATCATTTTAGGTAAACATAAAGAGAGAGAGAGAGAGAGAGAGAGAGAGAGAGAGATGCATTTTGTATATTTAGATTTGACACTGAAACCGATTTATCAAGGGAAGTCTGAAAAATAGGATGTATTTCCTTACATGAAAATAGCTTTTATCTAAAATCAATGTGATTTGAAATCTGCATTGGTGACCGTCGTCTTCTTATTTATTTGATCAACTCGACGATGTATAGAATATATTTGGTAATATGTAATAATGTATTGACACGTTTTCCAATGGCTTCAACTACTGCTCTTATACATACTTCCTTGTACAAAATGAATAAATCCAAGAAAGCCTGAACACAGGCGGAGGGCGTATAGAAGCGAAGACCGAAATGTTATTAAGGAGGCAGTGATTCCCACGGAGGAGGGGGCAGGTCGAGTCCGTGACCTCTGCTTTCTCGGTGCGGATCGTTTCCACATCGGTCATTCTGCTAAAGGTAAATCCTCTCTCAGCTCAAACCACTTTCCAATGTCATTATTTGGAGCGCCAGATCCTGGCGTATCCCTCAAGTTATTCATTATATTTAACAGCGATAACGTTTTTTCTAGAAAATGCGTAACCTGAAAGTAATTTTTCTTACCAAACGTACCACTGATTTACATAAACAATGTTAATGTCTTTGCTTTATTTAACAGATCCTTGCACGAAGTGAAACGACAAGAAACGGCTGGAAGATACCGATCACTATAAAACTTACTTGACGAACGTTCGAAGCTTCCAGTCAATTGCAAAAAAACTAATTTACAAAACTATTTTCAAACGTATTAGGTCACATGGAATCGAGCAATTGGAGGGCTCTATCTATGAACGATCTAATTCCTCCCGCATCCAATCCTTTCAATCCAAAATCCTAAATGCTCCTTATTTTGTCACAAAATAAGTCATTAAGTCACAAATGAAACCATCAGTAATGACCACAGCATCCCATATATCGCAGACCTAGCCAAAAATAGATATACCTCTTTTCATTCCTAACTCACTGCCGAAACAAACCCACTTGTCCGTAACATATCTTGCTTAAATATTCCAAATAACCCTTCCAGCGATTTACAAGTTGGTCTCGGGACCTAATCTCTTAAAATAGTTTATCAAGTAGTTTTTTCATAAGACATTTTGACGACCTATATTCTTGTTGTAAATTATTTCAAATAAATAATAATAAAACATATTTAACACGGAGGGAACTTCTATAAGTGAAACTACTTGGTGTATCTGCATGATCCTTAGTTTAAGAATAAAATCTGCTTTATTATTCTTGAATGTAATACTTAACTGTTTAACTCTTCGTGTATAGTGCGATTCGCAAGAAATCCTAAGATCATTAACCATTATAAGATTGCGTCAACAAACTGTTGTGCGTCAACATTTTAAGCTGAAACCCTAAGCTCTGCTCCCCGTATAGCCTTAAAATGCAAGGAGAGTGATGAATTGATAAAGGTTAATTTTGGTGTATTATTTTCAATAATGAACATTTGTAATGGTCCAAGAAAAAAAAATTATCCTCCCTCCTCCCAACATGAGGTCATACGTTTCAAATACATAGAACCCAAATAACGAATAACAAAAAAATCCGTCTGTCCGCCGTACGCGAAATTTCTCCGAAACTACTGGACCAATTTTTTTTTTTTACATTCGCCTCAAAAATACTGGGGCATGCAAAGATGATCCTAACACCTATACGTTGATATCAGCTGGGATTTATTTAAATGGCAGCCGAATAAAAGTGATTTAAATAAATAACTGTTATTCTGGAAGGTAGAGAAGGTAGTTTTTTTTTAAACCAAAAATGAATAATTATAAAGAAGAGAAAAAAATTGAACTTTTACCCATAAATCCGCACGTAATTCAGTTATTTGTGAAGATAGTATATAATTATTTTTCATGAAGAAAATATATACTAGTTTTAGGGTAAGGAAAAAAACAGAAAAAAAAGTCGATCTATATTTTCAAGTCACAAATTGCAATAAATGTAATTCCACCAAAACTCGATCATTATTGAAGATAGAGAAAAAATTCGAAAATATTAGCAGCTATAAACAGTTATACCCTAACATACTCGTAGGTTTTACAATTCAATGAAAATAATACATAAGAGTATTAAAAACCAATATCACAGAAAAAATATGATATTATGATAAATCTTGTAACTATGTGATGTGTACCCAAGAATTTTAAATGAAAAAATAAATAAAATAACCAGACACATATATTTAAGAAATTAACATGTTAGTAAAGAAATTCGTAGCGGTCAACTCCCAACCAGCGAGGGGCAACAACAAAATGCAAAGAACTATTCCTACACTCTCAGGTTTTGTAATACAAAAAATTATGATCTTTTGACTATTCATGCCTCTTTCACAAGACTACTCTTCCATATCCTCTTTTTGGTATGCATACCAATGAAGCAATTACAGCTAGCACCTATCTCCCTTCAATGAATAAATAAACTGTACATAAGTTTCTTCTTCTAGAGGTAAATCTATCTGGAGGGACAATTTTTTTGGTCTTCTCAACGCAGCGGTGATTTAGTGAGCAGATGGAAGCGTCCAAGCGTACTCTCTTATCTTGTTCAATCGCAAAGAACATCCTTTTCTTTCCGTCCTGATCTTTCAACTGTGTCAAATGGCCTTCAGTGGTGTACCATTAGATCTTTCCAAGGTAGTTCATCTGCGAGTTTTGAAACAGATTCTGAACTGTAGCTGCTCATTCAATAACTACATTGAAAAGAACTGTGTATTTTCGAATTAATTTTATTAAAAAGCGATAATATTCATTTAAAAACTATAGAAGAATAGCAAATTAACAGTTGATACGGATCTGTTTTTTTCTTTCTTTTACTAGTAAACCGTTAGGACCGTTAATTTTTCAACAATGAAGGAGGAAACCTAGATTCATATGCTAAAGATCCTGCAATACATCATCATGAGAAACCCTGATCAAAACGAGGACCAAGTACAAAATCGTAAAACCTCTTCCTGCATTGACGTCAAAACACCTAAATATCTCATAAACGACAGGTTTCCGTTGTTTTGTTTTTTTTCCTTATAAATTTAAAATAGAATGTCCAAAAAATATTGCGATATAATAACGTAACGTAAGTAATATATATTGAACATTTTTAAAATATTCATGTGAACTTTTTGTTAAATAGTAATTAAAGTACTTTTGGAGGGTTGTTAACTAAATAAAATTTTAATCTTCATTCTTATTTTTTTGAGACGAACTTTTTTTATTATCTCACATAATAAGATATCTAAAAACCTACAGATCATTCTATTGCATGTCTAAAATGACTAAATTTCACCATAGGTTATATACCTTAACAATCCCAAGGTTGGTTAAATTGGCTATTGGTTAAACCATAATTTATTTTTAAAAAAATCTATAAAATTTCAAAATCTTAAAAGTATCTAACAATCATGGGTATGCCTACTTCTACTGATAAAAATTAAGGTCTAGATAAGAACTTTATTCGTTGTACTTTATTCAATAACTATTTAAAAGACTAACTGATTCGCTGATAGTGAAGTTATTTGCATTATATTTACTTCTCATCAAAAAGACATAAGTGTAAATGTAAACGCAACATAAACCAAATATATTCGCGAGGAACGTCGTGGGTCATAGATAGTGATTCATATATATATATATATATATATATATATATATATATATATAATAATAATAATAACAATTTTTATTGAGAAAATTTTACAATCTGTCCCAATTTGGACATTAATAGTATTGCTGAATGATATCAAACATACTACATTCATACAATATTTACACAACATAAAATTACAATAAAATATATACACAATAATGAATCAATACAAAAGTCAATAATTCACTTATACCTATATACACATAC
The DNA here is from genome assembly GCA_023052935.1 of Piezodorus guildinii. Classification (NCBI taxonomy): domain Eukaryota; kingdom Metazoa; phylum Arthropoda; class Insecta; order Hemiptera; family Pentatomidae; genus Piezodorus; species Piezodorus guildinii. The sequence continues at coordinate 127,440,460 of CM041294.1, read as the reverse complement.
ACGCACTCATACATACATCACATTGAGTGGAGAATCTAGCCAGTGCTAGAACTCCAATATATTTACAAAAGGTCGCGGGGCCACTGCCGTTTCAACCTTCTAGGTGGGTTGTATGGATGAGTGGAGCTGGATAGGGATTGAGCTAAAGGATTAGGATGATGAATGAGGTTCTGGTGGAATTTGGAAAATTTGGATGGAATTAGGTCTGAAATAAATGGAACATTAAGGTCGTGGTGCAAGGTATAATTGGAGACATAATAAGGAGCATTTACTATTGTACGGAGGACTTTGGATTGAAAGGATTGAATGCGTTTGATGTTAGAACGTTTAGCTGTCCCCCACAGTTCAAGTCCGTAGGTCCAGATGGGCTTCAGTATTGTCTTGTAGATTAATAATTTGTTTTCAACTGTAAGTTCAGATTTTCTGTTGAGTAGTCGGTATAACTGTCCTAATCGTCGGTTGAGTTCTTGTCTTTTAAGTCTTGTATGTGGGTTCCAAGTCAATCTTTTGTCTAACAGTAAGCCAAGATACCGGACTGTATCTGAGAGAGGAATCGGTAATGAGTTGAAATAAACTGGCGGACAGGATTTTCGTCTAAGAGTAAAGGTTATGTGTTTACATTTGGCTTCGTTCACCTTTACACGCCAGTTATTACACCAGTGTTCGATAAGGAAAAGGTGTCTCTGAAGGTTTAAGGATGCTGTTTCAGGATTGGAACTGGATGATAGGATGGCGGTGTCGTCTGCAAAAGTTGCCAGAAAGGTATCAGGATGTGTAGGAATATCAGCAGTGTAAAGGATGTAGAGGATGGGTCCCAAGACGCTGCCTTGAGGAACACCGGCCTCAACGGGATAAATGTTAGAAAATTCTTCACCACAGCGAACTCGGAAGGAACGGTTCGAGAGATAGGATCGGAGAATGAGGTATAGGGACTGGGGTAAATGGGTTTTCAGCTTGAAGAGTAATCCAGTGTGCCATACCCGGTCAAAAGCTTGCGCAATGTCCAGAAACGCACCAGAACAATACTCTTTGCATTCAAGAGCTGAGGAAATATGGTCTACAACTCGGAGCCCCTGTTGAACTGTGGAATGCTGAGGACGGAATCCAAACTGATGGGAAGGAAGATTTTGAGATTCTAATATGGGTAGGATACGTTTTAGAAGAAGCCTTTCGAAGATTTTTGAGAGGATGGGGAGTAGACTAATAGGCCTGTAGGATGAAGTGTTGTTGGAAGGTTTACCTGGTTTTAAAAAAAGGATGATGGTGGAATGTTTCCATAACAGAGGAAAATAGGTGGTGCGGAGGATGCAGTTATAAATATAAGTAAGGAATATAATAGCTTTCTGCGGAAGTTGTCGGAGGATCTGGGGAGTAAGGAGATCGTGTCCAGGAGATTTACGGAGAGTCAGTTTTTGGAGAAGATATTTGACCTCAGAGGGATTAATAGCTTTAGGAGGTAGGGAAAGTGGAATCGGTGACATAAGAAAGTCTTGCACTTTTGCGGTGTGATTGATGTGGGATTCCGGGTGAGGAGTGAATACTTTGGAGAGGTGTGTGGCGAATTCCTCGGCTTTATCTTCATCAGACGCAGCCCAGGAGTCATCACCACGTCGGAGAGGATGGGAAACATGATGGTATTTTAGGATCTTTTTCGTGACATTCCACAGGGAATTATCACGAGCTGATAGAGAGGAGAGGTAGGAATTAAAGGACTGGGAACGGAAGTTCGCCAACTCCCTCTTCAATTGTCTACAATAGAAGTTATAGGAGCGGCGATCTGTTGGGTGTCGGGTGCGCTGCCATAATGATCTTGCTCGGCGTTTGGTGTGGATAAGGTCTATAATATGTTGTGGAAAATGATTTTGGTCTGGATTTATATTGGAGTGTTTAGGAGAGGAAGCAGTCCAGACAGCTTGTTGGATGGCGGTGGTAAAGGAATAGACGGAATTATCTAGGTCATCTTGGGTTTTGAGGGTTACTCTGAGGTCAATATTATCGGTCAGGATTTGGCGGAAAAGGTTCCAGTTGACAGGGCCTCGGATGAATGATGGTGGAATGGGTTTTGGAATTGGAGTGAGAGATACTTTTAGGATCAGTGGACTATGGTCTGAGGATAGTTCATCAAGGCGAGTTAAAGACAAGTTGAGAGAGCCTAATCCGCTGTGGATAAAGAAGTCGAGGATGTCAGGATTGCGGTTAGGATCGGTTGGCCAGTAGGTAGGGGAGTCAGGAGGCAGGATATTAAAATTTTGGGAGTTGAGTGCAGACAGCAAATTTCGTCCCCGAGAATTCGTGGTTCTGGAACCCCACTGCTGATGCTTGGCGTTTAAGTCTGCACCCAGAATGAAACGATTTCCTAAGGAATCCAGGAAGGATACAAATTCAGAATTGGAAATGGAATGTTTAGGAGGGCAATATGCAGATGTGAGGGTTACCGGAAAGGAAAAAGTCTTGATTACTATGGATGTGGCTTGTAGGAAATCATAGGTGGGAAGTGGGAGTAAATGATGAGAGAGGGATTGGTGGACAATGATAGCAGAACCGGCATGGGCTTTACCGTCTGGGTGGTCAGTACGGTATGTCATGTATTGCGGTATTTTGAAGTACTGTTTAGTCGTTAGTCTTGTTTCAGTTATAAGTGCAACATCGATTGTTTTGTCTTGCAACAACGCTGTCAGTTCGTCAGTATGATTTCTAACACCATTCGCATTCCAAAGGAGAATGGATAAGGAGTTAGGTGAAGTCATTTAAGGATTTTTCAAGGCAGGGATTAGATTCGATACTAGATTTGTAAGGAGTGATATAAGCGGCATAACAAGAGATTTGATTTCGGAGATGAACGATGTCATTAGACTGGTAAGATCTGTGACGTTTGATGGTGGAGGGATATGAGAAATTTGATGTTGAGGAGTTTTTTGAAGATTAGGTAAACTTTGAGGGATAGATTCTTGTACAATAGATTGAGAATGTTGAGGAAAATGTTGTTCCGGCAGTGCCTCGACTTCATGATTCTGGTTACCACCTCCAAGCAAGTGGGCAAATGACACGTTAGAATTTACAAGTTTTGATGGTTCTCTTCTGCTTCTGGTTGGTACAGCTGTTTCATTCGGATCCTGAGGTTTTTGGTATCTGGTTCTGAGTTTCTTGTAGATTTCACATCCCTTGTAGTTAGCCGGGTGGTCCTTGAGGCACAGAGCACATACAGCGGGTGCTGATCTTGATCTTGTACATTGTTCTGTTTTATGCTGTTCACCGCATTTCACACAGCGTGGTATGTGATGGCAATAACTTTTGGTATGACCATATGCCTGACAGTTATGGCACTGGACTATTTCTTTCTTTGTGTAAGGTTTTTCAACTTTTACACGGGTATAGTACAGTCTGCTGAGGTCATAGATTTTTTCGACTCCTGCTGATGGTTCCAAGTCCACGAAGAATAGAGGCAGTGGACTTTTATCTTTTAGAACGTTGGTGACTTGCCTCACTTGGAATCCTAATTCTGTCAGTTCTTCTTTGATTGCTTCAACGGGTGTTGAGGAATGTAGGTTTCTGATTACGACCCTTAATGCTCTCTCTTGGCGCAGCTGATAAGTATGAAAGTCAGCTTTGGTCTCAGTCAGATATTTTACAATCTTTCTGTAGGTTTCAGCAGTAGTCGGAGATATTTTAGTATCATTGGTTCTACTTATACAATAATAACTATTAGGATCTGTTACTTTGTTTAAATGCGCACACATCAGTTTAAAATTTTTAATATTTTTAACAAATATTGGTGGAGGTAGTGGTTCTCTGGGTATAGGAGAAGATTCCATGGTTTCTTTTTCATTTTGGAGGATCTGAAATGGATTCGGTGTAAAAAACGGAGATTCATCAGTTATTCCTTGTGATGATGTGCTGGGTTCAGAACCTAATGAGGTAGCTGACGCGGTCGCTGGTGGAATCATTTTTTTATTTTGTTCACGGCGGGGTCTCTGTTTTGTGGGAGACGAGTTAGAACCTGCAGATCTAGATCTTTTACTTGCAGACTTTGAGGACATGACTTGATGAAAATATCTCATTGATTAAGAAAATAATAATAATAAATAAATAATGAGATAAGAATTAAAGATAAAAGAAAGATAATTAAAAGAAAAGCAAGCCCGAGCTTGCCGAGCTAGCGGCAATCAGCTGATCAGTGACCCTTCTTTCACTTTTTCGTGATTGTACAAAGTAAATTATAACTTTGCTTACCGAAACTTCTCCAATATTCACTGCCGTAATATTCCTTAGGCCTAGTGATGTTCTCCAGACTGAATTCTAGCGAATTCCTACTGAAAAAAGCAAAAATCTGAGAGACGATGTAACGTATGACTGTTATCATCGAGCGCATCAGCTGATCAAATCATATATATATATATATATATATATATATATATATATATATAATATAAAACATACAATACAATATTATTATTACTATATGTAACAGTATCTTTAACTAAATAGTGGAATGGAAGACCGAGTTTATATCATAAAGTTCTAAATTGGCGCAATTGAATTGATCACAAGAGCAGAACAATACCATAGCTCAAAAAAAAAAAAAAAAAATCTAACATACTAAGGTCGAATAAATTTTAATGGTTAAAATCAAGAACAAGCCAAAATCAGTTTCTACTCCATGACCGCATTTCGTTGATCATAAATATGTTTCAGAGCCCACAGTTGGAAATTTTTCAAAGGTAACGCCTACAAATTATCATTACAATTCCATCTTTACAGCCACCGAACAGTAAAGAAACCGCGACTGTATTCAAGGCCGCAAACCATAAATAGGCAGCTATAAAACGACTAACATGACATAAAGGCCCGATTGAGGTTTTATTACCCTCGCCCTCAAGAACGGACACTATTAAAGGTGGAAATAGAGGTGTAATAAAATCTTCCGAGAACCCTCGGCCAAATAAAATAAACCATGAAAATAATTACAGGCGGTGACTACGAGCTTCAAGGCCCGGGATCTGTGCTCTTTGAGGTTCGAGAGGTTTTCTTGTAAGACCGCGAGAATCGACTTAATTTATAGGAATTTGTGGAGTTTAATATGAAATAATCAAAGTTCTTAAAGGAAAAAGTCGAACAACAATTGAATGGAGAAGTAATCAATATGGAGGATTAGATTGGTAGAAATATTTAAAAAATATGTATTTCTTTTATTAATATATTTATATTGAAATATACAACTGTAAATTATAATACAACAAGGAAATGTGCTGCTAAAAGATAGGGTACATGAAAAACATGAAGAGAAACTGGCCATTGGCAGCACTCTACTGGTCAATCTAAACAAGAAGGTCTGGAGGCCATCTTCTCTTCAGACGCCTCGGTGGATTATCAGGAATTGAAGAGGAAGCAAGGCTTGAAACTAGTGGATTTAGAATGGGAATGGAGTTTGTCATGGAAGGAATGATACCTGGTACGGGCCAAATAAATAACATACTAAAAATAATACATTATTAATCAATTATTTAAAAAAAAAACAAAAAAAAACAAGAAGGTATTATATCAAATTTAAACATTCTTAGTAATTAGTAATCATATTTAGCGATTAATTTTTAAGGTTTTATTAATTAAAGAATGTTGTAATATAATTTTAATGCATACACAAACGTTAATGATTAAATCCATAGACAATAACCCCTTTTTTTCTATAATTTCAAAGCGAGTTATTCGTAGTTCCCATTTATACATAGATTATCAGGGACACCTGTGGTGTAATGGCTATCATAACAATCTTCTACGCCTAACGTCGCGTGTCTGAATCAGGTATATGGTCCAAGGATTTTTAGTGACAATAAAAATCCTTGGTTATGTTGTCAATTACTTGTTAAATATCGCAATCCTAATTAAATTTAGATAGCCCACTGTAGGTAGCATCGTCCGAAAAGGCACAGTTATATAAAGTGACATTAAATTAATAAAAAACAAAACATAGTATTGTTATTTCCTGTTGATTATTATGGAGGAACAAAAATTACTATGTATTCATAATATTATTTATTTAAGTTTTAATCCATAAAATTCAGATTTGTTTTTAATGAGTTTTTATATTTAAAAAAAGAAAAAAAATACATAAAAACTATTCCACTACAGCATATGAAAGGCTCAATATATAAGAAGGATCCGTAACGATTATAGGCCAACGGCTATGCAAGGAGGAATTAGATTGTGATCACGCTCAACAGGCAAGTTACCCTAACATTTGTTAGCTCCTCTTTTCTAGAGTCTTTAATGTAATAATACAATACACAATTGGAAGTTTCCAAATATAGATGGAGAAAAAACGTATATAAATAATTATATATTAGACATGCCTGTGAAACATCCGAAATCGTGTTTTAGAATTAAGTGATCTCTCCTCTACCTTCAAAACCGCTTCAAAGTAGATTATTTGTAGAGGAAAAACGACCAAAAAGCGAAAGAAAGGTCATATTTTTACTAAAATTCAGATCTGAAAATATACGCTACCCTACAGTGTATGGGGATGTATCTCTGAGGATCCTGAAGCAAAACTAATACGATTCATCAACTGCTTGATAAGTTTCATCTTTGGGATATTGTTATTTTTCCACTTCCAAGTTCTCCAAGCCCGCCGTCCATCGTACATTTCGGATGTATTTACATTGAAATCCTCCATCCACTCTCACAAGACTCGTTCGCGGCCTTCCGACCTTTATATAACGCCTGTTGCCGATATTTAACGAACCGCAGCTTTCAATAGATCTTTCCTTATCCGATCCTCGTCCGTGTACCTCTTGTTATATCCGTCGTTCCAATACTCTTTCGACCTTCAAATTCCGTTTTTTTCAAACATTTCCTGTCTATCCATTTCCAAATAATTTTAATTGATTTTCAAATATCAATAAAAATCAGTAAATTAATTTATTGTATTTTATTTTGCATTGAATTAGAATATTTACACATTTTATTTCATACCATTTCACTAGCATTGTAAATTTCTTTTTATGAGCATTGTATACATGAACCTGTTTTTTTTATTTTTTTTATTCTTGTCTAGTTTTTTTGTTTGTTTTTTCTAAACTATATATGCAATATACACTACTGTTTAAAGAAACCTTGAAAATGACAAAGCCTGAAACGTAGCCGAGAGAAAAAAGAAATAAAAGGATTGTTGATTGTAAAATGGATCGTCTTTTTATTTAAAAAGAACCTAAAAAATAATTCATTATTATTATTTTTAAAAAATGGGTGTATGAGAGTAATATCGAAGCCTACTTGAAAGAGCTGAATGAATGTCTGTAGCTATACAGAGCAGCGAGACCCATTGTAAGTTGCAGCGGCACAGAGGTGAGGGCCGAAGGTTCAAGTAGTAGGGAAGAAAAAAGTTGAGGCACCCGAAAACCCTTTCAATTATTTTCAGAGAATATACTCTTAATGAGAACGATTTGATATCCGATACTGAAGAGTTGTGTTATCCAAGATTGAGAAGGCCGCGGACCGTAAGGTAACACTGAAGGGTATTATAACAATAGGGAACATAATAGGATCTGAGGCAGGAGGGATTGCTTGCATCACTTCCACCCTATATTGTACCAGGGAGCTCCCACTTCACGGCTGGTGTCACATTAAGAAACAGCACACGACCTGTGAAATTAGAGAACATGCGAGCCTTTGTAGGTCGAACCCAAGGGATGGAGTTACCTAAGCAAACTTTCAAGGAGTATAAATAAACCATCTTGGGAAACAATAGGGTAAGTGACATTTTATAATATCCTCCCCAAGAGGATACTCTTTGAAATGATTTTTTTAAAATTATTATAAAATGTTCGGGAAAATAAAACAAATCTGGTGCGGGCAACACACGACTTTCACTTACCTCGACCGTTAAAATTTCTTCGGAAACATATATAAATATAAATATATTAAATTGTTAATCAGCAATAGGTTTATTTCCTAATCTTCACTTTATATTATATTTTACACCTTTGTGTATCAGATAGTATTTTTTCTAAAACCTTTCTCTTTCCAACGGTATATTATACGTCCATATTATTGTTCTTATTAAAAAAAAAAAAAATTACATTAAAAAATAGTTTATCACTTTTATCCTTTACTTGGTAATCAAATTCGTCCAACTTATATATTAACCCGACCTTCATCAATGCCATTAAGATGATATGGTCAATCTTTTTGAATGTACAAAATTAAAGGTACTTTAGAGGTAAAAAATTTAGAATATCGCCATTTAAGCCCTGTCAGACTATTTCAATTAGAATGTTGTTAAAGACCATTAAATTTTACATCAATATAGCAAGTTTATTCTCAATAGCCGATTTTGGTGAAAAAGTTGCTGTAAAATCTCGTGCGTATAGTTGTCTTAAATATGAAATTTCAATTTCGTACAACTTTTCGTTTTGGCGATAGACTTACCACACACGGACACACAGTCTTTTTCGGGACTTGGTCATTTGGACTCAGGAGACTAAAACGTATATTTCCGTCGAAAACTGGAATTCGAAAACTTTCACGATCGCAACCCTTTTCCTTACTATATGTTTCATATATAAGTAAGTGAAAGAAAAAAACAAATTGTATAAAACATTTTAATATAAGATAAGTCATAGTCCATGGATTTTATTACATAAAAAATGACAATATTTCTCAAATCAGATAAGGTATGAAAAGATTCCAAATTTTAACAACATACTTTTAGGATTTGCATTGCAAGGAGTGCAATAAATATTAACAAAGTATACTTTTTTTTCTCTTATTTTATTTCATAATAAAACCATTAAATGGTGACCCTGTGGTGCAGTGAATGGCATGGGAGGCTATAAGTCTAAGTTAGTCATCTATAGCCTAAGTTCGTAGGCTTCAAATCCAGCAGATGGCCTTAGGAATTTTAAGGGAGTAAAAAATCCTTGGTTCTCCATCCAAGTACTCGTTAAAGATCTCCATTCTAATAAAACCTGGATAGGAAAAATTGAGGACTCACACTGTAGTGTCATAAAATGATGTTAATTGTATAAATAAACAAACCATTATATCAATCAGATAATCAAAACCACTTAATCATATTGAAACCTCCTCTCAAAACCACTGTTTACACTAAAAAAAAAAAATCTGTTGCGGGCAACACACGTCTTTCACTTACTTTGGTTGTTAAAATTCATTAAACAACTAATAAATAGAGTTCAAAATGGATTAAAGAATGATATTTAGTTTCGTTGGAAACATATGTTTTAGATTGAATAATTTAACAATATAAAATTGTTAAAATTACAATATAATCTGCAACAATCAGTTAATTTTATCCACTTTTCATCACTCTCCATTACATTTTACAACTTTGTGTGTAAAATATGCTTTCTTAAATCTTTAGTTTTCCAACGGTATATTATTTATAGTACGGTTCTAATCTTATAAAGTCCAAAAATTACATCATAAAATACTTTTGCTCTTTTATCTTTTAGTTGATAATCAAAATTTATCCTACTTATATATTTAGCAATTAACCCAGGATGGAACAACAAAAACGATGGACTGTGGAGAAAATTTAAACATGACATTATAGACCTTATTGATGGTAATGTAAACCTATCATGCATATATAAATTTCTTAATAATTTTTCAAAAATCCTTCGTACAAGAAATAGATTACACTATCTCAAAAAATGTAAAACTACTGCTGTAATCCCTCACCACTTGCTTAATAAAATTATTCCTTTGGAAAATCTATTCAATACTTCTTTTTTGATGAGTAACCGTAATAAAACAGTTTTTATATTCAATAAATTGGCTAAAGATTGCTTACTGCTAGAGATAAAACAATGTTATTGGGCTCTTAACAATTACAATACGACACATAACGAATTTCTCGTTTTCCTAAATAATCTGAATAACCAAATATGCTGTAGCATTAAAAATCGACTAGAAACCTATAAATCAGATTTTAATAAAATTCATGAAATAAGACTAGACTATAAAACTAACAGACCATTTAAAGTAAATAGTAATAAACCGTATCAGGATATAAGACGCAACCATAAGCTAAGCATAATATCAAACAACCTTAATACTAATGCAATAGACAATTATGCAACAAACCAGAGTACAATATTAAATGCCTATGAAAACTTATATAAAAATGATTGGACTATTAATACTACTAAAACAAATATACCTAATAATGTTTTAAACGTATTATCACTAGGTGACAAATTTAATATTATACCAAACAAATACAATAAAGAAATTGTAAATTTTATTGCAGACATTGAAAGCATCATAAGACTAATAAATACTTCCGATAACCACAAAAATGTACTACGAAATAAAGTAAATAATGAGATCAACCAATTCTTAGATAAAAATAATAAAGAAACGAATACATCTAACCTCTTACACAATAGAATCAACAAAGATATTAGAGAAACTAGAACCTTTTTCAAAAATAACCCGTATCTACACATAATAAAATCTGATAAAACCAAAAAAACTGTTATAATTACTAAAACCGAATACACTAAAAAGATAAATGACCTATTAGATGAACGAAAAATTTACCGAGCTCTAAGGAAAGACCCCTCAAAAGAAATTGAAGACAAACTAATTACGTATGTGGAAAAACTAATAAAGTATAGATATATTGATAAAAAATATAAAGATAAGATCGTAAAAAGACATTACACAATTCCACGAATACATGGTTTAAGTAAATTGCATAAGCCAACGGAGCCTCTCAGACCGATAGTAAACAATATTAATGGAATCACGGAAAAACTGGCAAAATTCTTAAATCCAGCACTAAACAATTTAAATAACAATAATAACTACGACGTAAAAAACGCAATTGAAGTTAAAGAAAAAATATTAAACTTAGGCAAGATAGAAGCTAACGAATGTTTAGTGAGCTATGATGTTGAATCTCTTTTTACTAACATTCCGTTAAATGAAGTATACAAAATACTGGATAAAAACTGGAACGATATTGAACCATATACATCTATAAAAAATAAGGCAATATTTATAGAAGGGATAAAATTAGTATGTGAAAATGGATATTTCACTTTTAACAATAAATTTTATAGAATGACTAACGGCCTACCATTGGGTGGATGCCTTTCAATTAATCTGAGTGGAATTTATTTAAATCAACTATTAAAAAATGCATTAAATAAAATAAATACAACGCCAAAATTGCTCGTGAAATATGTTGATGATATTCTTGCCATAGTAAATAAAGATGAAATAGATAGCCTGTTAACAAATTTAAATTCAATATCTGAAAAAATAAAATTTACAAAAGAATTAGAACTTAATAATAAAATCCGATTTTTAGATATAGAGATAAATAGAGACAACATTGGCATTTTAAGTACATTATGGTGCAAAAAATCGATAACGAGCAACAGACTATTAAATTGGCATAGCAATCATAGTACGGGACAAAAAATTAATACAGCAAATAATATGATCAATAGAGCAAAGATACTAACTGATAACAACCACATGGAAAAGGTAAAATCAATAATATTTGACATACTAAAACAAAATTGGTATCCCATGAAAATGGTCAAAAAATTATGGTACAAAAATAAAATGAATGAAGACAATAGTACCAATGGACAAAATAATGACATTAAAAATTTACAGGATAATAATAAAAAAATTCAAGATGGTATAATAGATGTAAAAAATAATAATATTAAAAAAAATTAACTAAATCTGATTACGAATTATTTTAAAATAGATAACAAAATAAAACCAAAAGAAAAAGATACCAAAATAAATAAGCCAGAAAATAATAAAGAATGCAACACAATTCACAATACATATCCTAAAAAATATTATTCAGTAACGTATATAAAAAATCTAACTAATATAGTAGAAAAAACATTTAAAAAATATGATATAACCGAAATTAAATTCGGGAAAAAAACTGTAAATAAAATTGAAAAACTATATACTAAAACTAAGGACGAAATACCAATACAAAAGATGACAAATGTCATATATAAAATAGATTGTAAAAATTGTGCAAATAAATCATATTATGGACAAACGTCGCAGTGGCTCCATAAGAGAGTACAGCAACATAAACAAAACTGTAACTCGAAATGCACAAAATCAAAATTGGCTACAGGTTTGTCACAACACTGCGATAAACATAAACATAGTTTTGATTTTGATAATATCTCGGTCCTACACAAGGAAGAAAACATAAATAAACGGAGAATCATAGAATCAATTTACATAACAAAAAATTTAGAAAAATCAGTTAACCACCAAACAGACGTTGACAACCTAAACACCTTTTATGCAAGTACTATCGAGAGAGTAAATATATAAATCCTTTGGCATCCCCACCCCAAGTTCAGTCGCGCACGAGAACACCTAAAAGGCGGCTGAAAACTGTTAAGTAAGTTGGAAAAAATGTTTATTTTCTTTTTTGAATAAATAGATCCACTTTTTCAATGGAGGATGAAAAATAATATGATATTTTTGAATACAGGTTTTTTTTTTTTTGAAAAATGACATTTTAAAAAAATTATGACGACGCTGGTGAAAAGCGGTAAAATTAAAAGATAACTGAGATGGATATGCATGGTAGGTGACATAATTATTAAAAATAATTTATTATATGTTGTTGTAATTGAATTGTTGGAAATATATAAATGCAATGAGATTTTAATTGATTACAGAAGCTTGAAAATGGCCCTAGAGGCTGAAACGTCGCGATACTGGAATAAATAAATATCCAAGAATTTCTTTTGCAAATCGGCCTGATAATTAACGAACGAATATATATTTAGCCGTTTTTTATCATTGCCAACAACATAAAATGGTTAATTTTTTCGAATTTACAACATTAAAATATCTTTGAAGGAAGAAAATTAAACTAAGCCCTTTCAGACTATTTCAATCAGAAGGAAACCTACATCATATTAAAGCCCATTAAATGTTGACAGATACAAATTATACCTATAATTAAATATATTTACACAAGCTGTTGCCTGCGACTTCGTCTGCGTCAATTTCTGTCATTATGATCGCTATTAAGAAGTTTTTGAAATAATATGTTTTAAAGTACTTCTGCGTAAATAATATTTTTATTTTTATTTTCTTGTGGCAGAGGAACATACTGATTTTCTCCGCAACCTGATTTTGACAATGCGACATATACAAAATTCGCCGTGTGAAAAGCAGTCTACACGTAAATTGATTCCTACGTGTTTAAAAGTCTGCCCCTTTGATTGATTAATTGTTAGGCTAAAGATAACAACGGGAAATTGTTTTTTTTTTTTTGTTTTTTTTTTTTTCAAACAAAATACAAATACAAATGTAATATGTATAGCTGTCACATTTGTCCTTCTGTTACCCGGAGGTATTCTAAAGAGGATTGCTATATGCGCTGGATGCACTAGTAATCTTTCAAGGGCTTCTTCTATGCCTAGGGAAATTGATTTTTTTTTTTTTTTAATTAAAAGGTAAATCATTTGGAATCATTGGGATGCGAGGATAATTTTTCCCCTTTTTCCAGATTGTCCATTGATTTTTCACTCCTATTGGTCGCAGCGTGATGTTATACAGCCGAAAGAAAGCCTTCCTAGATAAATGGACTATCTAACACAGAAAAAAAATTCAATTCAAACCAGTACTCTCTGAGATTATTGCGTTCAAACTCACAAACAAACAAATAAACTCTTCAGCTTTATAATAATAGTATAGATGAGTACAGGTTCTTTGTTTACCCGTAGGTGTTAAGATAAAAAGCATAGCAAGAGCATTGACAACAAACCCGCATTCATAAACATCATGGCCCCGTGCTAAAACCTCAATAGGGAAATGCCAAACCCTTAATTTTAAAAAATGAGGTACCGATAACATACATATAAAATTGAACTTTTGTTCAAGCTTTCTCATGTCCTAATACAGAAGTTCCCAAAATAACTGTAAACTAAGCAAATAATCAAGTTCCTAACAAAAAACTGCCTTTAGAAATGGACAGGTGACGTAACGAAATTGGAGCGAAACATTTGGTGAAGGCTCAAAGCCTCTATGGGCTTAGCCCTGAGAGAGAAACAGCGTTGTCACTTTCTCATTACGTAAGCAGATCCGGGATACAACGCCTCCTAGAGGTCGCCGACCTTGCAGCTGTTGCAGCATTCGTACGGGACACAGAAACCTGAAGGGTACGGTACCAGGCACGAGTGCTCCTGCTCCGAGGGTACAAGAGTCACGGTCCTTGCAAGTTGGTCAATGGAGCGGTCTCCTTCCAAACGGAGTCCGGGTCCTACATAGCCTAAATCTCCATACATTCATACACGATGCTTTTCGGAAGTAACCTTCCCTCTAATTCAAACAATCCAGTCAATGAAGATTAGAATTAACGATGCATCGGTTAATTCTGCTGACATTGATTCAAACGTACTTACCTAAAGCTATTGGAAAACGTTTATGCAAAGACAAGCTTTAAAAACGCAACGTACCTCAAAAAGAGCTAAAGAATCACCAAAATTGACTTCCTTGATTGAGTATTCCTTGAACTTCTGCATCATCCATTCTTTTGATTAACCTGTACAAGTACAATTTTCGCAACTATTTTATGTTATGCTTAATACAGGCACATAAACAAGGAAGTAAGATGAACTCCGTTTTTATGATTATGAGGGTATTCACCTTTATTTCATATTTATTTACGGAAGTACATTAAATTATTGATAGTGTTCAATAATTACATTCATAAAAAAGTTCTGAAAGGCGCCGTCGCCTAATTGACATAAGTAATATATGCTTGTTGGGTTAGGATTTTTCTTTTTTAATACGTTGTCACTGAATAAATCTCTACCAGAACAGATGGGCTAACTGTATTCCGTTCTGTTTGCCAAAATCGGATCTAGAAAATAGGTAAAACATTGAAGCAAAAACAGTTGGATCCGCAGAATAAATCCAATACAGAAGGAAGGGCAGATCAATTCCTACTCGAACTTGAAAATCTTGAAGCGAAAGGAAAGCATTTCTATTACTCCAAACTTTCAAAAAATATTATTTATTTAAAATCAATTCACAATTTTAAGATTATTTATTCAAAAGAATATTTGTATAATATTAAATTACTGTTTTTGCATGGAGCCCCCAAGAAATTTAGGATTACGCACAACCGTTGGCTGTATTTTAAAACTATTATTTAGTTTCTGAGCATATCCTAGGACAACGCTGACAGTCTTCAATTTATTTTACTGTTTCCTTCTTTGGCGGTATCTATGTACCAACGCATAACTGTCCCTACAATTTACTGTTATGGGACTGATTTATTAGTAACTTATTATTAGCATAACAGTAACATTAATATGCACTATGTAGAATAAGTAACAACACCTCATCTAAACTTGCATTTTTGAACGTAACGTAAAATGCATATCATTAGTGATGACGCTATATCCAATTATTCATTCTTTTCCATTATTTGTAAGTATTATAAGTCGTTTGGAAATTAATATATTAGAAACAACATTGACAGGGACGACGTTAATCTTTGACTTTCCATTAAGGAAAATAAATTAGAAAAAAAAAAAAAAATTAAGATATTCGATTAGCTGTTTTGGATAATTCTTTCCTCTCTCTCGCGCGCGTTCTCTTAAGCCATTTATTAAGTTCCTAGACAGGTACCAAATATCAGTCCTCCCACTGAGAGTCGTCGCTCCCCGAAGAGGAAACAAAAAGAAGGAAGAGACTAGAAACAAATAAAAGAGAAGAAGGACTGAAATATTCACAGAGACAAAGCAGTGGCCACACCTTGCTCGGGACAGCACCGGTACCAGCCAAGTAGGACGTGACCCCAACTCCCCGCCCGGTGTATTCGCTCTTTCGGATGTATTTAGTATTCCTCTCTGTATTCGTAATTACTTCCATTAGTCCCAAGACTGATTAACTTATAAACTAGAAAAAAAGAAAACAATAAGTTGGCAGTATGAAAGATTTAAACTAAACAATCTATACAAAATACAAAATCGGAGATTATGGTGATTTAATGATTTGAAACTAAGATGGGCAGTTCGTTGACCGAAATAAATCCAAACTAGTAATGGCTTGATAAAGATACGAAATAGCAGGTTAATAATCACTTTACCTAATGTCGCAACAACTCATGAACAGCTTTCAAATGTCTCATTAAGAATAAAACAAAATAAAAGTATCAGTAATATATTATCTGGATTTTTGATATATTAATTAATAAAATAGGGCCAAAAACCCCATCCTAGGTCTTTTCCGTTTAAAATTATACAATGAAACGGCTGTATTAATTGTTTATATGTATTTCTTTTGTCAAGACAAAACTCGGAAAACAAGAAACTGGTATAGACCTACTGTAACATTAAAAAAAAAAAAAAATTAAAATAACACTTTTGATAAGATCAAAAAATCCATAATCAATTCTCAGCAGCTTGAACAAATACATAGTATTTATTTTTTACTTTAAATAATAGCTTAAATAATAAGTCCCTATAGTGTAGAGGCAAATAACAAAACTAAAATAAATAAATAACTTGAATATTGCAAACAACGATCTCTCAAATACATCATAGGAAGCACTATGGTGATTTCATTTTTCGCAATTAAGATAGGCAGTTCGTTCAAACCGATAATAGTTTGATAAAGAAAAGAGATAGTATAGTAGATTAATTATCACTTTACCATATTGTCGCAAAGCCCAAAAGTGATTTCTTCTTCCCACATCAGTCGAAAATATGTCTTCAATAACTTATCAATCTAAAATTTTATTTGTGTGTATATATATATATATATATATATATATATATATATATATATATATATATATATAAATATAATTTTTTTTTTTTAATAGTGTGATAAGAAAAATGTCTCATTAATGATGAAAAAATGAATCAGTCATATATTAAATGAAATCACGATATATTACTGAATAAAATAGGCACATAAACAACGCCCAAGGATTTTTTTTCTTCGTACATAATTATACAAGAAATAGTTATATTTATTTTTATGTTATTTTTTTTAAGACAAAATTATTTACTTCTTTTATGAAAAAGAAACAAATTATATTTATGGTATAGACATAATATAACCTAAACAAATAATTGAAAATAACATTTTTGATGGGATAAAAAAATCCACAATCAATTGAAAGCAGTTTGAATAAATATGTAATTTTTTTTTTTAACTTTAAACAAAAAATTAAGCAAACAACATTATTAACTATTTTATTGAGTATATTACTGAAAATGTACAGGGCGAAAATATATGTATGCATATATTGCAAACTACTAGAGAACGGAGTGTAACTGTTTAACGGATTCCTGGCCGCGATTCAAAGACCTATGTGGTCAGTCAATGAAATTCCGGTTGCAACCTGTTAAATAAGTAACAGGTGCTTAATAAATAACTACTTCTACATCTGGAAAAAAAAAAGTTAAATGGAATTTCTGAGTTAAAAAACAACATTTAATGACTGTCAATGGAGCGACTTGGTTTTCATCAGTCCCATCTAGAAGATTTATTGACAAGGACTTTTTTTTTAAACAAACGCCTAGAATAAAGTTGTTTGTTTTCTTTTTGTCTATTTTTTTAACAATATCAAAATTTTAACTATCAAAAATGTTTAATAAGATTATCATACGCATAAAAATACAAAAAATATTTCTCTCGAGTATTCGGGTAATGTGTATAATAACTGCTTCGAAAAAATAAAATATACTTTTTTATAATAATATATCAAGAGAAAACTGATCAAGGGCTTATTAGACAATTGAGGATAGAGAAACTGGATTTATGAGGTTATAGAGAAAGTGTATTACTGTCTTTGATTGATTGATTAAGAGATTAACTATTGGGTTGATGCAAAATTAATGCAGGTTTTTAGTAGGTATTGTAAATACGCCATATCTTTACTTTAACCATATATATTTAATCAAAATAATTTCCATCTGAATCAATGCACTTTTGCCAACGTTCAACAAGCTTTCTTATTCCACCAGAAAAAAAATCCGAATCCCTGGACTCAATGAAATCACGAAAAGAATTTTCAATGTCGTCCTGGTTTTGAAAATTTTTCTCCCTCAAAAAGTTGTCCAGATGCCTGAAAAAGTGGAAGTCTGTAGGAGAGAGGTCAGGTGAATAAGGCGGATGTTGGAGAACTTCGTAGCCCAACTCGTGCAGTCGTCGAAGCGTTGGTTGTGCAACGTGTGGTCTGGCGTTATCGTGGAGCAGGATCGGCCCCTTCCGATTCATCAATGCTGGGCAAAGACGTTGCAATTTTTGAGTTCCGAGTTCCGCCGCCATTTCTCGTGTGGTTTTGGTTGGGTCTTCTTCCACTTTTGACCTCAGCTGGTCGTTGTCCAGAGCAAGATGACGGCCCCGACCTTTCTTGTCTTCGAGGTCGAAATCTCCTCTGCGAAACTTCTGGAACCAACGCTGCACCGTGCACTCATTAATAGCCCCCTGACCCCACACTTCATTAATATTACGAGCCGTTTGCGCAGCGCTGCGCCCTAATTTAAATTCGTAAAAATAAATTTGACGAAAATCGCACTTTGACATTTTAGATTCAAGACCTTTGAACACACTGAACAAAACGATTTTACTAAACAAATTCATGGTGAAAGAGAGGGTATTAGATAAGGTTGTGTTTTGGTATAATAATGATCAATGTTAGGATTAGCTTTGTTTACACAATTGGAATTAAGATATTGCAATAGAGGAAACCTGCATTAATTTTGCATCAACCCAATATTTGTTTAGGTTTTAGTGAAACCTGAAACTGTCTGCCAAAACAAGGTCCCTAATTTGACTCAACTCAATTAATTTTTACTCAAAGAACATTGTGAATAAAATCTAAGATTTAAATTGAATTCGTTCAGGAACAAAATAGACTTACAAACATACATGGAGAATTTGCTTAAAATAACACCGAGACATTGCAGATCCCATTTTAGAAATGAAATCGGTTGGCGCCGTCTGGAACTCACAATGGGTAATAAAGGAGACCCTTGTCTTTAGAGTTCTTCAAGGCACTATAAAATAGAAATAAACACGTCAATCGCGAATGATTACTGGTCGATAACACGCAACACGCAAACCCTACAAAGTCATATCACAAGCTTATTGTTATTGTTGGGTTTTAGAAAGCATAAATAATATATAAGTTTTCTCTTATAGATATCAACTCAAGAAATCAAGAAAAGGAATTTTTAGTACAAAACATTTGATGACGTATTTTCATAGAACATAAAAAAAAAAAAAAAAATCTACCTCTACAACCCGCTGTTCGTACTGTATCTAGGCCAAGGGCCGTGCAATGAGGTGATTAGGCTTTTATCACGTCCAGATGCCAACTTCATAGAAGCTGGGTGTACCCCAGGTGGGTGAACAGACCCCAGGATCGCCCCACGGCGAAAATAACAGAATAAATAATATTCTGTCACAACCGGGATTCGAACCCAGGACTCGGAAAACAGTAGACTAGCGCTCTATCCACTAGACCACGCCGCTCCCAAAATACAATAAGGGCAATAAAATATTCCAGTTTTCATCCTATCCTTTTTTTTTAATTTCCTGTTTTAACAATTCTGAACCATCATTTCAGAGAATATGGCATTATTCAAATCCATTAGTTTTATAAACACCAGAATCATACTTCAAATTACATAATTAACCAAAAAAAGTTTTAAAAAAATATTCGTAATGGACAAGTTGACACTAAAATAAAGATCAGATGGAGACAATAGTACATATTTCCTTCATTTACATCGCCATTTTTTTAAAGATCGAAGTCAAACTAATGAACGTTAGCATTCTGACTTTATTTCTAATCTTTATCCAAGAGAAGGTTTTTATGATAAAGAATGTCTGATCATTTCTTTGACGTGTTCTTTAGCTTTTTATAATATGTGCAGATACTGCATGATACTTGGGAAGGAATTATGCAACCTGTAGCAAAGCCAAGTTGGAATTCTGTGTCCCAAGAAAATTGTTTTAGCTTTGAGTACGTCACATCTATCAATATGAATTTACGAAGTGGGATGAATCAGTGGATAGAGCACCTACGGCTCCTGGTTTGAACAGAAATGGAGTTTGTAAATCCTCCTGGGGACCACTCAGCCTTCGCAAAGTGGGAATCCAAAAATTGAAAGAATAATATAGGGACTAAGCGTTATTTCGGATGAATCACCTCCTTGCATAGCCGCGGATCGAGAAATAGTATTGGTCCTTACCATGTGCTGAATCCAAGAACCTTCACGGTTTACCCAACAATCGTGATCTTTATTTCAAGCTCGGTATAATTACTCAAACTAACTGGCCACAATTATACTATTTAAATAAACTGAACAATAATTTAAGAACCAGCACGGCACTCCCTTATCCCCTCCCTTTCATCTCATTCTAGTAGATTCACACTTGGTTATGCCTGAGCTATAGAATGAGATTGATTCATCATCTCTCAAATGTCAATAATTACTTTCTTAGGATTACAATTTTTAAGATTCTTTTTCTTAAACATTTTTCTCTTGAAATATTAATATTTTAGGGGCTATAGGCTTGAGGGCCAAAAATAACAGGACCCATCATCGAACATCTTACCTACAGAAAGTACTTTGACATCCTTTTTTTTTTTTTAGGATTTCGTAGACTCTGGCTAAGAATATACGTGCAAAATACATAATAAAGAGCGGAGGGTTCGCAATACCATCAAATCAGATCCATGGCAAACCATCATGAAATCTGATAAGGAGGTGATGAAGAGGCTTCAAGATGAAGAGCTCCTTGGGCGATGCTGGGGCGTCCCGAGCCATCCCTCAGGGAGCTCCATCTTCTACGTGATCTTGTTTAATGGAGCCAATATCCACCGGTCACGATCTTGTTTAAAAACACGGCACCATTGGGAAGGTATGTTTTATGCTGCCCGAGTTGTCATCCTGCTACAAGTCACATCACGCGATCTCATTAAGAGCATGCGCGGAGCCATTAGCACTCCGTCGCCGGGCTACACAATCGCCCTCCGTGTTTGTTTTGTTAATGACGGGAAACAGACGGCTTGGCTAGCGGGCGGCTCACTCCCAGCCGTAATTAATGTTGTATTCCCAGGGCGTACTCTACGGTAGTGGGTTTACTATTTGTGCGAGCCAGGAGAATGACACTGAGAATGCACCTCATTTCCCACATAGCTAATGTTATGTAATAACACAAACGACCTATTATATTAGCGTGATTGTTTCCCTGACGTCACTCAATAGGCTAAAGAACTGTATCCATTTTTTGTAAACCTGTACTCGCCTAATCTTTGCAAGAGATAAATCTTTGGTATCTTTGATTTTCAACAGCTCATTAATATATAAGCGTTAAGAGTAAACGATTAAAAATACATAATTATATATCATAAGTATATAACATTTCATTTTTGGTATATTATTTTCAATAATGAACCTTTGTGGACAATAACAAAAAAAAAAATAAATAAATTTGAAGTCTTACGTTTCGAGAAACATTAAACCCTAATATTTATCCGAGGAAGATCCTATCGCTGATATCAGCCAATTTTTTTTTAAATGGCAGCAGATCAAAGGTGTTTTAATTCAGTAACTCAGTTATTATTGAAGTTTTCTTATCAGGACATCATAAAAAAAAAAGAAAAGAAAAACAGAAATTTTAACCATATATAATCCTTTGAGAATATTTTTGAAGATATGAATTACATTTTCTCTTTAGAGATATTCGACTATAATTAAATATCCGACAAAACTATGATAGCGTTAACTACAAGATAAGTTTAGAAGGGAAAACTTATATTTATGATTTTCATCAGGTCATTAATATATAAGCGTTAAGATTAAACTATTAAAATGGTGTTATTATATATCATAAGAATATAATATTATATTTTTTTAACTTAAGTTAGTATATTAGCGGATCGTCGAATACAAAATACAACTTATTTTTTTAATTTCAAGTTGGTATTTTTGGAAAACATTATGATCGAATATTAACTATTTTAACGATAGGAGAATGAGTAAGTACATTTCTGATCCACATTTTTTTTTTCATAATTTTATGATGATCTTAGACAATTATTAACAGAAAACCAGACTCTAAGTGAGTACCCAAATACTGAGGAAAACCTGATGGCTGAGGGCAACCCCGGCCTAAACACTTCTTTGCACGGCCTGAACATTCTCTATTTTCTATATGTAATGATCCCTAGACCATTAATGGGTTGTAGCAGAACATATGTTATTTTGATTTATTTTGGTGCTTTGTTATATTTTTTTTAATCCTTGAGTTTTAAATGACACATACTAAGTTTTTTATCTCTTGATCTTAAAATAAAAATCGCTGTCCAGTGAACATAAGTATAATAAGATTGCTCCGGCATGCTTTTTATTAAACAAAATATTTGGGCAACAGGAAAGAGATATTTTGATTGTAGTAGAAAATCTTTCCCGCAATAAAGATTACATTTAATTCATTCATCCAATATAGTTTAATAAAGAACATGTTGAAAAATAAATAAACGAACACCATTATCTAAACGATCACAAGCCGAAGAGGAATGCTGAGATTATTACAACGTCTGATATCGAGTCTTGTAAAGGCCTTAGATACCGCTGACTATTATATTAAGTGATTTCATCCCCGGTCCGTGGCGGCAACTTTATGGCCGGGCGGGAACCGGTTTCGGTCGCGCGGTGGAGTTAAATTTAGCCCAAAATTGTACCGATAAATTGCCGAGTAATGGGAAAATAAGTTCACACTCCGCTAATGAACTGCTCCGACCTGGGGTTAGCCTAGACTATAAACAGCCAACTAACTCTGTAATTTGATGGCTGCAAAGACTGGAATCATCAGTCGTAAATAGCAACTGATAATGTTTGCAGGCACGGGCAAATAGACAATTTATAATCAAAATCCGGTTCGTACGATGCATTCGCGAGTGCAACGAGGAGATCGTCTACTATTACCTCTAGAGTCGTGATTGCTGCAGCAGAAACGCCTCGGGGTATCGCGTGCGTGTTTTTTTATTAAAACGATTTACTTTAATTGCAAGGCAGGGAAGAAGACTACTGTGCTACAAAGATTGCCGATTAAGGTATTTTTCATCTACTTCGTTATACAGCAAAATCCATCTAAATGCAAGATTTTTTATGACAGGGTTAATATATTTTGGTTAATTTTTCAATTAATGCACACCTGCGCATTGCATACAAAGTAAATCTTTATGTATTTTACAATTTAAAAAATATTTTAATGATCGATGGGGCAAGATTAATCTATTTTGCATAGATTCAGGAACTGATTCAATACTGTATATTGATTGGGGCAAATGCTTTTAATACAGATTTAAATAATTGTTTGTGCAAAAAAAAAAAAAATATTGATTTGGAGCATAAATCCAAGATCCACATCATACATATTTTCGAACTTTAATGTATTATAAAATTATATATAATCTCAATTACAAGAAAAAAATATCCTATACCACTGTTTTTCCACTAGACTAGGAACAAATTATAGCTAACATTACATGTTGTCTTCTTTTGGGTAATTTCTGGAATTTAGTCATCAACAGTTGAAGGACGACCTGAGCGCTTTGCGTCTTATTAAGGCAAAATTTTCAGTTCTGAACCGAGCAAACCATTTACGGACGGTGCTTCCTCTTATCGCATCTAACTGCGAATTTTGTTAATCGTCTGTTCAGCGGATTTTCTTACTTCGGAAATAATAAATCATTAAATGACGAAAATTAATTTTCTATCTTCCATATTGAGCAAGAAAAATACCACTTAAAGATAAGGAATCTCGTTTGAAACTGGTGCATAAAAGAACCATAACTAATATTTTTTAGAATATGTAAATATTATTGACTAAGTAAACAGGATTTAATAAACACAGAGAGTATTGAATTGAAATATTGAAAAACACTACGAACTTATTTCACAACCCCATCTATTAAAATTCAGATTTTCTAATATGAAGTATGCTGCACATTTCCTTAATTTATTTAAACTAAATATGTTAAATTTATTGTGATTAGTAAGGGTTTGTAATATCAATTATTATTTATAGAATGAATTTTATTAAATTCTGATTTTTCATTGATAGTGCATGAACATAATCATCGAGAAAAATAAATTGTCCGCACCAAAATATGGTTGTTAATCATTGACTGGACCCCTAACAGACTGGAAGGTAGTAAATTCCCGGAGACGGTAGGCCATGGTTAGTGAGATGAGAAGGGAGTCTTAACATGGAATTATCAAAGATCTCTAATCTAAATTAGTGCTGCCTGCTTATCGACAGTAGTCATTTCGTTTATCCAGTCTGTTGGTTATAATCTCCAAGTCATTGTTAAGGGTGCGTGCAACACAACTCTGTTAACTTTCTTACGTTAAAAAACAAAATGCTCAAAGATTCGACTTTTATTAATTAGGTAGAATATTCAAGTGGCTTTATAAATGCAACTTCTAATATAACTGTTCTTTGGTTTATAAATAAGTTCTTAGACCGAAGACTCAAGGATTTTATGTAAAAATCATGCTTAATCGCTAAATCCAACGCATAACCTTATGTAAAGTTGCATGAAGGTACATGTACATGAGAAAGCAGAAGATGCTTACTTTGTGTTCTCTTCTGTATTTTTTTTTTTTTTTTTTTTTAACGAATATTGTACACATCGTAAAAGGAAACAACCCGAAAGGATATTCAGAATTTAAATAATCATAAATTTTGCATATTTTCAAAAGTAAATTAACGGTGAACTATTAATGGAGCGTCGTGGTCTTGTAGACAATAGCACTAGTCTACTGTTGTCCGTGTCTCAGGTTTGAATCCTGGTCTATTTTGTTATTTCAGCTTACGAGTAAGAACCCTTTTGGGATCACCTGTAGCTGAGTGGCTAGCGTAAACAGCCTCCCATGCTAAAGGTCACGGGTTCAAACCCGCAGGTGGTCCTAGGATTTTTTAATGGGAGTAAAAAATCCTTAGTTACGCCGTCCTTCGGAGGGGACGTTAAAAGGTGGTCCCGAGCCTGTGCTATGTCAGGTACTCGTTAAAGATCCCTATCCTAATAAAACCTGGATAAGCAAAATTTAGGACTCCCACTGTAGCATCGTCCGATTAGCCATAGTAGCATAAAGTGACGTTAAATAAATAAACAAATAAACAAACAAGAACCCTTTTGGGTAAGAAGACACTAAAAAACTTGCAGCTGAGCGTGATCTCGGCCTAATCACTTTAGTCTAGAAACATTAAGAATCTCTATATGTACTGAAATCAAGAACCTTCAGAGCTTGTAGAGATGCAAGGATTTTTTAAGTATTTATATTGATTAAAAAATGAAATAAAACTAATACGACAGTGGTATAAAACACTGTAACATCTCTGTTTACGTTCTATAATTATTCATATATATTAATGCTAGCCCAGTGGATGGGGGGTGAGTGGTAATCATTTAATTCGAAACTCCTTCATTTTCACACAAGAAAACCAGGTCATTGAACCTATAAGGATACAATACAATTTTATTATACATCAAATTTATAACGTTTACTATAAACAAAAAAAAAAAAACTAAATATCAGAAATAAACTCACCCCTACGGGTTCAATATTCGTTAATATTACAAAACAAAACTAACAGAATAAAAATGTAATATGAACTGAAAAAGACAAATATAATCAAACACATATCAATAACACATAAAACCAATGTTATGCAACCTTCCTTATTTTAAAAAATCTGGTGCGGGCAACACACGACTTTCTCTTACCTCCGTTTTTAAAATTCGATTAAAGTTTTTTCAAATACAGTAAGAGATAAAAATGAGTGAAACCATTAAAGAATCAATTAAATTGAATTTAATGGAAATGCCAGGAACAAGGCAAGAGGATTCAAGAGGAGAAAGAGAACATTTATACAAAATGTATTCCATACCTGAGGGAAAAATTTCGTGAGGAGTTCGGCGAAAGGGAATTTAAAGTCGTGGGACTTTGGTTCGGAAGCAGGGGGACCATCCCAGTAGCCACTGGATTATTTTTAGAGAACTATGGACTCGGAAAAAATGAGATGCAAAACTGCGGTATGCTGTGTACTGATAGCAACTCAGCTAAGTTGAGCAGCAGATCCAAATTGAAATTTCCTTTCCTTCTATAGAGACATGTGTTTTAAAAAAAATCTATTATATTATTATCTAAAATAATCAGTTAGTTTTATTTGCTTTTTAACACTCTCTATTAACTTTTAAAAGCTTGTGCATAAGATAATATTATTTCTAAAATCTTTAGCTTTCAAACGGTATATCATACATGTATATTTCTGTTCTTATGTTCAAAAAAAAAAAAAAATTGCATTAGACATTTTTTTTTTCAGTTTTTTCCTTAGATTGGGTATCGAATTCATTCAATTTATATATTTACCTGTTTTTAATCAGTAATAACAAGATAATAAAGTTATTTTTATAAAATCTACAAAATTAAAGGTACTTTAGAGGAAGAAAATTTAAAATATCGGCATTTAAGCTCAGTCAGACTATTTTATTCAGAATGAGACCTACACGATGTTAAAGCCTATTAAATTTTACATTGATATCGCGAGTTTAATCGAAATCGACCGAACCGTTTTTGAGAAAATCATAAGAAGGAGCAATATGCAAGGTATAAAGTGGCTCTTCTGGTTAGCCGATTTTGATGACAAAGTTTTTGTAACACCTCGGGGGTATAGTTGTCTTAAATATGAAATTTCAGTTTCATAGGACTTTTCGTTTCCGCCCGGGAGTTAACACACACCTTTTGAGGGACTTGGTTATTTAGACTCAGGGGACACTAAAACGCGCATTTCCGTTGAAAACAGGAATTCGAAAATTTTCAGGATAGCAATACTTTCTCTTACTTTATATAGTAAGTGAAAGTAAAAAAAAAAAAAGAAAAATAATTAAAATATCAGATGATTTAATCAAAGCGACAGTTTGTTAGAACTCTAGTTTTTTTTCAGCTGTGACAAGTTAAGGAAATTTGAACGTGAACGTTCATCGACGTTAATATTCTACATTCTTGGAATCAAGGTTTGTTCATTTATTGATTGAACATAACTTTGTGGTACTTCGGCTAATCAGACGATGCTAAAGGAGGAGTCCTAAATAAAAAAAATAAATAGGAAGAACCTTACATCCTACAGTCTCAGGATGGAATTACCAAGGATTTATGAGTTCCTTTAAAAAATCTAGTATCTAGGTGTTTGAACCTTTGACCTAGGACATATTGGGCTTTTATACTAGTGACCACACCACAGGAATCGAGGTTATCACTTCTAAAAAGCACCAAATAAGGAAAATACGCGGACAATTCGCCCTGGTTCAGACAAAGACGCGATAGCTCCCATGGGACAGCGCAGGCCTTCAATTGGAAATGCTAACCGTTTTTAGGACGTGACTGGGAGAGGAGAGATAGCAAGGTACTGCACGTTTATCCTCAATGAATGCCGCTAGCCTAGCTTCTCTCCGGCCTGCTTAGTATGCGCGCTAAGTAACCTGAAAACAAAAGTACCTAAAGTACCTCATTCCGCATAAATTCTCTACGGCAATTAGTTAACTACAGGGTAGGTCGCCGCGAGTTGTACCGCTTCCCCATATCTGCTTTATTGTAATGTATGGTTGTAAATTGAATTAACATAATATAAATTCAAAATCCTCTTGAATATTCAAAACATTACAATAATCAAATCATAAATAGTCGCACAAGGTGTATACTATTATATTCGAAATACAAGGCGTGCCTTAAACTAACCTCAACACGGATTGCTAAACAATGTTTACTCGGAAGATTTTTTAATTTAAAACAATTAAAACGGTAATTACGTGACCGTCAATTTAGACTAATCATTTTTTTATAATCTAGGTATATACATATATATCAAATACTATCTTAATTTACGCTTCCCGAATTTAAATGTGTTTTAAAAAAAACGTTCTACAAAAAACCTTTGAATTATAATCTCTAAAACTGGTAACTAACAACCCAAGATTTTAAAGGATACCATTCACACCGACAAACAAAGTCAGACTAAGGTAAACCACAATCGAAAGTAAAAATTAAATTAAAATGATTTTACAACAAGCAACAACTATTCAAACACGGCGATATCTAACATCACTGAAATAAATCGCTGTAAGCTAAAGAGAAGTTGGATAAGGGAGCTAAAGATCTGGAAGTATTTATAGTAAGTATAGTTCAAGAGGCTGAACCAGTGTGTGCTGCCTCCCTCATGGTAGTGATGCGAGTGAAATTTTTGAATTGGGTTGTATGGATTGGAGGTGAATTTAAGTGTTTGGACCGCTGGGTTCAAGTTGTACGTCAGTCTGTCGTTATATTAAATAGGATAGACTAAATTCTTTGTATGTTGGAGGTTTTGGCTCAACGCCATACCTCTATCAGGTCTTTCTATAAGGGTTTGATTTTGTTGATTCTATAAGTTCAAGGATAATATTGACCGTTTGTCAAGTAGTCTGCATAATATTCAAAATCTTTTGTTCAGCTGATTTCTCTAAGCCCGGTAGGTGTTTTGTCACAGAGCACAGTCCTTACTTCTTCAATTTCTAAGTTGGAATAGGTATATCATTAAAATACACTGTACACCATGATTGAACGTGAACACAATGTTTTTGAGTTTGATTCATTTTTTCTTTGCACCTTTTAGCCCATCTGGATAATTCGTCAAGGTGGTCTTGCAACATTAAAGATGCCAAAACTGGGTTTTGGTAGGATGTCAAACAAGCTGTGGCTTGTAAAGTTTGAGGTCTGGACTGACGGAATTGAGCAATGGGGCTCTACCAAACTAATTCCTCTCGTATCCAATCCTAACAATTCAAAATCCTTCGTAAAATCTTACTTTGTCACGAATAAACTCATCCACGAGGATCTTGATGTCCCTATGTTGCTATTTTAGCCCGAACCAGATATGAACCCTTCCATAAAAAACT
The DNA here is from genome assembly GCA_023052935.1 of Piezodorus guildinii. NCBI lineage: Eukaryota > Metazoa > Arthropoda > Insecta > Hemiptera > Pentatomidae > Piezodorus > Piezodorus guildinii. The sequence goes on along the minus strand of CM041294.1, from coordinate 127,411,458 downwards.
CCATTCCCACTCTATCCCAGTAGTTTCCATCCTAGCTTCCTCTTCCATTCCTGCTAACCCTCCGAGGGGTCTGATAATAAGATGGCCTCGAAATCTTCTTGTTTAGAGTGCTGCCAACCATTAACATCATATATACTTGTTGTATTATAAAATACAGTAGTAAATTTTAATAAAATATATAATTAAAAAAAAAAAAAGTTTGAGGTAATTAGATGAAAACAAGGTAATAAGAAAGTAGCACAAGGCTTAGATCTAAATAAATTTTTAAATCGAGACGATCACAATACTATATTGTCTCCGATTATTTCGGAATCTGAAACCCCCAACGAGATCTCTCTTTGAACTCTTTTGACACAAACCTATGCAAAAAGCAACATTGAGATCAACCCTGAAATATGAAAAGCGGTTTCGGTAATAGATACTGCTCATCAACATCCCACCCCTTTACATAGACAGGAGATAGAACAAGGTAAGAGCAATATAACTGCCTATAGGAGAGCGTATTGAAGAGTTTTGGAGACCCGAGAGAGGAGGTGGAGGGGAGGTACCGGTTCTCGGCCAAGGCTGCAGGTCCAGGAGGACCCCCGGTGCAAGGTTCACACCATCATCTTTCTCAATATGCAAATCTTACACAATAACAATAAATAAATATAGCGGCTTCATTTCGTCCGCTCTACATTATATATTATATCTGATTTATCTTAACACGTATTGCGGATTCCGCAAAACCCTATGTAGTTCGCCAACAAAGCATTCCTCATCACATTAAATCTTTGGAAAGCATATTTTTACTATATATAGAGATATAAATAATGCATGTTTTATATTATGAACATATAATGTGTTTATGTTCACATTATACCAATGGCTCCCAACAAAACATTTTCGCAGTCCCATTCACCAATCAGCACAATGGCAAGGACCCCAAAATTTAAAAAAATTGTGCATATATATATATATATATTATATATATATATATATATATATATATATATATATATATATATATATATATATATTTATTTATTTTTTTTTTTTCCTTTTTCGGGAACAGGTTTTCTTGTACCACTCAAAGCATCTTCTCTTCCAAAACTGCTTCATCCTTGCCGACTGCTCTTCTCTCCTCAGCCATTCTCTTTCAATAGGATTCCTGCTTTTCTCCTCAGGAATCGCCAGTTAAGAAATATGTTTATTCATAGCGAATCATGAACATCACTATAAGATTTGTCTTCAGTACATCAAGAAGGTCACATATTACCCACTTATACAGCGAGTTAAAGTGGCTCCTTCCCCATACCCACAGAAAATATTTCCTAGGATCATACTTTTACCAAAACATTAACTCCCATCATCCATGCTATATCTAAGGTCTCCTTCAATTTAAATCGCCAGTCCACTCCAACACAAGTAAAAAGCCTACTGTTTAAATGTATATATTGTTTGTCAGTTCATTTATTTTTCATTCTGTTCAACTTAGAACGATGCATTATTTATATTTATTTTTGAGAAGGACAGGGTGTTTTTTGTTTCATTGTTAGAGATACTTCCAAAATATGTTAATCTACTACAGAGTGCGAATAACATTGTTCCCCAACTCTCCAATTTATACTAGTCGTGTCTAGCGAATCTTTATTCCTATTACCAAAATTATAAAACACTTGCGATATCAATCAACATTCAAGATACTGCGGACTTGAATACATTATGAACGAAATGAACAACAAAACACAATTCTCTCCTTTTCTCGACAGAAATTCACTCTCGTCATACACCAGGGTAAGGAAATAGAGAAGGAAATTCATTTCTATATTAATGAAGCTATGAGGTCATGTAACTGTACCTACCTTTCTCATGACCCCGAGGTTTATGTCATCTCTGCCATTGGACTCCCACCTCGACCGTCACCTAATATCCCAGTCTTTCACACTTCCAGGGAATGGTCGTAAATGTTAGCTAGTATAATGGCAAGCGACAATATATCACCTGAGGCTCAGTACAGCCTAGTGAGGATTTTATATGTGCAAGTAGGGTCCTCTTGAATCCTATTACTCAACATGGACCCAACTTTCTGATGTAAATTCTCATTTTAATTTTTTTTTTTTTTTTTTTTGTGGATCTACCAATGGGTGGTATCCCTATATGTGAATCATGACAGTATATCTTGTATTAATTAATTTATTTTATTATACAGTTGTAAATACCAATAAATATATTTTTAAAAAAATGCGAATTTCAAATATTAGATATAACAATGAGTTTACAATGTACTTATTTTCTGTTTATTTCTTTTTTAGTTATTCAGAAAAAATAATTATTTAATGACAGAAGTCCCCATATGTTAAAGAGCCTTTTGTTTACTTCTTGATAAGGTAAATCTTATATTTGAAAAGATAAATCACTGGCATTCGAAACAGAGAAAATCTCAAATCTGTGGGTAGAAAGTAGTGGGATTGGTCAGTGTGGGAATCGTTTGATAGATTCTTCTTGAGAAAATTGAACAACTCCACCGACCCAGATAAAATAAGAACTTGACGTCCAAGTATAAATCTGAGAGTTGGGGAACAGTGATATTCGCATTCTATTAGAGATTCGGCACGCTTTTTAAAAATGAAACAAAAACATCCGGTCCTCGTTAAAAATACAGTACATCGTTCTAAAAAAAGTGCTTAACAATTCTGAAGAAAAAAGGATGGTTTTAGTGTTGAGAAATATAAACTCTCGTCTCCACTCGTGTTGTCAATAATAGTGATGCAACGCAAACATCCTCATTTATTTGTTATCAAAATGTTTACGCTATTGAAGTAAATCTTTTAGTATGGTTTCTAAAAAACTAAATGTGTGTTTGTACCATAAATTAAGAAATTAAATTAAATTTCTGAAACACCTTAGTTGAAGGACGTACGGGTGGAATGAGAGATCGCAATACAACAAAACGGTTAGAACACAAATATGTCAAAATAAATATTTTTTATGAAATGGATATATCATAAAAAATATTCTTTAGTACAATAAATATTGGAAACCGGAAGATATTTCGTTTAAGTATACATACCAAAACATTTACGGGTATGTATACAACGTTTTTAATATAATTGATAATATAACATTCTCTTCTTTATAAATTTATTTATTATTACATAAATAAATCAACACATATTTCTTAACGTTTCTAGGTACATGACAGCCTCATCTTCAGAAATATTATTTAAAAACAATAATTTAATATCAGACTTAAAATTTCAATAAATTATCAACATTTAAAATCATATAAGATTATGATTAATTTTCTATATTTTAAATTGTTCTTAAAATCATTTGTATATTTATATATGCTTACAATTTTCCATATTAAAATGATACAGGTCATTTTATACATATCTATTTTAAATAATATTTCTGTATCATAATACAACTAAAAACTAAAAATATAAAAAAATTATAACCAATTTATATAGCGGAATTTCTTAGGAATACAGTAAATTAAAAATTAGATAAAAAAATTGTGAGAAATTAGTAAGTAGATTGATTTTTTTTATTTTGAATTGATAAAAATATATAGCCTCGAATTTTATCCTGGATAATATTTATTAAGATATAGAAACATTAGCAAGTATATGTGGGGATTAGGATTAAAGGTCAAATATTGGTCCACTTCATTACTTGTTAGGCTAAGAATGCAAGCATATTTTAATAAGTGACCCATATTATTTTAATACGGAAAATTTAAGTATATATAAATATACAAATTATTTTAAAAACAATTGAAGAATTTAAGATAGGGAAAATTAATTATAAGATTATCATTTTAAATGTTGATAATATATCGAAATTTTATGTCTGATATTACTCCTTCTATAAAAAAAAACTCTCCTCCCACTCTAACTAGTTTCAATCCTTCCTGACAATCCGCAGAGGCGTCTGAAAAGAAGGTGGCCTCGAGACCATCTTATTTAGATTCACTACTAGAGTGCTGCCAATGGGGAGTTTCTCTTCTTGTTTTTATCATTATCTTGTTTTCATCATCATGTATGTTATCATTAAGCAGCATATTTACTTGTTTTATTATAATATACAATTGTAAATTTCATAATAAAAACAATAAAGTAAAAGAATGACTGATATAATTATTGATTTTAGTTTTTAAATAATATTTCTGAAGATGTGGCATGGACCTCGAAATGTTAAGAAATATGTGTTGATTTATTTATGTAATAATAAATAAATTTATAAAGAATAGATAGATCTAATCAATTATATACTCTTCATAACTAAAAAAATTCTGTCCAAATAGATGTTGAGGAGGAACTAGTCGTTAAGATTGGCCAGGAAGCGGAGGAAAGGAACTTGGGGCGACCCACTTTCTTTCACTTTTATTACCCATACAGCCCAGAACTCGAGGATTCCCAAAAGCAATCAGGTTTAATGAGTTTCGTCCCTGGAGGGAAGTTTCCCTCAAACCGTTCTTTATTCCTCACACGTACAGATAACTTTATTCTGATATAACGTAATTAAGATACAGCTGTAACAACTTTAAATTAAACCTCTATTACAAGTTATATTAATAAAAGAAAGTGCCATTTTACTCGATTTTCTGGTCATCGCAGTTTCTCAAAAACGACTATGGCTGTGAAGTTGAAATTTCTCTTGGAGGTTCGTCTTACCGTCTAGATGCGCAATAAGGCTGGGTTTGGAAAAATTCGGATACACCCCCGAGTGGAAAAAATACGCATTTATGTCACATAGAAGTTACAATGGTATGGAATGATAATGTTTTGAAGCAAAAATGTCAGTATTAGATACTCACGGGTATGGCTACTTGCTACTGGTATGTTATTGAAGATTAAACTGAATAAAATAAATACCTGACAATCAACAATAATTATTCATTTGCCGTACATATACACAGTTAAAAGTTAAACTCACTGCTATCTCAGGTTTATTTATATTGTATAACCTCACCTAACACAATTATTATTAAAAAAAATTCTTAATTCGCACCAATTAAAAAAAAAAATGAAACAGTCGCGTGCAAACAGTTTAGTATAGTATATATATAAAATGATGATACGATTTTTGTTTCGGCGAACTCCTTCTAAACTACAAGTTAATTTCAAATTAAGGACATTCTTTCCCGTAGGTTTATAAGTAAAATACATTGCGATTTAGCTTTTCTTTAAACGGGAAAAATTTACTATAAAAAAAGTATTCATGAAATATAAGTAGCATTTAGGAAAAATGATATGCAATAAAAGAAATGGCTCAAGTTGATATAATGTTGTAAGCCAGTAAACTTATTTACTCTCATTTCTATATAAAATTATAACGCGATTTTGGTATCTGCGAACTCCTTCTAAACCAAAAGACGGATTTGTATAAGGTTTTAACCATCATTTAGGACATTCTTTCCTCAATATTAATAAGTAAAATACATTGCAATTTATCTTTTCTTTTAAAGGGAAAAAATAAATTGTCTGTAACCAAGTCATCAAAAAATTATTCCTGAAATATAAGTAGTAACATAGACGTATAATATACCGTTGGAAAGCGAAAGATAAAAACAGAACTTAATATGCAACAGACAAAAGACGGACGTGGAACCCACACACAAGACTTAAAAGGATAGAACTCAACCGCAGATTCGGCCGGTTATACAAACTACTAAACAGAAAATCTCATCTTACAGTCGACAACAAATTACTAATATATAAGACAGTACTGAAACCTATATGGACCTACCGACTTGAACTATGGGGGACAACTAAACATTCTAACATCAAACGTATCCAATCCTTCCAATCCAAAGTCCTCCGAACAATAGTTAATTCTGCTATTCCGCCCTAGCACGGCCTCCACTGGCTTACACCAGTGAAGCGCTGAGTGAGAGGCGCTGGGATCTCTTGGATTCGGCTTCTCCTCCCACTTGTGGAGGAAGCAGCCGAGTCTAGGGTCCCTTTAGCAGATTGTATATATTGTTTATAGTTAAGTTTGCTTGTATGATTTTTATTTATTTCTCAACTCGTATTTATCTCTACTACAGGTTGTTGTTTTGTTTTTTTTTGTTTTTATTAATTGTTATTTTCTTGTATATATTTGAATTTATTTATTTCCGATTTTATGTAATTTGACTTTATCATTATTTCCTGTACATATTGTATGAATGTTTACTACATCACTATTATTACTGTTCATTATGTAACAAATTGTAATATTTCTCAATAAAAAAAAAAAATAATAATATATATATGCAACAAAATAAGTCGTATAAGTAAATAGAAAACTGTTATAAGCCCAAAAACTTACGAACATGTCTCATTTGTAATATGAAGGAGGTTAATAATGATTCAATGTTGCCACTGAACAGTATCATACAAGTTATATTCTTCCAGATAGTATGCAATATTTTATAAAAAAAAAATATAACGTCTATAACCCATATAAAAAATATAATCCAAATCAAACGTTGTTAAAAGTAATGGTAAATTGTTATAAATGTATTAACTAACATTGTTATTAATAATCTCTACTATTCTATTTTGCGTAAAAATAAAACCAGAGGGTATGAAAAAAAAATTAAAGGAAGTTATTGATTGCTTATGTAAATTTAAAATATTTAAATATTTAAGTATTCATATTTAAATAAATGAACAGCCTCCTATGCTAAAGGTCACGGGTTCAAACCCGCAGGTGGTCCTAGGATTTTTTAATGGGAGTAAAAAATTCTTAGTTATGTCGTCCTTCAGAGAGGACGTTAAAAGGTGGTCCCGGGGCTGTGCGATGTCAGGTACTCGTTAAAAATCCCTATCCTAATAAAACCTGGATAGACAAAATTTAGGACTACCATCGTCCGTTTAGCCATAGTAGCATAAAGTTACGTTAAATAAATAAACAAACAAACAAATATGAAGTACTATTTTTTTTTCTTTAGCTAAACAGAATAATTCTCCCTCCCCCATTAACCCAATAAAAAAATTCAAAATTTTTTATTTGTAATATGAAGGAGGTTAATAATGATTCAGTGTTGCCACCGAACAGTATTGTACAAGTTATATTCTTCCATAATCAGTCAATGATTAAAGATGGTGATATAAAATAATATGGTTATTTAAAATAAAATTCACCTCTCACCAAAACATGTAGTCCAATAGTGAATCAATCCAATAATCTATCGTACCTGAAACAAAAAAATTAATATTAGTTAAATGATAACTTGTTTCATTGATGCAATCATGAAAGCATATTAAGATCTCAATAATTAACATTTAAATAATATTCTGAAAGAGGTAAACTTGGAAGAAGCATATCAAGAATATAAGATTTTTTTTTTGTTTTTTTTTTTGAAAGATCTGAAGATCATACACAACGAGGTATTGTCGACGGAATGAGGATAGAGCTAATTTAACTCGGTATACCTGCCTATTCACCTCCTTACATAGCCTTAGGCTATGAAACAATACTTAAAACAACATTCGTATTACAGAAACAGCAAAATCACAATAATAGCACACCAAAAATTTTCTTAGAATATTATATTCAAACAGTCAGATGTAAATATGGCAAGAGGTAATTGGCCTTTGAGTGTGATAAGAATTCAAAACAGATGGAGTTCGAGAATGGCCAAGAACCTCGGAGGCAGAAACAACAAACTGGATCTTGCAGAACTTCGCCTTGATGAATCGGCCGGACTTGGATGTAAACGGGACCCAGGTCTCCACCAGTTATCGGCTCTTTGATTGCAAGTGTCCCACATAATCAGGCTATGTCTTATCAACATAATTTATTATATGCCACGGTACGCTGCTTATTTAAATTGGATAGCAATAAACATGGGATTTGTTTTTTATCCTGATTTCATAAGCAAATAAAAAATCTGGTGTGCCTAGCCCAAACTTTCACTTACCTTAAAATCAATTTAAGAACTTTTAAATAAAGTTAGAGATAAAACGGTTAACTAAAAGAATCACTTTGTTTTATCCGCTGCTCTTTCCTCTCCATTACCTTTTAACGATTTTTTGTATAAGATAATATTTTTTTCTAAAGACTTTAGCTTTTCAACGGTGTGATATACATCTATATTACTGTCCTTAAGTTAAAAAAAATAAATAGGATGTTTGCTCTTTTCTCCTTTAGTTGGTTATCAAATTCGTTCAACTAATATATTAACCAGGTTTTTAATGGAAACTAAGAAGATGATATCGTCGGCATCATGCTAAACTAACGAATGTGATAATCAAATTCTTATCACATTCTTTAGTTTAGCATAGTACCGAAGATATGGTTATTTTTTTAATCTACAAATATATTTTTTTTTTTTAGATATTTATAGAGATATATTATAATTTGTTTCAAAATGAACAGTATTAATAGTTAAATAAGACCACATTCATACAGTATTTACAACAAACTTTAATTTTAGCGGTAATCCAACTGATTTCTTTGCGAAGAACTAGTCTAATTCAGGGAACCATGGTTGAGAAAGATGTGGGCTGAATTCGGTAAAAAAAATTTACAATATATAAAATAAAGAGTTCATATAAGATTAAACAATTCAAGAAGTTATCTCTTCTTAATTTTATTAAATTATTCGTCAACAAATACAACCAACATTATGATATTTGCATTTTATTTATTTCCCTCACGTCTGGAGGCCATGCCTCATCTTCAGAATTAAATTAATGTTTTTTTTCCTTTAGTCTTAACCCTGATGATTTATTTGCTTTTCGGCTTCATTCTTTTAATTTAGCCATAATATGACATGATTATATTTTTTAGAAATTTCATTACAAAATATTTACTTCTTCTTCAGGAGAAGTGCAAGAAAGGCGATGAAATTCCCAATCCTAATTCCTAGTTACGATTCATAACCTAAACATACACAGGATGTTGAATATGATTGAACTTGATGAAAATGATTCGACTTTTATTTTATTCTTAGGCAAATTTAAGACATTTCAAGACAATAATATTTTTACTTCCATATAAAATATGTAGTAAGGGAAAGTATTGGTACCGAATTCCAGTTTTCAACGAAACTACGAGTTTTAGGGTTTGTAATAAACATGAGATTCGTTTCCGATCCTGATCTCATAAGAAAAATCAAAAATCTGATGCGCACAACACACGACTTTCACTTACCTAAAAATCAATTTAATAATAATAATAATAGGCTTACCGAACCCGAAGGTTCGATGCCGATACCACCAAACTGTACAGACTCGTCCAATGTTCACCATTCAAGCACAAGCCCCCGAGATCAGCCTTAATGCAATCCTCCCATCGACGCTTCGGCCTACCTTTCGGACGCCTACCAGTCGGTTCAGCGAATACCAACTTTCTCCAAATCCGTTCCTCACTAAGCCCAACAACTTTACGCGCCCATTTGAGTCTCCGCGATGCTATCAACTCAATTATATTCACAGGGTACAAACTCCGCAATTCCGCGTTGTGCAACACCCCAGTGGCCTCATCTCTCTTCGGACCAAATATTTTACGCAGTACCTTATTCTCGAAAACCTTCATCCTTCAAAGTAAGCGGCCACGTTCCGTAAAGAACCGTTGGAAGAATAATAGTTTTATAAATTCTAACCTTTAAGTTTTTAGACAGAAGCCGCGAGCTAAGTAATTTAGCAACTGAATAATAACACGCATGTCCCACCTTTAACCGGGACTTTATTTATTCCTGGATTTCATTTTTTCTTGTTATCATTGAACCTAAATACTTGAATTTCTCTACGTGTTCAAAAGTATGACCTGAAATATTAATATCATCAAGATCGCCACCATTTCTGCAACTAATCAATTACTGCAATTTAAGAACTGCAACTGCAATTTAAGAACTTTTAAATAAAGTCAGAAATAAAAACAGTTAACTAAAAGAATCACTTTGTTTTATCCGCTGCTCTTCTCTCCATTAGTTTTTACGATTCTGTGTATAAGATAATAGTTTTTCTAGTCTTTAGCTTTCCAATAGTTAATATACGTTTATAATACTTTTCTTAAGTTCAATAAATAAAAAAAAAAAATGTTTACGGTTTTCTCCTTTAGTTGGTTATCAAATTCGTTCAAATTATATATCAACCAGTTTTTTATCATGAAAACTAAGAAGATTGTACCTTCGGTACAATTTGCTAAATTAACGAATGTGCACTATTATTTTATTCTTCGGGAAATTTCAAAACTTTTCAAGACAATATATATATATTTTTACTTTCACTACTTCTATCTGAAATATATAGTTAGGGAAAGTATTGGTACTGAATTCCAGTTTTCAACGGAAATACCAGGATCCATTGGGTTCAAATAAACAAGTCACGCAAAAAGGCTTGTGTGTGTGTGTGTGTAAGTTTTCCTTTTAGTCGATAAGTTTTATGAAACTGAAATTTCATATTTAATACAACTATAAGATTATTGGTTAGAGCTAGTGATATTATAACTTTTTATTTAAATTAACTTTAAGTTTATTTAATATTAATTATAACAGCTGAGATAAGTGAAAGTCGCGTGTTGCCAACACCAGATTTTTAAAAAAAAATAGTTTTCATTGTATCGGTATCTAAGCATCAAACTCCCTTAAAAAAAAATAAATTCATAAGTAAATTGTCTAACATCAATAATATATAAATAATGTTTATATAAAGAGCCTTCTCATATTGAGGAAACCAATGGGAATAGTGATAATCAAATCTTATCAAGAAAATATTTTAATTAAATCCGATTATCATTTGAACATATGATCATTCATCAATTAATTGTCATCCCTAACGAATGAAAAGGGTAAGGATATTGTAGATAAAATATATTATTTATATTTATGGGTTATCAATTAAGATAATGAGTGGATTGCTCAAAGACTAACCAAATATATCAAAATTCATCAAAATTAAAAAAAAAAAATTGAATACTAAACTTTGTATCGAATGTAATCCTCTGGTGTATCCTCTTAAAGTAATAGGATAAATACATATTTAAATAGCAAACAGCGAATGGTAAATCTACCATGTAATATCATTAGCTTAATTCTATTACGCCAAACCAAACGGCGTGATGTCTCATCAAACACCCACGTAACACAAGGATACAATTATAGCAACAAAAAAAAAAAAAAAAAGGAAATAAATAAACATAAAATTGAACAATATATTAACCTATACTCAAGAACTTCATTCGAGATAAAGTATAATTTAAAAAAAAAAAAATAAATAATTACATGTGAAATTTATTTATTTTTATTTTTTGAGAACTACTTTAAACATCAACAAATCAAGTACTACCGAAAATGTCAATAAAACTCAAAACCAACATTAATACTATTTAGGCATTGATATTTTATTGATAATATTTTCAGTATACAGGTGTTTTTAGAACAAGGATCAAAACGTAGCACCATTTCCGTGGTTAATAATTGAATAAAAATTAGAATCTAAAGTTTGATTTTTCCTTTCATACGTCATACGACGTTTATTTATTGTTCGCTAAAAAAACAAACAAACATGGCAATATCATTTTTCGAACATATTTCTACCAATATACCAAAATGTATACATCAAACCAATTTTTGTTTGTTTGTTAATTTATTTTGCGTCACGTTATGCTACAGCGCCTAACCTGACGATGCTACAGTGGAAATTCTTAATTTTGTCTTTCCATGTTTATTAGGACAGAGACCTTTAACGAGCATCTGTGATGGACAAAGGCTCCGAACCACCATTTTACGTGTGTTCTGAAGGAATGCTTCACCAAGGATTTACTACTCCATTTAAAAGCATCATATGACCCCCTGCCGGGTTGGAATCCTCGGTCATGCAAGTGCACAAGGATACAAAACTTACAGAAACTCAACAGGTACAAAACAAACTGCATATTTGACCGGAAGTCCAGCAAAACGTCCAGTCGGAAGTCCAGGTATGTGTATGTATGGGAAGTCAAGCTCTAAAACGAAGAGTTGTACGAAAACACGATTTCATATTCCAGTCAACTAAACATTGGTGTAGTTGGCAAATATTTTAACAAAATTGATTGTTATGAAGTGTCTCTTTATACTATGCCTCTCACATCATTTTTACTTTCACTTACTTATATAGGAAATACATAGTAAGGGAAAGTACTGCGATCGTGAAAATTTTCCAATTCCAGTTTTCAACGAAAATACACGTTTTAGGGTCCTCTGAGTCCACGCAAAGGTTGTGTGTATATCTGGTAAGTCTAGCACAAAAACGATAAGTAGTATAAAACTGAAATTTCATATTTTAAGGTCTATGCCTGAGATGTTACTGCAACTTTTTCATCAAAGTCGCCCCAGCAAAAAAGCCACTTTATACTACACATTTTGCACGTTTTTACGATTTTCTCAAAAACGGCTCCGATGATTTTGATTTAACACCCTACATCGCTGTAAAATTGAAAGGGCTCTAATATCATGTAGGTTTCATTCTGATTGAAATAGTCTGACAGGGCTTAAATGACAATATTTTAAATTTTCTTCTCCTTAAAGACATTTACCTTTGTAGATTTTATAAAATTTACAATATCATCTGATTAACATTGCTAAATATGTAAGTTGATCGGTATTAACCTATAAGTATTATTTGTAACCTATAGAAAACATATTTTTATGCAATTTTTGTGTTTTTGAACACGAAAACAGTAATATGTATAATATACCGTTGGAAAGCTAAATATTCTAGAAAAAATATTATCTCACACAAAAAATTGTAATAGTTAACGGAGAGTGATAAAAACCCGATAAAACACAGTTTGTCGTAGGTAATAGATTATTTGTGCCCATAATTATGAAAGTGTCAAAAAAAAAAAAAAAAAAAAAAAAAAAAAAAAAAAAAAATTTATCACTTATTTTACACATTAGTTTATACTAAATTTATTCACTGTAATTTTTAAGATATCGTCAAAAATGAACCTTTACAAATTAATATTTCGTATAATGTAAAAATATTTTTTTAATTCGTTCAAGAAATTCTAAACTATCCATAGAAAACAAACTGCTAATATACAAGACAGTACTGAAACCTATCTGGACCTACGAACTTGAACTGTGGGAGACCGCCAAATTTTTTAACATCAAACGCATTCAATCCTTCCAATCCAAAGTCCTCAGAACCACAGTCAATGCTCCTTATTATGTCACCAACCATACCTTACACTGCGATTCCTAACTATTCCATTTATTTTAGACCTTATACCATTAAAATCCTCTAAATTCCATCAGCCTAATCCCCTAGCTCAAACCTTATCCAGCTCCACTCATCCTTACCACCACCCTAGAAGGTTGAAACGGCAGTGGCCTCGAGATCTCTTGTAGCATGTATATTGGAGTTCTAGCATTGGCTAGATTCTCCACTCACGTGCTGTATGCTTGAGGATGGTACATAGGTATGAGTGACTTTTGTACATACTTTTATTGATTTTGTTTTGTATAATATTTTTATTGGGTTTTTTTTTTTATAATATTTTTATTGATTTCGTTTTGTATAATATTTTTATTAATTTTGTTTATTATATATGTATATTGTATTATTATTATATAAATTAACTGTTTTGTATATATCGTGTGAATGTAGTATGGATGTTTTACTTTATCACTAATAATGATGTCCTAATTAGACTGATTGTAATATTACTTAATAATGTTCGTTCAAATGCAAGTCATTAAATATCTCGAAACAAAAAATATATGACTCAGATCACTTCCATAATTACGGGTACATTTAATAAAACACATGTTTCTATTGAAATAAATGTAATTAATTTTTTTTAATTTATTTTTATCTTTAACTATATTTAAAAATTCTTAAGAGCAATTTAAATTTATTTTAACAACAGAGGTAAATGAAAGTTGTGTGTTGCGTGCACCAGATTTTTACTATTTTCTTAGATTTTTTTTTATATCGTTGCATGTATGCAATGTATGAATGTAATCTCAGAGCATTATTACTAGTATTTATATTGAAAAATAAATTACAATAACTTTGAATAATAATTATTCTGAATAATTTTTTCATTTCAATCAAAAATTTTCAAAACAATACTATATGAAAGGATATACTAGGATGTATACTAATGATGAGAGAATGGTAAGATAAGTTGATGAGGTGAAGATAAAGACAGAGAGGTAAGAAGGCTAAGTGGTCTCAGCTGGGTGGTCCAATCACCTCGACCAGTTTCCTTCCACCTCGGTCCAAAGCTATCATTATTGCTCTATTTATTGTCGCTAATTTTACATTTCTTTATCTACCCCATCCCTCATATCATTACTTTATAGGGGCTAACTACGATATTTTGTCTATTTATTACCTCTCCTTTATAAATTGATAGTCTCAACTATCAGGGGCACTTAGGAAAGTATAAATTTCTAATCGATTATAATGTGAAATTACTCATTTAGCGCCTTATTTCCGTAACTAAAAATTAGAACTGACAAGATAATTATACTTTCTTCTGTCGTTTACCTTACATTACAACCGAAGCCTCTAAACGCTTTATGCCTAATTTGGCAACACGAAATATAGAAAGACAGTCCCCCCCCCCCTCCCGGCGTTCCTTCAAATGTGTCATGAGAGACGAGAAAAATAAATAAAACAGCTGTACTCTATATGCGGAGTTTCAAACTATTTTAACAACCTAGAAAACTTTATGATTTCACTGACTCGTTCAAAAGAAAAAATACAAACAATAAATCACTAATTTTGTCCAAGCTTTTTGTAATGTTTTTTTTAATTTAATATAAAGGAACTACTTCATCTTGTATCTTTTTAATCCAGGGAAAAAAGAAAAGATAAAAAGGTTAATATATGAAAAACAACAATAGGGGTACTCACTACGTTTGCTATAGCATGCTATTTGTGTTATTTTGCTAAGCCCGTCGAGTTTCTACAATTATTTCCTGTATAAAATTGATGGGTTTAGCACAATAGCACCAATAGCATGCTATAGCAAACGTAGTGAGTACCCCTAATGTACTATGAAATAGTTAAGACTGTGCTATACTATATTTGAAGTTAGATTTAACAGTCCAATATAAATTATTTTTATTAAGAATCTTCGTAACTTTAACCTTTAAGGATTAATGAAGGATGACTCATATTTTTTTTTTTTTTCAATTTTTAAAAGGAAAGCTGGGAATCTCACCTGATAAGTATATTGCTCAACCTATAAAAGCATAAATAAAAAAATAATGTGATATTTATGTCTAAGTATTTTGTTTAACTTTTGAATATTATATCTATGAAGAGGTGAATTCACATTGTATTTACTCAAGTGGATAGAATCCTATCATGTCAGTCAATTAGGGTGTAATATATATCAAAGAGATATAACACTCCCTCCTAAATCATTATCTCCACTCCAACCATGAAAAGCGCAATATATTGTATAATTCATACTGAAGAGATATAGATTAACATAAAAACAATATTTATAGATTTAAATTAATAAAGTCTTGAATTTATAAACATATTTTGTTCCGTCTCAAGTGAATTTCCGTTTTTAAGTGTAATACTTGTAATTAAATGAAATCTTTGTCTGTCAAATATTTGACATTCATAGCGAATGTGTGTAAAATATTTTGAATTAGTCTTCGTCGCATAAGTCTGATTGTATTATGTTAAATCATTTGTTTAATTAATTAACGTTACTTTATGCTGCTGTGGCTAATCAGACGATACTACAGTGGGAGGCCTAAATTTTGCCTATCCAGGCTCAATTAGGATAGAGATCTTCAACGAGTACCTGTCACCGAACAGGCTCGGGACCACCTTTTTAAACCTAAGGACGGCTTCAGTAAGGATTTTTTACTCCCATTAAAAATCCTAGGGCCACCTGCTAGGTTTGACCTGGGGCATAGAAGACTGTTATGTTAACCATTTCACCATAGGTGACCCATAAAATCGTTCAAAGATAATGTTTTGTGAGTAGTTGTGATAACTTGTGATCATTAATGTGTAATTTTGTAATTCAATGCGCGGTTTAAAACTGTGTAAACTTCGAGACTTGCTGGGGGTCACCCATATCTGGTACCATCCTCCCTCCCACGATATAGGATACAGGTGCTTAAATAAATAAATAAAGAAATTAGTCCGGCTGGCGGTCAGTAAATGAAACAACTAAATAGTTCCAACTATATCCAACTATTGTTTGCCAACGTTTCGCCCCCTATTGTGGTATCATTTACTGACCGCAACCCGGACTAATCCATTCCAGTAATTCTTAAATGGTTAACTAATTTTATGCACTATGGCATATATATATATATATATATATATATATATATATATATATATATATATATTCATAAACACCTAAAGATCCCATGAGTTATCACTTAGCAGAAAGTATGTACTTCTTTTAAATCCGAACTCTGCAAATACACACTCAATAGTTAGTAATCTGCTATACCTCTCCTATTTCTGTCATCTGAAACCTGGAAATGGCCTCGAGATATTCTAAATTAAATAAGCAATTCAAGTAGCAATGGACAGCTTCCTCACAAGACACTTCAATCCTCATTGTACTATCGTGATGAAGAAAAATTCAATAAAAACTAAGACGTTTCTACTAATTTATTTTTCTATTATTGCAATAAATTTCCGACTGCGACCTATACAGCTTTCCTTAGAAGATGCGAAGGCGTGAGAACGGAGCGTGGGTGGTCACTGATGAGCTGAGAGCGGAATAGATAAGTCTAGAATAACAAATCTCAAGTTATGTTGCTCTGTCCCAGCTACCGTGAGCCTATCTACCAACACCTACGGCTATCTCACCTCTTCATCTACAGGTACCTAATGGGCTAGTCATTACTGTTAACGCATTATACACAGAGATTATACTAGTCTTTAGGCTTTTGTAATGTAAGTCCACTAATTCACATTACATGACATGAAAATCGAACATTTTTTTTTAAAGCACTTTCAAGTTTCCCTATAAAGTCAAAATGGCAATGCACGGAATTCCCACTCAAATTAATCTATTATTCAAATCGATTAATTTATTTTGGATTAAAATCCATAATTTTTCAAGTAATACTTCTTCAGGCACCACTACGGGGTAACTGAATGCTTTGGATGACGTCAATGCAACGGAAACGCTAGTTCTCTCGTTTGCCACTAGTCATATCATTTTCACATATCACGATAATAAGAGTTTACTTACAAAAATGAAACTGTAAAGGTTATATTGTGTTAATATTCATGTGTCTGTATTTATACACCTTTCTCTTTATTAACAACAAATGTAAAAAAAGCCAATAATGAATAAAATCAATCTTAACATAATGATAATATAAGACTTTTAATATGAACTATTAAAAATATTATCAATTTGGGATTACCTGTAGCATGGTGCTTAGCATAAAAGCCTCCTACGCCAAAGGTTCAGGGTTCAAACCGGCAGGTAGCCCTAGGATTTTTTAATGGGAGTAAAACATCCTTGTTATGCTGTCCTAATATCAATAATAATTTATTTACTTTTTACTTAATTACCATATATCATAAAATCAAAAACGTTTCACGCTCTCATTTTTTTTTGTTTTCTCTATATTAATAGCAGCACTCTTTTTACCTCATTATAGGATATTTTTAGTACGATTTAAAATTGAATATTTAAATACATAATTCTTTTTTAAAATAATTGAATTTCTCTTTAGATGAAATCGAACTGCGGATTTCGATAAAACTAAATGGTTAGAATACGAATATGTCAAAATATAGAAGTTTGGAACAGCAGTCACCCCCGTAAATTCCATTCTTAAAACGTCTTATTCAGATGATGGACGACGACCAATTATTTTTGATCGAGTAACCAAAAGAACTTTGTATATAATGGCATATCTTCTACTTGTATGAAATAAATATTTCTTCAATTAATAATTTAATTTCATTGCAACGAACAATTAGTTTATTTATTTATGCATAATATTATCCTATATTTGTAATACGGTTGTCAATGTTCATTAATTAGTTGTGGGATTACAATACCTTAAATCCAAACTATTCGTCTTGATAAGTTGACAGATCCTAAAAAGAGTTTATTAAAATCACTACGATCTCCGGTATAGGTTGACACTAACTCAAAAAATTTAGGTTTAAAATACAGCTATCTTATAATACAAAGTCAGACATTCGATTCAGTAAGAACGACACATGAGTGAGAGTTGGCTATGACTTAACAAGAGGTAGGTGACTGGGTAATGGAGGAGCATTGCCACCACAAAAGAACCACCCGAGCACAATAGCTCTGGGCAGTCACCGGATAAACCACAATAACACACTCAGCTCTATAAGCTAATGCCTCTCATTGTTATCTAATACTACCGGATTAAGCATAATACTAAGTCCTAGTCTTACTTTTGTTTGTTAAAGCCCGTCGCGATTTAGAAACCTAAAGGTTTTGTCATATCTTTAACCATATTCGCGCTATTTGTCGTTGGAAACTTGGTAAAACGCGTAAATAATTGTTACTGGAAAATTGTTTCGATTTCAGTACGCGAGACCGAACTAACAAGGAGAGGTATATCCCAAATCTTGCTACTGAAAATGGCCCAAAATGCCTAAATTAAAGTAAATTTGAATATGCAACTTCATTTTAATTTATATTCACAGAATCCCGATAACTTTTATTTAAAAGGGACTATAGATAAATTAGAATCATTGGGGTATAAAAAAAATTATTTTTTTAATTATTAGTTGTTGTTCTTGTTATAAGGACAAAAAAATACGAGTGGTTATATTTTCCCAAAACATCTTCAGAAGACGATTAACTAACCTATGATTAAAAAAAATTAATAATAAAATAAATAAATAACAAAATTTAAAAAAAAGGAGAGAAAAGGACAAAATCAATAAGAATAAAATAGAATAATAGGAACAATAAGAATAATGATTAAATAGGAACAGTAAACTTATTGATTAGTATACAGAAAAATAATTCGATTGCGTTAAAAGAGCGATATAAACGAATGTTCTTCACCAACTGAATGACACCGTCGACGGCACGATCACTATCGCTTCATGCCTCAGAAACTTTACGTGGTACTCCACATTTTAGATAGAAATTATTATATTAAATTATCATATCAAATAAATTATTAAAAAACGCACGAAATTATAGTATTACTACCTTTTTTTAAATAAATACATGTACAATGTAATACTTACCTTAATATAATATGACAAAAGCGAATTATGAATACATTTTTAAGATTTGTCCTTGGCACACAGCAGAGGTCTCATGTGACCCATTTATACAGTGAGTTAAAGTGGCTCCTTCCCTCAAACCGCAGACAATATTTCCTTGGATCATTCCTTTACCAAACTATCAACTCCCAGCTACCTCCCTATATCCACAAACTTCTGCAATTTAAATCGTCCGTCAGCTCGCTCCAAACAAGATCGCGCCATTCTGACCTTTATATTCCTGCCCACAGAACAACAAGTTTTGAACATTCCTTTCTTGTCCGCTCTACTGCTCTCTGGAATTCTCTACCTACTCAAATCCGCCATGCTTCTTCCCTACCATCATTCAAGTCCCAGCTGTTCGAGTACCTATTATCATCTCAAACAGACGCTCCACAAGCCTGAGTTTTCAAATCAAATATCTATTCAAAAAGAAAATTTATTATTTATTGTTCATGATTCTGTATCGATCAATTATTATGAATCAGTTTCAATGTTAAGTTTTGTTCAACATATCAGAAGTTAGTCATTTATTTTACTCTTTTAGTTATTTTACTCTTTTGTTTTATTGTATCCTACTTTTCTTCTTAAAGCTTTGTAAATAAAAATGAATTATAATCCTTTGGTCTTGTGGCCAGACACATTGTATATATTAATTGTACATATCATATTGTTCTTAAGGGACCCAGTCCCAGAATAAAAATTATTTTTCTATTCTATTCTATTCTATAATATGAAATTAATTAATCAAGAAATATTTTAAATAGTGTTTAAAAAAACATCAGAGGGTACCAAGTATCTTGACTTTGATTAATAATACCCTTGAGGCGAATTTTTAAAAAATAAGGGGAGCCCGTGGCTGAGTGCTTAGCGCGCTAGTCTGCCACGCTGAAGTTGTGAGTTCGAATCCCAGTCCCAGGAGGACTTTTTAAAGCATACAAATAAATGGGGATTCACTCACAATCTCCCCCGGGTATGTGGGACCCGTCAGCCAATTTATAGCCACCCACAAAAATAGGCGTAGGGAGTGATGACCGTTCCCTATAAAATGTCATCGATTATCGCGGCGTGGAATATAAACCATACCGCAAGGCCAAGGGCCTCCACGCCTGTCGCGCCAAACGAAAAATTTTTTTGTTTTTAATTTTAATGAAAAATTGTAATTAATTTTTTCTATTAGTGAAGATTTAAAAAAACTCATTAGAATAACTGTTTTGACGACGTATAAAAATATATATTTTAATGCCTTTTTCTTTCATTATTCCGCTTTGAAATAGGGCAATTTTGACACCTAACTTATTTTTACTCGAACCATATAATATAAAATGTGTTTTTTGCGCGCAAATTTCTCAATTTTTTTACGCGACTCCTGAGAAGCGTTGGTCTCTTAATATTTTGTCAGTCTAATGGTTTAACGTCTAGTTTCATTTAAAAAAAATTCATCACAATCAGTGAGACACTTTTGGTAAGTGGGGTGGCTCCGAAATAGCCACTTTGCTACTAATCTAAGATGGTACGAGTAAGACTTTGTAAGGATATATATTGATAATGTGGTATATCAAGCTGTGGGTCGACTCCGAAGACATAAGACCATTCTGAATCACATCCTGGTACAGCCTTAGTCCTTGAAACAACACAGTCCTTACTGAAAACTGAACCCACGACCGCTCACGGGTTAAGGTGGAACATGTAATTGTGAGTACTTCCATAAGTCAGTGATTGAAGGGGAGTAGAATCGAGACCTTTCCAGATCCGGCAGTTAGAGCTAACAACTTAATGCGTAGTATTTATTTAAATTGGTGGTACAATTGAGCTCCCCATTACTATCTACCGAGGTTTGCATAGGTTTTTCTACGGCTATGAACTTGAATGCAAAGAGACTCGGTTGATGTTGGGAGCGAAGAGGAATGACTGGAAGCAGAGCCGTTATGCAGACTATCGATTTGCCTAAGACGGAATGGAGCGGACCGGATTTCACCTGACACATGTGACCCTCCGACCTTGGGGTGCTACGACCCACTTCCCCGCCAAGTAGGCCGACCACTAGTCAGTCCATAGCAACCCATTTGTCTTAATAACCTTCTCTGTACGGCGGCCCTTGTACATGCACTGTATATACTTTCCGAAGAGAAATATACAGGAGCATAATTCTTAATGAAAATTTAAATAAGTACAAGAGATACCTCGAACAGTTCGACCACAACTTTTCGAAAATAGCACATGTTTTTCTCTTAAGCTACATCTACAGCAAACAACGAAACTTGCGGGTAGCGGACACAGTTGCTTTTTTCACAAAGATAGAAAATTAAAAATGAGATTTCCCAAAATCTTAACTTCTTCCTAAAGTTGAGAAATCAGAAGATGAGACCAACATATAAGAAAGTATAATTATAATACAGAAGGTTCAACAGAACGTCTAGAAAATTTGCGAATTAATTGTTTGAAACTGCCCGACGTTTTCTACAAATTTAACACTTACTGGACAAACGCTCAAACCTTCCACTAAAAAGGCTCATGTACTAATTCTTCTTGTATCCAATCCTTACTATCGAAAATACTTCGAAAAATCCTCAATACTCCTTATTTTGTCAAGAACAAACCCATCCATAAAGACCTTAATGTTCCCTATGTTGTTGACTTCGCCCGAACCAGGTACCATCCATTCATGACAAACTCCATCCCCAATCTAACCCACTAGTTTGAATCCTTGCTTCCTCTACGATCCCCGACAATCCTACCTGGCTTCTTAAAGGAACATTGGACATTCAAGTTTTTGGAGAGTTATCAATCGGTAGTATCCCTACATATGAATCATTACTTAGTTAATATAGTATCACATTTACTATATGTATTACAAAATACCGTTCTAAATATCAATAAATATATATATATTTTAAAAATATTTTAAAATCACCAAATATATTAAATTCAAGAGTATGAGAAAAAACCATTGAAAAATAGCTTTGGAGGTTGAATAACCTGAAATTGATAAAACTCCCACCTTGCAGATGAACGGGCTATACCAAACTATTGGATTACGCAAGTAATCACCATGAAAGGAGATTTAGCGCTAAGCAAAACTGCTTACGGTATCTCATATCATCATTTGCAACGATCACAAACTGTCGAGCATATTGTTAAAACCTACAATGCTTATTATGCTCTCCGAATGGACTTCAAACACCAGAAAAGAAGAATTTATGTCTTGATAGAGAATATTTATATATAATAATAATAATAATGTTTCACAATGACAGAGCTGTAAGACTTTCTGCTAATACTGCCTCATTCGCAAGTCAGTATCAGAGGACTTGAATTACCACGAGCTAACGGCACAGCCCGATAAGCACAAGAACCGAGGCGGCCTGAAGATCCAGCGGGGAAGAGGCTCCAGGCGACAACTTGAAGACAATGGAGGCGATGCCGACGATAGGATAATAAATATCAGTCACTGCCTGGCTACCTTCTGCCATTACCATACTTCTTCCTTCGGCTTCCTCAGCAGCTAACTGTTCTTAGGAGAAGAGGATTCATCCGCAATAAGGGAATGCGCAAGCAGATCTACAAGGGTATGATACTAGACTACTACTCGTTGATTTAAGAGCTTTGGGGAGTCTGATAGATCATGTAGGTATGGAATAAATCTAACCAAGCGTTAAAATCAATCAACTAGCTTAAACTGTGTGTTAGCGTAATTTATATAATAAAAAAAAGAGATGGAAGACACCTCTAGTGTAGTGCCTAGTAGAATGCATAACAGCTTTCTATGTCCAAGGTCAAGGTTTTCAAACTCGGCAATGGCCCTAGGATTTTTTGGAGCTTGGCTATGCCGTCCTTCGGAGGGGATGTAAAGTGACAGTCCGGACTCTGTGCGATGTAAGGTATTTGTTAAAAATCCCTATTCTTATTAAACCTGGACAGGCAAAATTCAGGACTCCCACTCTCCAATATGCCACAGTAGGATAAGGTGATATTAAATGATTAAACAAACAAAACGTTTATTGCTTACGTGCGTGTACTAGTGCTCATGAAAATTTCTTTAGATATTTCACTACACGAACTGAATATTAATATCTATTGACTTTACTTATTAAAATATTTTCTATCATAAAGATTAGTTACCTAAAACACTTCCGGATATTAGTATACTGTATTAAATCGCTGTTATGTATTTTAATGAGTACATTGTATTATAACTATTAACACAGTATTCTAGGGTAGTAAATGACACTGAACCAATATTATATATTCGTTTCGACCTGCATTGAAGTTCTTCAACAGGACACCTCAAGGGCAGTAGTTACGAAAGGAATCATCTTTCCTAGCTTATTGAATATTGTATAACGATGAAATACTCCACAAAATAAAATATATTTAATTTAAATAAAAAAGGCTTATAAAACCCAATTGTTCAAAGCCGACGATAACTTAACAATATTAAGTAGGATATGTGTGTGTATATGATCATTTCAAACAACTGTTGCGAAATCAAAATAAAGGCTGAGCTTTCAATTTAATAAAGATAATTTTTAATTATTTCATCGAAAGCTAAGGCTTCCCATATTATTTCCATTCATTTTCACCATTTTGGATTTTTGATCAAGAAAAAAAAACATAGCCTAACCGGTTCAGAATGAGATTTTGTTTTTCGATAAGTGCACAAAACAAAATAAAGCAACAGGGTGAAGTTGGTAGGCGTGGGTGAAGAAGAATTAAAGCCTTCGATAAGGTACAAAAGGGTATGAACAGCATTATTGGAGACATAGGATGAAATCACGCAATGCAACCATTGTAATTTAAATTTATTTAAGGGCCAACTTTCTCAGAAACTGTCGAATGTAATTAAAATTATAAAATTAAAGACAATAATAGTGTATGTAAATGGAAATTTTAAATTGAGATATATTTCGAATTGTCAGAACAGAAAAAAAAAATCGATGTTTCAGATGAGCGTATTAGAAAGCGAGAAGAAATTATTCATATGGACGGGATAGCAGTTATTAAACAGTTTATGTATATGTGGTCTACTGTTAACATTATAATAGGTGAAAAACTCAGAAAATAATGCCAAGCATAAACTGCAAAAAAGCATAAAGAGTTTATGCTTAGCATGGTTCATTACTGCCCCGATAACGGCTCACATGTTTGAGCCGAACGTCGGCAAAATTAATATATTCTATACCAGACTGATTATTTTTTAGTTTAAGCCACTGGACCAATTTTTTTAAAATTTTGTCACCAAAATTTGCATCATCACCAAAATGCATATCGTTGCATGAACCTAAACGTTGATATCAGCTGATTATCTTTTAAATGGCGGCGCATTAAAAGTGATTTAATTCAATAACTCAGTTATTATCGAAGATAAAGAAAAATTCAAATAGTGTTTTATAACCAAAAAAACGGTGAATAATTATAAAAAAGAGAAGAATTGAAATTTTACCCATAAATAAGCCTATAACTCAGTTATTTTTTAAGATAGTGAAAATATGTATAGAGTTTTAGAATCAGTAAAGCGCGATAAACAGAAAAAAGAAAAAAAAAATGTTGATCTATATAATCCAGGCACAAATTATATTATATGTAATTCCACCAAAACTCGGTTATTACTGATGATTGTGCAAATAGTAAACATGACCACATATGGGAAATTGTTAATTGTAAGGCCGATTTAACTTATAAAGCTTACAAACATAAAAGGCCCAGAAACCAAAATAGTTATTTAAATTAACTATGTTTACATTTCTTATTATTCTTCCTTATTTATTATCTGTCTTATTATTATTTTTGTTCTCTTTTTTAATTGTTTTCCCTCTTGTATTGTACTTTAGTAGATTAATTTAAATAATGATTGATTGTACTCCTATGTACAAGTGTGTAAAGTGTAAAAAAGCCCAGCCCGGCTTGAAACCTTTTTTTATAAACAATACAAGAGGTATGTATTGTACAATACTCTGTTTTTGTAAATATATTTCTGTTAACAAACATTTCAAATTGAAGATATAGAAAAATCGAAAAGCTACATAGACTGTTATACCCTAATATAGTCGTTTAGAAATAACAAACCACTGTGTAATAATTTGCAGCGTTTTTATTTAATTTTTAAGGAATGAATGTGGCATTATCAAAATATGAAACCACGGCTTTATCTACAATATCTTATTACCATTGCCCTTATTTGAAGCAGAAGCTATTGATAAAACATGAAAAGAGTTGATAAAAAATAATTCAAATAAATAAATTAAGAAACCAAAATGCTAATTGATTCACAGAATGGTAATCAAAAGAAATCGAGGAGAACGTTTAAAAACACACAATAGCTGTACGATGAAGGGTAAATGATGGGGAATTACAACTTATAACAAGTCCTCGTGGACTGAAGAACCCAAAACAAACAGGCCGAAAGATTTAATCACAATGGAGCCTTCTCGAGAGCTCACGAAAGGTCAAGATGGTCGAGAACCTTCAAAAGGCTGTCATTAGGGATTGTTCTTAGGGAGGTGTTGTCTCGCCGTCTATGGTCTGATGGTCTGCACTACCTTCAGGGAGGGAAAGCGGAAGGGGCGGTTAATTCACCATTAGGGATTACACGCCTCAATGAAAAACCCATGAGAAACTGTCCTTTTCCTTTGACAGAATGTGCACATGGAAAAACCGAAATATTTAACTACACTTTCACAGAAGTCAAGGGATCGTGGCGTCCACGGATCAGCGCACACGAGAAATGGACAAAGAAATGGTTCAGATGAGTGAATATTTAAAGATTTTAAGAACTGGCTACATACCAAAAAAAATGTATTTCTTACTTATTAATTTATTGTATAATGGCCAGGACTTTATATACATATCTAAATCGCAAATCAATAGAGAACAATGTAAAACTTAAATAAATTTATAATGATGGAATTATTGCTGACCGATAAGAATATATGATGGAGGAGTTGTTTGAAATAGCGGTAATCAAATAAAACACACTAATAAAATGAACTAATATTATTGTGTGCCTACATTGTGGAGTCCAGATACTTTCAAGGAGTCAGCCCTGATGAAGGCCCACTATGAAGGCTGAAACGTCGGCCCACAATAACATTAGTTCATCTTATTAGTGTGTTTTATATGATTATCGCATTGTCAACCAACTTCTCCATCTTCAATAAATTTTATTTAATTTCTTTATTTTTTTTTTTTCTGGAGAACAGCCATGAACTATTGATACAGCCATAAATTATATAAAAAGATTTAAATAAAACTATTTCTCCTCATTCTACGTTTATTTAGCTTATTATTAATTTGTTACTAGGTTTATATTTCTTGACAATGCTAAAAATAAAAAAATAAATAAAATAAAATTTTAAAAAACACTAAAAATGCTAAGCTACTTTAGAGCAAAAATAAACTATTTTTATTTTAATCCATCCTTGGATAAGATGAGAAGGGTGAAATTTAATGAAATATATTTAAGTTGCTTAATAAATAAATTCATAATTATCCTGGGACAAGTCCCTTTAGAATAAAATTTACAAATTATATAAATGGGCTTCAGAGTCTTAGAGTAATATAAACAAATTAACTAAAACTAATACTAAATAAACATACGAAAATAAGTAAAAAAATGCTTAAAGGTTAAACAATATTTCTTCATAGTATCACACAAAAAAATGAACTTAGCTAGAAAATACCATACTCCATTACTCTGGATTTTTAAAAATATCAAAAACTCCTTAGTCTAATCACAAAAGTTTAATCTTAAAAGCGACAATCAATATATATAATTAAGGGGAAGTGGACTATAATGATATAATCACATGAAACATTAATAAATCATCGTATGAAACAACCGCCCCTCCAATAAACGGACAGTGCCAGAAGAAGATTCCTACGATGGCCGATATCTCAGCTTCCAGGCAAGACGATAACAGAGCTGGAGATAAACAGACAGGAATAGGTCGGGCCGTAGCTCCCAATGCATGCTCCAGATTTTAGATTCTAGTTCGGTGAACTGAGACTCGAACAGAAATATTATATAGTGAACTATCATGTTTATGTTACAAATAGAATTTAATAATTATTTCTTGCTCGCCGTTTCAGGCTACTTCAACACTTACTAGACAAACGGTCAAACCTTCCTCTTCGTTCAAACCTACAAAAGGCTCATCTACATGACTATTATAGACAAATCTGAACTTCCGGAGTAGAGCTACGGAGCTCTACTAAACCATCAAATTCTTAACGCATCCAATCCTTACAATCCAAAATCCTCAAAGTTCCTTACTTTGTCACGTATAAACTCATCCATAAAGACCTTAATGTTCCTTATTTTACTACTGATTTGACCCGGACCAGGTATCGATCCTTTCATGACAAACTCCATTCTCACTCTAACTCACTAGTTTCAATCCTTTCTTCCTCTTCAATTCCTGATAATCCTCCGAGACGCCTGAAAAGGAGATGGTTACGGGACCTTCTAGTTTAGAATAGTTTTAGAGTGCTTCCAATGGGAAGCTTTTCTACGTGTATTTCATATCATTGTATTATATATAACTCTCATATTTACTTGATATATTTTTTTTAATACAGTTGTAAATATCAATAAAAAGGTTTTAAAAAAATTTATAATAGTTTTTCGAGAGAACTTTGTCTTAATATTTTACTGAGAGATAACCTGATAAATTGCAGAACTATACCAAGAGGAAAATATAAAGAAAAGCGGAGAAACATAAGCGGAATGCAAAAAGTAAAAATTTACAAATAAAAATATCTTTAATAGAAGTATGAGGTCAGCAATGCCGGCACATTAAATAAGTGCAGTTAATCTATAACTGTGTTGGAAATTAACGAATATTTATGATATAATATTAGTTCTATGAGTATATAGAAAGCGGCGTGGTCTAGTGAATAGAGCACTAGTATACTAATCTCAGGGTCAAGTGTTCAAACCACAGCTGCGTCAGAATTATTTATTCTGTTATTTCAGCCGTGGTTCGATCCTAGGGCAAGTAGACCCTTCTGCAGCACGACCAGTCACTATAAAACAGGTACCCAAAACTTAACTTAACTTAACTTAAACAGGAAAAACCTCGTGGCTGAGCTAGGCCTAATAACCTCCTTGCACAGGCGTTCGCCGTGAAACACTGAAAAGTACTGAACCCTAGAACCTTCATGTACTATTGCACATTTTAAAAAATAATCGCATGATGAATAAAGTAAAATAGATGATTTTAGTTTATTTATGGCATGCCATATATTTACTTGATATTTTTTTTTTAATACAGTTGTAAATATCAATAAAAGGTTTAAATAAAATATTTCTAATAGTTTTTCGAGTGAACTTTGTCTAAATATCTTACTGAGAGATAAACTGATAAATTGCAGAACTGTACCATGCGGAAAATAGGAAGACAAGCGGAGAAACATATACGAAATGCAAAAAGTAAAAATTTACAAATAAAAATATCTTTCATAGAAGTATGAGGTCAGCAATGCCGGCACATTAAATAAGTGCAGTTAACCTATAACTGTGTTGGAAGTTAACGAATGTTTATGATATAATATCAGTTCTATGAGTACATAGAAAGCGGCATGGTCTAGTGAATAGAGCACTAGTATACTAGTCTCAGGGTCAAGTGTTCAAACCACAGCTGCGTCAGAATTATTTATTCTGTTATTTCAGCCGTGGTTCGATCCTAGGGCAAGTAGACCCTTCTGCAGCACGACCAGTCACTATAAAACAGGTACCCAAAACTTAACTTAACTTAACTTAAACAGGAAAAACCTCGTGGCTGAGCTAGGCCTAATAACCTCCTTGCACAGGCGTTCGCCGTGAAACACTGAAAAGTACTGAACCCTAGAACCTTCATGTACTATTGCACATTTTTAAAAAATAATCGCATGATGAATAAAGTAAAATAGATGATTTTAGTTTATTTATGGCATGCCATTAAAGCACAATCTTAAACTGTTCTACATTTCTAAAGGTACATAGATCTATTCAGATTTTTAATGTTCATTTTTAAGCGATGGATATATTAGAATATATAATTGCTGCAACTAACAGTGAGATATCTGAGAATCTAAATAACCAACTCAGTTACGTCGTAAAATGAAATCCACTTGATTAGGAGGACAGCTAGAGAATTATCTGTAGCTATCCGCTCAAGTGTTGAAGGAGCATTAGAAAGGCGAGGCTGTTAAGAACGTTTTAAAGCCTAGAAGCTTTGCCCGATAAGAAATCTCACAGCGAGCCTATTTGTACTTTCTTTTTAAGCGAATTCCATGGACTACTTAACTACTTCCGGTATAAGCAGTGTTGTTTGGCAGAGCGTAAGTGACAGTTATGGCAAGTAGATCGGTATTTTCTGTAGAAATAGTGGAACCGAGGCGCGAAACCATAATATTATATTTTTACATCTTCACGTATTAGAAAAACTCATTGCATAGAGTATGCGAAGGACCCAGGTTCGAGGCCACTCGAGGAAGGTAATTATTAATTACGAATAGATCCTGTGATCAGATGAAAAGGCTCACTAAGCTTCTGTTCTAAATCTGAAAAAAAAAAAAAATGACGATTTAAGGTGATCTAGGGCAAACCGAATAAAACAGTACATTTTTTGAACCCATCATCTCTAAATACACTGAAGTAATTTTTATTTCATTTTATCATAAAATCGAATGATATCAACCTGACGATGGATTTTTCAAATAAATAATTCCTTCTGGAAAACTCAAAATAGCTTTTGATGTATTGTTCTTGCAATTGTGGTAGCTTTAACTAATTTTAAAAGACGCCATGAAATATGTATAAATTGTTGTTAGTTCTATACTGTGGATAATTTATGTTTTCTATAAATATAAAGGTAGGTTCAGACAATAAATAAGCAATTTTATGATGAAGAAGTAAGTCGGGAGTGCGGTCACCAAGAAAAAACAACACTAAGATAAACTTAATAGTTAATATTAAAATAGACACACATATAAAATAAGTTGGTCTTATTGGTATGTTTTCTTGGTGACCCACCAAAAACGTCTTAATCATACAGTCGCAAGGTTAAATAAATTTCAATAATTATTCCCTTTTGTTTTTTATTTGTTAGGACATGAATACGAGAAAAATAACTCGAAACGTAGCCTAAATACAA
The DNA here is from genome assembly GCA_023052935.1 of Piezodorus guildinii. Taxonomy (NCBI): domain Eukaryota; kingdom Metazoa; phylum Arthropoda; class Insecta; order Hemiptera; family Pentatomidae; genus Piezodorus; species Piezodorus guildinii. Next base: position 127,381,145 of record CM041294.1, on the reverse strand, counting down.
TGGTTTATTCATTGACTGAACATCGAGAACTATGTATGTGTGTTCATATATATAATACATATACGTTTTCTGTCTCTCTAACAATAATATCATCTATTAATTATTGTATACAAATTATAATTTTAACATGATGTTTTTTGTTCTTTCCACTTTTATGACAAGGATATGAGAACAATAAGTTCTCAAAACGTATATATATATATATATATATATATATATGTGTGTGTGTGTGTGTGTGTGTGTGTGTGTGTGTGTGTGTTTGTGTGTGTGTGTGTTTGTGTGTGTGTGTGTGTGTGTGTGTGTGTGTGTGTGTGTGTGTGTGTGTGTGTGTGTGTATCTATGTATATTTATAACGCATAATAACACAGTAGACAACAAAATAAGTTTAAATAATTATTCCATGGCTCATTTGAATAAATAAAGAAACCCATCTTTTATAAGTTATGAATGCAACAATACTGTTTTAACAGCAAACATTACATTACAAACCAATTCGTTTTAATCCTATTCATTGTTAATAATAGTCCTCAAAAACATCGCAGCCGACGTGGAAATAAAAAAACAACAACAATAAATCGCTGGACAAACAATGACGGTTACAAATAAACAATGACCCGCATTAAAGATGAGCGCCGGTGTCCTCAGAGTTACAATAAATTACAAGGAAGGTATTGATGATCCTGACGCAACGGCCACTTGTGCCCCAGGAGTTCCGTAGGCGTTGATGGCAGCATTTGCATCCACCTGGCGTCAGGGCATCTATTATACCCTTCTCAAGGTACTTTCGCTATGTTCTGCAAGAACCACGAAGGAGTGTGATTCGTTAATTTTACACTTATTATAGAAATAATGTAACATTAAGCGATAATGTTAAAGAGCGAAAAATCGGCTGTTGAAAAATATTTTTTTGTTATGTTTCCATCAGAAGCTTTAGTATATAAGAATATCATGCAAGTTTTTTTTTTTACCTTAGCTTTCGGACTGTCAGAATTGAAATGTACAAAAGGATGACTTGACGCCCGCATGGTAGAATGGAAAGGAAGTTCCATTAACAAACGACAGAAACTGAATATGTTCATTCCTACTTCACGGGAAAAATTTAACGGATCAATCGCCAGTACAAAGAGATGGACCTAGAAATGGAAAATTGTCAAAATCGATCCATGTTGATTTCACTAAGAAGAAAATCAAATATCATATCAACTGTCTCTTATTTTTGTTTGTTTGTTTATTTATTTAACGTCACTTTATGCTACTATGGCTAATCCGACGATGCTACAGTGGGAGTCCTAAAAAGTTGCTGTGCGTCTCATCCAGCCTTCATAGAAAATATTACACCCTCGTAACTAATTTACTTGGCAATACTTCTTAAACTCAATCACTAACAGATCAAAATGAGCATGAATATGTTTACTAAAAAAAAAAAATAATTTCCGTCTCTGCAACCTTGGTAACAATACATTCTTACGTTACTAGGCCAACAGCCGTGCGATGTGGTGATTAGGCTGAGATCACACTCAACCGCCAGGTTTGTTTTTTAATTTTTGGATACCGACTCTAAAGAGGCTGGATGTGCCCAAAATGGTCTTCATACCCTAGGTTCGTGTCACGGCTGAAATAACAGAATAAATAATATTCTGCCACAGTATTGGAATCCGGGGTCTGGAGAGCTCTATCCACGTGACCAAATCTCTCCCACATGTACACTTTAAAATGATTATAGTTTTTGATTGGTTTGTTACATGCCACCTTCCTCAGAATTCGCACCACGAATCGCCGCATCATTAAGGCCACTCATATTGCGTTGGAATAATATTATGCAAAGTTCTGACCCGCAAGAGGACTCTTTAGGATTCCCCAGGTGCATCCTGAAATTGCGGATGCAAAGAAAGATTTCAGGATGCCGATTACAAGCAAAGCTCTTCAACTAAATAAACAAATAATTCGGATTCCAGACGCCGTCACTTCTTCGAACTACAAGGACAGGATACTATAGCATTAAACAGCATCCTTAAAGGGGCAATTTTATAAGAAGCTAGGAAAGGACGTGAAGGGAATGATGAGGAGAATAATATTCCAGAAAGAAGCGAAACGGCTTGTGAAACAGAGGATTGGGTTCGGCGCAGGCTGTGGGAATGCACCTGATGCACCGGCGGGCGGCCGCTCTAGAACCTGTTTGCATCGCTGCACTTTACGAGATTTAATGAGGTCCTAGGGTCGTTATATCACCTCCTCCTCCCTTCGATGGCTCCTTCCAGGCTAACCTCATGGCCAATATCATTCTATCTTTATAGTCAACTTAATATTACTCCTCAGAAGAAAAATGAGTTACAACTTTGTTCTCATACATATTATTTAAGGTTGCATTTCATTTGAGTACACATAATCTGATATCGCCGATGCATTCCTATAAGAAATGACTACGAATTTCTATAATTTTATTTTATTTGGTCATTCGAAAAAGTTAATGCAAAACAGTAAAATATACATATACTTTCAAGTTTTTAACATCAAATTAAGAGCTATCTTCACCATTCCATCCTAAGGTCCATGAAATCAGGAAAAATCAATTTTCAAAAATAAAACAACCATCAATAATAAGCTTGCTAACAATAAACTTTCTATTTAACAACAAACCATCATTAACAATAACTTAATAACTAATAATTAAACAAGATACCATAATAAACAATAAAACATTAATAACAAACTATCACTGGACGCTTAAACAATGAAGAAACCCTCAAATGATCAACAGCAACAAGATGCCACGGAAAACTTGGAATAATATGATTTACGAGTTCGCTTCTCGGTAGAAGAGACCTCTTAACTCTGCATTAATCTCCCGCCCTCACCTGTGGATCAGGAAACCTCCGTTTAGCCTCCAGAGACGAGGTTACGGGTAAACAAAAAATGAATTAATTAATAAAAAGAGCAGAGAAGAAACAGCAAAATTATTCCAAATGGAGAATAACGAAGTATTCGCATAAGGAAACTACTCAATCACTATAGGGTATAAAAGGTTGATCCCGTATTTAGAATGTATATGGAGGAACGTAGTGACAAAATCGTGGTTTTAGGAAGGCTTTTCGATTCAGCACAGACTATATATCTAAGGAAGCAAAGAAGGATGAAAAAGCGCCAGCAGGTTGGAATACAATTTGATCCTTAACAAACAAAAATTACGTATGCCTCATGAAATCCAAGTCCTGATAGGTGGAATAGCAAAAAAAAAAAAAAAAATTAATAAAAGTTTTAATGTACCTTCTAATCCTATTTTTTTTTTAATGATAATGCTTCCAAGTTTAAACGTTTAAAATCGGCGGAATCAATACAAACAATTCTTGATTTTTGAACATCTTATCAAATAATCACAGACTAAAAATGTTAAGTGTGATCTATGCCACAAAACAAATAAAGTAAAACATACGTTATGGTAGATTTTCAATGTCATAATATTAAAAAGAATTGTATCCAACATCTATCAACCCATCAGTCAAAAACTGACCCTTTCTGATGCTTACAATAAATATACCTCTTATATATAAGGTGTAGATTCTTTATCCGAAACGTAGTGCGATTATTTTTAATAAAAGAGTGGTGAAGTAGAAATCAGCCTCCAATTTTATCCTCTTATATACTTTTTCTTTTTAATTTCTCTAACTATGATGCAAGGGGATAAAGCTTTATAGTTAATTTTTAAATATGATAATAAAAAAAACTGAATCTATTTTAAAATAGCTATCCTAATTAAACATAATGTATGAGACACGTAAAGATAAAAATAAGTACTGAAAATGTTAAAGTTGGAAAATAAATACAAATAATACTCAATTATTATTCAGCAGAGTATTTTTATAAAATAAAAATGTTTGGTGCGTCCAACTGTGACCATCAGTTATACCCACCCACCCGCTAAACCGTTTGTACCGTCAAGTATTGCGTGTACTGTATATTCCACTCCGTGTCTATTTATAAATAATTTAGATAAAAACTAGTCTGCTGTGCTCCGGGTCCTGGGTTCGAATCCCGGCTGTGGCAGAAATATTATTTATTCTGTTAATTCAGTCGGGGGGCGACCCTAGGGTATGGAGACCCTCCTGGGGCAGACCCAGCCTCTATAAAGTGGGTACCCAAATTAATTGGGGAAAAACCTGGCGGCTGAGCGTGATTAAGGCCTAATCACCTCATTGCACTGCCGTTGGCCTAGAAACAGTACGAATCTCTATATGTACTGAGCCCAAGACCCTTCATGGGTTGTAGTGGTACAGGTTTTTTAGATAAAAATGCATTACATAAAAAATGTATGGACTGCTAATGAATTTAGATAATACCGAAAACATTATAGTGCAGGGCGTAAACAGAACTGTAAATAGTAAATAAATATTAGCTAAGTAAATAAATATATATTTTCTTTTGATTACAATAATCCCTATGATGGGACTAATCCCTCCTTGTTTCTGAATAAGTTATATAATGAGTAAGTATCATTTACTTCAAATATAATTATATCTGATATTCGATTTCTAATTTCTAATAAATTCATATTTTAAACACTTAATCACAATCAACAACGTATCGGTTTCAAACCAGGAATCAATAGAAATAGAAACTCTATACACTCGACCGATAGACGGATGCAAAAGATAAACAGCATTCGACATACAAAAACTCAGGGCTGAAGACATATTTCAGCCCCACGTATTTCCCCTTTCAGACCCTCAAAAGCTAAACAACTGGAATGGTAAACACTTTCAGACTGGAAACAACTGCTAGAAATATCCCACATGTAGAATACTAGACGATAATGTAAATACAGGTTCATAAAATTTTCTGTCTCTATGTAGCTTTTTGAAGTATAGAACAGATGAAAAAATGTATGATCTATGTTATGATAAAAAAATTTATCTACTTTCTAATTTTATTAATTTAAAAACAAAAATAAAATTATAAGTATATTTTCGTGATTTTAACCGATTGGTTAGCGATCAAAAGTGACTACACACACACACACACACACACACACACACACACACACACACACACACACACACACATACATATATATATAATTTTATTTGAAATTATTCAGGGTTCAGGTCCTTAACTATTACTCCTTTTTAATTTTCTTTATTTGACGTTTCGATCCTCTGTTATAAAACTTGGATCCTTTTCAACACAATGAATTTTATTGAGCACCGGCACACCACTCACGCTAACTACAGGGCACTGGCTATATTTATATATATGTATATATATATATATATATATATATATATATATATATATATATATATATATATATATATATGGGGAAAATATCAATAGGCTTAGTGCAACCGAAAGATACCATAGTGAAGATAACGATATTTTCTTCTTGGTTTTTTTTTTTGTTTACCTCTACCTCGCCTTTGAAAGCCTATACGAGGGTTTCTCCAGCCAGGGGCGTGGAGATTAATCCCGAGATAAGAGCCTCCGGTACCGAGACGCGAACTTTTAATTCTCTATTTCTGGTCACCTATGGTTCGTTAGTATCTCTTTCTCAACTTAAAAAAAAAGAAAAAGAAAATACATAATAAACATGCACTGGAGACGATCGAGCATGAGCTTATTTGTAATTTTTATTACTTTTGTATACAAGCTCTTGGGGACCGAGACGCGAACTCACTTTATTCCAAGTCATCTGGTAGCGTTCAAAGCAAGGCGCGCTGATCCAATCGGCCAACCCACCCCCTACTTTACTTATCTGAAGGTATATAGTAAACGGAAGTATAGAGCTAGTGGAAATATCTAGCCCGAAATAGTTGTACCGAAAATACAAGCTTTAAGGCCCAGTTTTAAGAAAGCATAGCACAAAAACTAAAATTCGCTGAAATTACATCAGTCAAGCTGGGCTTAAAAACCGATTTTCTAAATTCCTCTTAAGTACCTTTATTTTATATTTATCTTTTAATAATTCTTTAGTTGTTATTAGAAATACAAATTCGGTAAATATCAATGAATTCAATTACCAACAAAAGGTGAAACAGGTAAAACTTTTACAGATTTATTCTTTATATATGAATATAGTATAGTACATTGTTGTAAAACTTAAAATAATAGGAAAAATATGTATAACATAACTCAGAAGAAGGTAATGGGGAGTTACGAGAAGTGCATAAGCTAATATGACTGTTGTAGATAATAACTTCTATTGCTTTATTTATTATTTAATCATTTAATCTAAAATCGTAACCCAGTATAATTTTTTTTTTTTTTTTTTTTTTTTTACTCAGTATAAGTTTATTTACAAGACGCATTGATAAAAATTAATGCTCTGTATTGCGCGCACCAGGTTTTTAAATAGGAAAAACTAACGGTGATATGAAAACAACATAGTCCTATCATTGTGGCCACTCCAAACAACTCATCCGCAGTTAAGAAGCTTGAATCCCCAATCATAGATCTCCTAAGGATATATCGATATATTGCTTATTCCTGCCGCGTCGATCGTGTGGGCGAAATTGGCTAGGAGGGAATGGTGTAAATCACATTAATAATGCTTCAAAGCGCTGGCGGTAAAAAGGGAAAAAATAAATCCGCGAGTTTGAATATCAACAGTGAAATATTACCCTGGGATTCGGGTTCTAAGATATTAATGACAGTTTGTTAGCCGCTGAAAGGTTGACAAACTGTAACAAACCGGATCTCGTTTTAATATTTTTTTTATTTATTTCTTCCTAATGATATAGGTAATGTAGGTATATCTTCTCGAATTTCTCAGGGAATTATCGGGAAGGTTCTGGAATAAATTATGGAATTATAAATGAGTGTGTTCAATGCAGTCGTTGTTCTAAAATTAAAACTTATGTCCGACCAGTGGAATAACATGGACAGCCTCCATCAGCGGGGTATTCAAATAAACAAGAGGAAGTACTCAATAACCCCACGCGTTTTCGATTCGAATTACATACGATTTAAATCTCAATATTTAGACATCTAAATAATCAAGTCTATAAAAAACATTAACGGCATTAATTTGCAACTCACTTCCTGTATCTAATTATTCGAGTGGGAAGACTATTATAATATTGAGTAAATAAGTAATAACTATATTCCCTAGTAGATATAATTACAGATTTATTGATAAATTTGTCTTCACTCGACAATTTACTTTTTCTTAAGTTACGGTCTAGGCCGTTTTAGGAGAACCACTGTCTAATTTATATATTTATCTATACAGCGCGTCTCATAAATGCCTCGAGAGCAAATAATAGACCATAAGGGAAATACTAAAGTTCAAATGACCGATTCTCAACGGTTAGGAAGAAAAATCAAATTTGAGTGTTTTGATGTTATCCATGGTTTTCATCAGAAAAACTCAAATATATCTAGTTGATGTGCTCGCACAGAAAAACGAGTGGTACCAGATGATATAAGAGGAAATTTTCCAGACGGTTGAGAAGACAAATCCACAAAATAAGAAACTAAGTGTTACACAACGTCATGCAGAAAATTAAATTTTAATATTTCTAAGAATTAATTTCGGACATTTCACGTAGAGCCTATTCTCCTCTTCGTTAATTTTCCGTAAATTTAGAAAAACATCCTTCATTATTAGGCTCAAAATTGAGGCAAACAACTAAATAGTAAAAGATCGATACAAAGAATAAAAAAAAAAAAAAAAAAAAAAAAAAAAAAAAAAAAAAAACGAAAATTTTGTTTTTTTCTAGTTTCTGCTCTCACAAGATGACGAGAAATTTATGACGGCCTGTATATATAAAATGGAATGGCGATTCTTAAATTTCGCGAGCTCCTTTTAAACCGCGCGACGGATTTTGATGCGATTTTCACTATAATTTAAAGCATTCTTTCCTGAAGTAAAATCCATTCCAATTAAGTTTATATTAAGAAGGAAAAATTAATTTTCTGTCTTCAAACCATCTAAAAATTATTTCTGAAATAAGAGTAAGGATGAAGAACCTAGAGTTTGAACCAAAACTATTTACACAATGAAAAAACAAAATAAAAAAGGAGATTTAAAAAACTTTTTGAATAATTTTAATGATATTTTTTATTTACATATTTACAATATACAAGCTTTTGTTAATTATATTTGGAATGATTTCGGTTTTCCTTAAAATCACAATTCAATTAGACCAGACACTATTTGAGCATGTAGTAGATAATAGTAATAATAGTAGGAAAAATATAAAAAAACCAACTCAAAAGAGTGTTTAAAGATATGATATGCTTCATGACTTGTAAAACTAAGAGATTTTTTTTTTAAATTAGTAAAACATGGATTTTCTATATATATATATATATATATATATATATATATATATATATATATATATATATATATTGTATTAGAAACGTGAAATCATTATATACTATACTGAGAGGACAAGTAAGCTGTAGTATATTTTATTTATTTTATTTTTTTCAGCCATAAATTTGTTGTTCGGGTGATACTTAATCAGTCTTTATAAGGCAGGTACCATTAATAAGGGGAATAACCTGGAGTATGAACCAATGTTTTCCATTGGATTTTTTTAGGTAATACAAACAATAAAACCACTCCTTAATTTATTTTTCATCTTTCCTAATTCAGTGATTTAACAGAGCGATACCCTCCATCAAAAAACGGTATTTTATTCTATTTCCTCCTGATAAGATTAAAGGCAATGAACTTGACAGATAAAGAGCTAAACTCGATAAAATGATCGTTTACATAAACGAAGATCTGTCACTCCGTAAAGAACTTTTAGAGGAAACAATATTTCCAAAACTCCTTATGGTCTAGAGTGGAGGTAAACTGATCATTAATTAAGGCATGATTGAAGAAGAAGTTCAATACAAATGTTTGAAAACACCATTGCTCTATACTGATAAATGAGTAGTTTGTAGAATGAAACATTAATTAATATACATTACTTTAAAAATTTGGTGCAGCAACGACTTTCACTTTCCTCGGTTGTAAGAAACAATTAAAGAGTGATTAAATAAAACTAGCGTTAAAAAATGTTAAAGAATTATGGGAGAGAAGTTAGTTGAGGGTGCAGTCAAATTAACACACAACTAACTACAAACTTAATTTAGTTTCTACTTACTTAAACTGTCCTGTATACTACAGTTAACCGTTCTCACTTCATGTTAAAGAATTATGTTCAGTTTCGTTGGAAACATATTTTAGGCTGACTAATATAACAATATAAAATTTTTATGTACAATAATCATATAACTTCCTCACTTTAAATTACTTTCCACAACTTTGTATAAAATATAACATTTTTTTTTTCTAAAATCTCAGTTTTTCAATGGTAAATTTAACATCAATATTACTAATCTTATGTTAAAGTCGAAAAAAAAAAATTACCAAAAAATGTTTTTGCTTCTCCTACTTTAGTTGTGAATTAAATTCTTTCATCTTGTATATTTAGCCGTTTTTATTAAGATGATATGATTATTTCTTTTAGGAGCTACAAAATTTAGGTAAAAAACAAAACAAAAAAAAACACTGTACCTCTACAACCCATGAAGGGTCTTGGGCTCAGTACATATAGAGATTCGTACTGTTTCTAGGCCAACGGCCGTGCAATGAGGTGATTCGACAGACATCACGCTCAGCCGCCAAGTTTTTCCTCCATTCAAGGTACCCAACTTATAGAGGCTGGGTGTGCCCCAAGAGAGTCTCCATACCCTAGGGTCGCCCCCCGGCTGAAATAACAGAATAAATAATATTCCGCCATAGCCGGGATTCGAACCCAGGACCCGGAGAACAGCAGACTAGTGTTCTATCCACTAAACCACGCCGCTCCTAATAGGTACTTTAAGGTAAGAAAATTCAAAAATTCTATATTTAAGTCCCTGGACTATTCCAATCAGAATAAAACCAATATTAAAGCCCATCGATATAGCGAGTTTAATCAAATTCGTTATATCCGTTTTCGAGAAGATCGTAAAAATGTGAAAAATGCAAGGTCTAAAGCTGGCCGGTATAGATGAAAATGTTGTTGTAACAACATCTCAGACATATAAGCTTCTAAAAAAGGAATTTCAGTTTTGTATTTCTTATCGTTTTTGAGATATACTTACTAAACATAGACACACACTAATACAAACACAGGCCTTTTTGCGAGACTTAGTCATTTAGAGTCAAGGGGACCTAAAAATGCGTTTTTCTTTGATAACTTGAATTCCAAAATTTTCATGATCGCAATACTTCCCCTTACTATATATTACTTTCACTTACCTATATATACCTATAGTAAGGGAAAGTGTTGCGATCGTGAAAATTTTCGAATTCCAATTTTCAACGGAAATACACGTTTTAGGATCCCCCTGAGTCCAAATAACCACACAAATAAGTCCCGCAAAAAGGTCTGAGCGTGTGTGTGTATCTGTTAGTGGTAAGTCCAGCACGAAAACGAAAAGTTGTACGAAACTGAAATTTCATATTTAAGACAACTATACGCACGAGATGTTACGGTAACTTTTTCATCAAAATCGGCTTACCAGAAGAGCCACTTTATACCATGCATTTTGTAACCTTAATGAGATTTTCTCAAAAACGGTTTTGATTAAACTCTCTATATTGATGTAAAATTTAATGGGATTTAATATCATGTAGGTTTTATTCTGATTGAAATACTCTGACAGAGCTTAAATGCCGATATTTAAAAAAAATTGTCCTCTTAACTATCTTTAATTTTGCACATTCCAAAAGATTAACCATATCATCTTAATGACATTGACAAAGGACGGTTAAATACGAATGTTGAACGGATTTGATGACCAACTAAAGGATAAAAGAGCAAAACTATTTTTTTATGTATTTTATTTATTTTTTTTTATAATAACAACAGTAATATAGACGTATAATGTACCGTTGGTAAGAGAAAGATTTTAGAAAAAAATATCATCTGCTACACAAAGTTGTAAAAATTAATCTAAAGTAACGAATAGGAAGTAAACTTATTACTGATTAACAATTTGATATAGTTATATTATTTAATCTAAAGTATATGTTTCCAACGAAAATGAATACACGTTTTATTAAAATCGACTTGAAATATATTTTCATATTAAAGTATATTCAATGGTTTTTAAATTGATTTTAACAGTCGAGGTGAGTGAAAGTCGTGTGTTGCCCGCACCAGATTTTTTTAGATACATGAAATGAAAGTGAAAACAATTTTACATCTACGTAGTTTACTTATACTATCCCACCCAATATTTGAGCAGCATTGCTGGTTATGCTGATAAGTCTTTTTTCTATCAACTTATTAATTTTTCTGACTCATTAAAATATATTTTGGGAAAGAAGGAAAAATGCAACAAAACTGCACGTGTACACATGTATTTTCTAATAATTCCAGAAAGATTTACAACGACGCTATTACGGGGATCAGATAAACAAATTCTAGCCAACGGCAGATGTTAGTCCAATAATAGTTAGGTAGAACACGAATATAAACATTTACAAGTTTATCAGGAACACGATTTCGTGGATCCTGTTGCCCAACACAAAAAGTGGAAAGAATGCGGGGGCCAGTGACAAGAGGAAATAAGAAAAATAGAAGAACTAGAACCCATTTTACCGGCCACATATTTGGCAAAATGGAATGTAAATATATGTAAATTAGATATAACAATCTCATTTTTTGTTAAATTTCTTGGTTTAACAATAATATTCTAGGAAAGTTGTCGAATCTATAATTCAATGCCACACAGGTAGTTATATTCCGAAGACTTCTAGGAACATTTTTTAGTCATAGCTTCGCTTAAAAAAAAAATCTCTACCATTTTGATTTTGTATTAATGAAATCACTTACAAAGAAAGACATTAGTTTATACTAGTTAATCTCCCCAAATGAACTAATTACTAGATCAAGCCAAGGTTCTTTTAATATCCAATGAAGAAAAAAAAATGGAAAGTTCAGGAAAACGTTTAAAATTATTTTTAGCTCAACAAACCAAACACCTATACTACAACAGGATATTGTCATAGTGCAGTTATTAAAAAAAAATTATAACAATTTGATTATAGAACACATACTTTTGAGAAAGTTACAACTAATTTTTATTATAGTAGAAATCTTAATTTTTTTTTTTTTTTTGTTAATGGATAGAACGTAAAGGAAATGCTCACATCTCACCATATTTCACATAATATTTTTAAAATAAATTAAACATAATCTCATTTTTTTTTTTTTTTTTTTTTTTGCTATACATGAATTGACCTCTATTATTAACAATAAAAGTGCGAGTATATACTTCTATAAAAACTAGTAGAGCAATTAATATTTTTATATATGATAGACCCACATATTACCTAACATTTTTTCATTACTTTGGTCCACACACATACTCTCTCTCTCTCTCTCTCTCTCTCTTTCTATATATATATATATATATATATATATATATATATATATACATTGAAAGAGAGAGAGAAAGGAGTGAGTTTCATATATATTTTATTAAATTATTGCAGACGTAAGCAGTCAAGTTGTACCCTATGCAAATTTATTTATTAATATTTGAAAATATAATAAAATAACTCCATAATAATTTAGATGACGATTAATTCTAAAGAAATTCTAGCTAAAATACTCCAAACATTGACGAATATCTCCTAATAAGTCGGTCATTAATATAACCATAAACGATTTTATTAAAATATTTTATACATCACTAGTATATAATGTCAAAGGTGGAATTCCTACAGTCGAAATCAGTTTTTCATTCTTTCTATTTACGTAAGGTAATACGGCAACTATTAGGTAACATCTAATTTTATTTTAAATCATAATACTGTTACGAATATGACTCAATCAGATGTTACAATAAAACAAACTACAACACATTGTAATCACAATAAGAAGAACAGTGATTATTAATAACAGTACCAGACAGACAGTTCATCTTGAGATACCATCACAGGGAACAAATCTGATACCTGTTCTGTCCCAAGCCCGACATTCATGCCGTGTTTTTCCATTCCTTTAATTCCAACGAACCCCATATTAACTCATATATATGTACAATTATTTCTATACAGCTTAGAATAACAGACATAAATTCAAATTTAAGAAAATTCACAACTACAGACTAGCCAAAATTTTAAATAAAAAGTCCTTGATAAGCAATTTGCACCGATTTATATTGGAATCACTGAATATGGATTAAAAGACGAGAAACTGCTGGTAGTTATTATATATTATTATTGGTTATTAACAACAACTCGGCAAGGTTGTTATCAAACCATTACCAAGCGAAACCGCCTTGTAAATTTCCCCAACTCTGATTATTATTCATTCCATAGCCGGACTTCATATCACTTCTATACATAATAAAAACAAAAACGTTACACTGATTTTATTTTAAGTCTTGTAAAACCTATATTCAAAAGAAATCTTTTAACTAATAATAAATAAGCTAAGCCAAGAATAAAATATTAAAAAAATAAAAGAACTAATGAATTGAAATGAGTGAAATTCGCAGAACACTGTTAAAAACCTCTAGGACTGCAGCTTTGTTTAAAAAATGATGATTTTTTACATAAACGAATTCTATACTATAAAACTTCGGAATTTCGATTATAAACTTGAACAACCTTTAAGAATTACTTAATGTCATTTCATATAGTTTCATTCTTTTCTTACGGAAGTTCTAATTCTTTATTTTTAGGTTAATCTTTCTTCGATACGTTTTTCTCTTTGGGGGCATTCTTAGTCAACACAAAAACCATCCACACAATATTTTTCTGTGATATTGATTTTTATTTTTCTATTCCTCCTTCATAGCCAACTTTAATAGTCCCCAAATATTTCGAAAATCTTTTCATTAATTATTTATTGATATCCATAGAATTTCAGGTTTGTTTTCTATTTTTTCCTATTCCTTCGTTTCATCTCAGGATTTAGCACTTCTATATTATTCTTGAAATATTAATCCTTAAAATCTTTCAATAAGGGGTCGACTGTGGCGTGGTGGCTATTATAACCAAGCCTTCTATACCCAAGATCGAGAGTTCAAACCGGCAGATGGCCCATTGAATTTTTTTTTTTAATCCTTAGGTTGGAATCCAACCCAATATAGCATCGTCCGATTAGGCACATCAGCATAAACTCATCCTGATTAGGTTTTCAATTTCTGTTACATTTACATTGGGTTGTAAAATAAATAAAATAAAAGTTCGTAGCGTTTTTAAAAAAAAATACAGATTATTTTAAGTATTTTTAATCAATTATATATGAACCGTTTTGTTTAATTACAGGTTGCCATCTTTCAGGTAAATTTTTAATTTGGTCATCATCAACAGTTGAAGGACGACCCGAGCGCTTTGCGTCAATCAAGTAAAAATTTCCGTTTCTTAGCAGTGTAAAACACTTCGGGACGGTGCTTTCTCCTAAGGCATCACCTTCTATACACTATATTTATTTTTAACCGTCTGTGCGGCAGATTTTTCTTTTCGGAAATAAAAAATCAATAAACAACGAAAATGATTTTTTTTCTTCTTACCAAAATACTACTTAAAGATATGGAATCTCGGTCGAAACAGATGCATAAAAGCATCTTAACTAATCCTTTTTTGGAAAATGTAAATATTATTGACCAAGTAAACATGATTTTATAAACACAGGAAGGATTAAATTGAAATAATGTAAAAAACTAGGAACTTATTTTACGACCCAATAGTTTCGTCAATCAAGATTACTGGTCTTTCAAATGTACTATCTTCCTCATTGTGACACTTCAAGCATCGACAATCATATGCTGTAGGATCCTATATTTTACACAATAAAATATAGTTATTTATAATTCCTTTCTTGTCCGCTCCACTTCTCACCGGAATTCCCTACCTATTCATATCCGTCATGCTTCTTCCCTAACATCATTCAAGTACCAGCTGTTCCAGTTCCTACTGTCATCCCAAACAGACGCTCAACAAGCCTTATATTTTAAATCAAATATCAATTCATAAAGAAAATGTATTATTTATTGTTTATATTAAAAATAGTTAATGAATCGGTTTCAATGTTTTGTTTTGTTCAACACTTTAATTTATCAGAAGTTATTTATTTTACTCTTTTATTTTATTGTATACATTAATACTTTATTTTCTTCTGATATCATTGTGAATAATAATTAATTATAATCCTCCGATCTTGAGGCCAGACACAATATATATCTTAATTGTACATATCAAATGTTTTTAAGGGATCCTGTCCCAGAATTTTTTTTTTCTATTCTATTATCTTGAGATTCTTTTGCTACCAATAAAAAATGTATTTACACTACTTTAAAAAAAAATTAGATAAAACAACAAGACATGTCGATTCAAAATAAATATTATATTACCTAACGTAGCACTAATATAAGCAAGCACGAACTCGGGCGATACGTCCTTGGCTGCAAAACTGGAATGACCCCCAAAGCCGAAAGGGGGTTCAAGAGAAGCGGTTACTGTAATTAAAAGGTTTACTTCTTTTTGCTTTAGCAAAGTCCATTAACACCACTCCATTCGTACTTATCTTGTCAGTTCTACAATACGTTAACATGGTCATTAAGGATCAAGCATAGTTTCTATTTCAGCAATGACGCCATCGTGTGATCCACAAAAATTAGGGAAGACAAAATACTCAAGTGTTATTTGCAAGAAATAGTTTCTTCTAGACTATTAATGTATTAAATTAATAAAATATTAACGACTGAACGAGGTCTTCGTAAACAAAGAACACCCAAAAAGGGTTATGCATGGTTGGAGGAAAGAAAGCACAGACACGCAGAGCTCATGATGGAAGTATGGAAAATAAGGAAGTTGAGGAAGAAAACCTGAACATGATATTCGCGTGGTATTTATTTAAGGCCTTTTAGCGATTAAAAAATATATAAATAAAATAAAATTATATATATTTAAACATTACACAATCAGCACCACATTGTAAAGGACAATTATTACAAAGAATATAACAAATGAAGAGTAAGTTTCAAACTAAGACAGTCCACAGTCATAATATCCAAGATTTTTTTCAATTAGCAAAACCATTGATTAATATAGCTGCTATTCATCAACGCTTACTTAAACTGATTTGTTTATTTAATATCACTTTATGCTATTATGGCTAATCAGACGATGCTGCAGAGGGAGTCCTAAATATTGCCTATCCAGTTTCAATTAGGATAGGGATCTTTAGCGAGAGCCTGACATCGGACAGGCTCTGGAACACCATTTTACGTTCCTCCAAAAGGTACTAAAGGAAATTTTTTTACAAAAGTTATATTTTGACATATTTGTATTCTAACCATTTAGTTTTATCGAAATCCGCAGTTCGATTTCATCTGAAGAGCTCGCAAGTACTTTAAAAACCGCGATTGAGAAATTCAATTATTTTAAAAAAGAATTATGTATTTAAATATTCAATTTTAAATCGTACTAAAAAAATCCTATAATGACGTAAAAGTAGTGCTGCTATTAATAAAGATAAAAACAAAATAAAATGAGAGCGTGAAACGTTTTTGATATTATGATATATGGTAATTAAGTAAAAAGTAAATAAATTATTCAAGCAAATTGATAACATTTTGTTTGTTTATTTATTTAACGTCTCTTTATGCTGCTATGGCTAATCGGACGATGCTACAGTGGGAGTCCTAAATTTTGCCTATCCAGGTTTAATTAGGACAGGGACCTTTAACGAGAACCTGACATCGGACAGGCTCTGGACCACCATTTTACGTCCCCTCCAAAGAACGACATAACCAAGGATTGTTTACTACCTTTTAAAAATCCCCGAATCATTTGACGGATTTGAACCACGACTTTGAGTATAGAAGGTTGTTATGCTAGTCACGAAACTACAGGTGACCCCTGGATACTTAAAAAACTATAAAAAAAAAATCAAATCCTTATCACTTATGGTATGAAGAAAATTTGCAATACATCATCATTATAACATAATATGTAACATAATATGTTTCACAAGAAAACTGAGTGATTTTAGTAATAATAAGTGACAATATATTTCATTTATAAATTAAATATAGATGCGGAATATTAAATTAACCTAGATGGAGCAAAACGGTACATGAAATCAGTAACTAGACAGACTAAAACTCAAATTAATAATTGCAATCATTGTTAATCATTAAAAAATCACAATTAATAAATAAAATCCTCTAACAAATAAATTAAATTTAAATAACTTAATTAATACTTGAAATTACTTCTTCTTTAATTCTTTGATTCACAATAATCCGACACGTGAATCTTATCACACATACATCACAGAATTCACTTAGCGCACCCTTTCTAGTTTTATGAGTTTCATTTTAAGGCGTAATTCATGCGTTATAAAACTTGTATTAAAATAAAACCATTCTATAATAATTGCTTCGAGCATTTATTGTTAAATAGCTATTAATTATTTTTTCTTTCAAGGATTCCCTACAAAACTGATTTGAAAAAATATCGTTCTGCCTTTCGCATACTTTCTAATCATCAAGACTTATTTCAATTGAGAATTTCGAAATTCTTTTCACAAAAATGATTAAAAAATCACGTGTTCTGGAAAATCTTTAGGATAATACCATATGAAAATAGCTTTGTTGACTTCAATAAATTGACAAAATCCTCTTCCATAAGAAGAAATTGAAAAAAATAAAATATTGAAATACAAATATTCATAATAATTTGAGGTAAAGAAATAAAAGAGTCCTTATATGCCTACACCGAAAAAAAAACTAAATATTCTTCATAACTTTTTTCCATTTGGATTTGTCCCTCGCAATCAATATATATTATATTATTAATGATTTTTTTTTTTTTTGTTTTAACATAGACTGATAGCATTAAATGTCACCAACAGATTATTATAATTTATGCGTTTCTTAATAGATTTAAATTTTTGTTTTTTATTTTGGCTATAAATAGGTATTTTTTAAAAGTATTAATCAGTAATCAACTTTATGTTATTTACTTTGAACTAGTTGTTACTGTACTAATGTGAATAAACACTATTTATTCAGATATTAAACTTACGAGTTCATAATGTAATGGTTAAACAAAAACATATTTATTGTACCCATACAAAACATAGGTATCGTATCCTATGTTCAAAAAAAAAAATTTTTTTTCTTATGAAGTTTTATTTATATTATTTTGAACTTTTATAAACAGCTTCACGTTTTTCTGGTAGGGTTTATTTCATGATTTTTGGGACACTTTTTTCAATTAATGAATATCTAAAAACAAAATTGATTTGAACTATATTATAATAAACACGTTTATTATTTTTATTAAAAAATTAAATAAATTGATGAATTAGAAAAACAATTTTTTCACCTTAGAAATATATTTATTATTATTAAACTATATATAAACTGGCAAGAGTTCAATAAAGAAATAAAAATAACATATAGAATATTAAGATCATTATGGATGAGTTGAGCATTGGGAATTAAGGACTGTTAAAATTGGATACGCGACTCTGATAGTTTATTTGAATCCCAAAACAAAATTCTCAATATCAAGATTGACATTACGATAGACACATTTCATATGAAATCATCCAGAAATATAAGGATCACAGGTATTCATAAATTTTGGTAAGATGTATCCTTTCACGTAGTTAGGAAGATACACAAAATTATAACAATAATAATTTTATCATGAGAAGTTTTCATTCTAGAGCCACCTAAACTTTGGACAACCGGACGTATTCATCCGTTTCCAAAAGAATCTTGCTTACGAATAACATTTTAAATAAATATAAGATTAAATAAATACACGAATAAATTATAAAAACCAATTTTTTTCCTTAGAAATATATTTATTATTATTTTTTGTTTCTTTAGCTATAATCTGGCAAGACCTATTAAAAAAATCTAATAAAAAAAATTAATGACAGTAAAGATTGTATACGAGATTCAGATGGTTTGGTAGAACCCCAAAGCAAAACTCCGTATGTCAAGATTGGCATTATGACAGGCACATTTCATGCGAAATCATCTAGAAATAATAGGATCTCAGATATTCACAAACTTTGGGCACGATGTATCCTTTCATATAATTAGGACGATATACAAAATTTTATTGTTTTATCTTTACATGTTTTTGTTCTAGTACCACCCAAACCTTGGTTTTCATCAGGTTCCAAAAGAAAAAAATCTGGTGCGGGCAACACACGACTTTCACTTACCTCGATTTTTAAAATCAATGAAAGAATTTTCAAATACAGTTAGAGATAAAAATACGTGAAACTATTAAGGAATTAATCAAATTGAATTTATATATAAACATGTGTTTTATTAAAAAATCTATTATATTATTATCTAAAATAATCAGTTAGTTTTATCTTCTTCTCATCACTCTCTATTAACTTCTAAAAGCTTGTGTATGAGATGATATTTTTTCTAAAATCTTTAGCTTTCCAACGGTATATCATACATGTATATTACTGCTCTTATGTTCAAAAACGAAAAATTTCATTAAAAATATATTTTTTCTGTTTTCTCCTTTAGTTGGGTATCGAATTTATTCAATTTATATATTTACCTGTTTTTCATCAGCGCTAACAAGATAATCTAGTTATTATTATTGAATCTAAAAAATTAAAGGTACTTTAGAGGAAGTACTAATAATAATACTTTAAGATATCGGCATTTAAGCCCTGTCAGACCATTTTTATCCAAATAAAACCTACATGATATTAAAGCCCATTTAATTTTACATCGATATAGCGAGTTTAATCAAAATCGTCGAAACCATTTTTGAGAAAATCGAAAAAAGGTGCAAAAAGCATGGTATAAAGTGCCTCTTCTGGTAAGCTCATTTTGATGAAAAAAGTTTTGTCACGTCTCGGGCGTATAGTTGTCTTAAATATGAAATTTCAGTTTCATAGGACTTACCGTTTCCGCCCGGGAGTTACCACAGACACACACACACACAGACACACACACACACACACACACACCTTTTTGCGGGACTTGGTTATTTGGACTCAGGGGACCCTAAAACGTGTATTTCCGTTGAAAACTGGAATTCAAAAATTTTCACGATCGCAATACTTTCCTTACTATATATAGTAAGTGAAAGTAAAAAGGGTTAAGCTCAATTAATATATCATTTTATATAAATACGTAATAAAATAAATACATGAATAATTTAATAAATTAGAAAAACTATTTTTTTTTTTGTTTATTTTTGAAATATATTTATTATTTTTTGTTTATTATTATTTAGCTATAAACTGACAAGTCTAATTAATTTTTTTTTTAAATTCAAGATAGTTAAGTTTTTAACATTTTAAACACAATTAATGTAACATTTTATATAAATATATAATTAAATAAATACACGAATAAATTATTAAATTAAAAAAAAACTATTTTTTTTTTATCTGTAAAATATATTTATTATATAAACTGACAAGTCTTATTTTTTAAAAATTAAGAACAGTAAAGTTTTTAACATTTTAACTTCAATTAACATAACATTTTATATAAATATATAATTAAATAAACACACGAATAAATTAATAATTAGAAAAACTATTTTTTTTTTTTTTTTTTTACTAGTACAATATATTTTTTATTAGTATATAGCTATAAACTGATGTCTTAAAATTAAGGACAGCAAAGTTTTTAACGTTTTAATATACAATTCAATGAATACACGAATCAACTAATAAATTAGAATATTTTTTTTTTAATTTGTGAAATATATTGATTATTTTTTTTTATTATTTAGCTATAAACTCTGGCAAGTCATACTAAAAAAAACAAAAAAAACTTTTAATATATATTCCGTTCGTTTATCATGACATAAAGGATAATTACATCGTGTGGTAAGTAATAATTAATTTAAAATTAATTACTCAAATATGAATAATATTTAAGCTTTTTTGGGGAACTATTGACTCTGTAATGACCCCTAAGAATGATTTTAATATATTTTTGGGGTTATTATAAACTAAGACCTACCTGACTTAGAAGTCGTAGAGCTTTCAGAAGAAAAGAGAACACAGAGATATCTCGTAGAGAGGAGATGGAGGCAGACTGAGGCTGTGCGGCACCCCCACCACCACTCACCTGCTCCAAACCATTTGTACATCGCCCCGACCGTTACACACTCTTTCACCTCTTTTCTTAATTTACTAATTCGTCTAGATGAATATTTACCATTCGATGATACACTTGATTACCAGGCATCACTTAATCCGACGAACGAAGAAACGAGAAAAAAATCTGGTGCGCGATACACGCCTTTCACTTACCGCGATTGTTAAAATCAATTTAAAAACTATATTTGAAGTTGATTTGATAATAAAACATATATTCATTTTCGTTGGAACCATATGATTTAGATTAAATAATATAACTATATTAAATTGTTAATCAGTAAAAAGTTTAATCCCTATTCGTCACTTTAGATTACCTTTTCAACTTTGTGTATTAGATAATATTTTTTTTCTAAACTCTTTCTCTTTCCAACCGTATATTATACGTCTATATTACTGTTCTTATAATAAAAAAAAAACAAACGAAAATTACATTAAAAAAATAGTTTTGCTCTTTTCATGTCATCAAAATCGTCCAAGTTGTATATTTAGCCGTCCCTCATCAATGTCGTTAAGATCACATAGTTCATCTTTTGAAATGTACAAAATTAAAGGTAGATTAGAGGAACAAAATTTAAAATATCGACATTTAAGCACTATCAGACTATTTTAAATTTTAAATTTTACATATATATAGAGAGTTTAATCAAAATCGATAGAGCTGGCTTTGAGATAATCGTAAAAAGGAGTATGATATATAAAGGGCTCTTCTGGTTAGCCGATTTTGATGAAAAAGTCGCTGTAACATCTGAGGCGTATAGTTATACGAAACACACACACAACTTTTCAGGTCATTTGGACTGTGGTCAGGTCGTCAGGTCGTGTGGACTGACAAATATAAAGTAAAAATTTAAAGAAATATATTTAGGTTAATTGGAAACATACATTTTAAATTTAAAAATATGGCAATATGTAATTGTTTCGTACAAAAACTATTTTCTTACACTTTTACTTACCCAAATATGAAATATATAGCAATAATAATAATAATAGGCTTACCGAACCCGAAGGTTCGATGCCGATACCACCCATACTTCGCCTGCACAGACTCGTCCAACGTTCGCCGGTCAAGCCCAAGCCCCCGAGATCAGCCTTAATGCAATCCTCCCATCGACGCTTCGGCCTACCTTTCGGACGCCTACCAGTCGGTTCAGCGAATACCAACTTTCTCGGAATCCGTTCCTCACCGAGCCCAACAACTTTACGCGCCCATTTGAGCCTCCGCGATTTTATCAACTCAATTATATTTACAGGGTACAAACTCCGCAATTCCGCGTTGTGCAACCTTCTAAACTCCCCAGTGGCCTCATCTCTCTTCGGACCAAATATTTTACGCAGTACCTTATTTTCGAAAATCTTACGCCGTTGTTCATCATTCAAAGTAAGTAAGCCACGTTTCACATCCGTAAAGAACCGTCGGAAGAATAATAGTTTTATAAATTCTAACCTTAAAGTTTTTAGACAGAAGCCGCGAGCTAAGTAATTTAGCAACTGAATAATAACACGCATTTCCCACCTTTAACCGGGACTTTATTTCTTCCTGCATTTCATTTTTTCTAGTTATTATTGAACCTAAAAACTTGATTAAGTTTTTCACCGGGAATACACCTTTTAAAGGCCCATGAGTACGAATACCCAAGCTGCGCGAAAAGATCGGTGTGAGGTAAGTCTTATGTGTGTGACACGAAAACTAAAAGACGTACGAAACTGAAGTTTTATATTCAAAACAACTATACGTCCGAGATGTTACAATAACTTTTTCACTAAAATCGGCAAACCAGAAAAGGCATTTTGCAACTTATGACGATTTTCTCAAAAACGGCTTAAAAACGATTTTGATCAAACTCGCTATGCGGATATAAAATTTAATGGAATTTCATATCATGTTGGTTTCAATCTGATTGAATTAGTCTGACAGAGCTTGAATGCCAAATTAAATCATTTTCTTCCCTTAAAGTACCACTAATTTTGAAGATTCGAAAAAATTAACCATATCATCTTATTAACATTGATAATAAAAGGTTAAATATACAAGGTAAACGAATTTGATAGGCAAATAAAAGATAAATTATATTATTTAAGGTATAATTATAAAAATCTAGTGCGGGCAACACACGACTTTCACTTACCTTCATTTTTAAAATCAATGAAAGAATTTTCAAAAACAGTTAGAGATAAAAATACGTGAAACTATTAAGGAATTAGTTAAATGGGATCACTTGTAGCTGGGTGGCTAGCGTAACAGCCTCCCATGCTAAAGGTCACGGGTTCAAATCCGCAGGTGGTCCTAGGATTTTTTAATGGGAGTAAACAATCCTTAGTTACGCCGTCCTTCGGAGGGGACGTTAAAAGGTGGTCCCGAGCCTGTGCTATGTCAGGTACTCGTTAAAGATCCCTATCCTAATAAAACTTGGATAGGCAAAATTTAGGACTCCCACTGTAGCATCGTCCGATTAGCCAAAGCAGCAAAAAGTGACGTTAAATAAATAAACAAACAAGGAATTAGTTAAATTGAATTTATATAGAAACATGTGTTTTATTAAAAAATCTATTATATTATTATCTAAAATAATCAGTTAGTTTTATGTTAATTTCATCACTCTCTATTAACTTTAAAAAGCTTGTGTATGATATAATATTTTTTCTAAAATCTTTAGCTTTCCAACGGTATATCATACATGTATATAACTGCTCTTATGTTCAAAAACGAAAAATTGCATTAAAAAAATATTTTTTCTGTTTTCTCCTTTAGTTGGGTATCGAATTTATTCAATTTATATATTTACCTGTTTTTCATCAGCGTTAACAAGATAATATAGTTATTTTTATTGAATCTACAAAATTAAAGGTGCTTTAGGGGAAGAAAATTTAAAATATCGGCATTTAAGCCCTGTCAGACCATTTTAATCAGAATAAAACCTACATGATATTAAAGCCCATTAAATTTTACATCGATATAGAGAGTTTAATCAAAATCGTGGGAACCGTGTTTGAGAAAATCGAAAAAAGGTGCAAAATGCATGGTATAAAGTGCCTCTTCTGGTAAGCTCATTTTATTGAAAAAAGTTTTGTCACGTCTCGGGCGTATAGTTGTCTTAAATATGAAATTTCAGTCTCATAGGACTTACCTTTTCCGCCCGGGAGTCACCACACACACAGACCTTTTTGCGGGACTTGGTTATTTGGACTCAGGGGACCCTAAAACGTGTATTACCGTTGAAAACGGAATATTTCACGATCGCAATACTTCCCCTTACTATATATAGTAAGTGAAAGTAAAAAAGAGAAAAAATAAATTTTTTACTTAAGTACTTCCATAACTCAGTTATTTTTGAGGCTAGAGAAAAATATGTATAGAGTTTTATTATCAGTAAAAAACGATAAGCAAAAAAGGAAAAAGAATAAAATTGAAATTTTGCCTATACATAGGCTTGCTGTAACTCCGTTTTTTTTTTTGAAGATAGAGAAAAATATATAGAGAGTTTTAGAATCAGTAAATCGCAATGACAGAAGAAAAGAAAAGAAAAGTTGATCTATATATTCAAGTCACAAATTATAATAGATGTAGTTCCACCGAAACTCGGTTATTATTGAAGATAAAGTACAGTCGAAAAGATCAGCAGCGATATGAACAGTTATACCCTAATATAGTCTAATATCTATAGACTATACCAAAAGTAATAATCAACTTGATTTGTTCAAATTATTTTTTTATATCTTCATTTAGAGATAATTAATACAAATGAAATGCCCGTTTTTCAATAATATTGAAGTTTGGAGAGTAGTACCACCATTTTACGTCCCTTCCGAAGGACAATAAAATCAATGATTTTTACTCCATTTTAAAAACTCCAACTATGTTTGAAACTGCGTAATTGGTCCTATAAGGCCTATAATTAAATCTACCCATACTTTTACTTTCATTTAATTATACATGGAATATATAATAAGGGAAAGAAATAGCAATTTTAAAAAATTATGGATTTGGATTTTCACCGAAAATTCACGTTTTAAAGCCCTTGGACCCGCAAAAGATGTGTGTGCGTTAAATCTACCACGAAAAAGATGAGTCGTGCGAAACTGAGATTTTATATTTAACTATACGCCCGAGTTGTTACGCCAACTTTTAAATCAAAATTTGCTAGAAAGCGAGAAGAGCTAATTTAAGGAAACCCGAAATAATTTTCAAATATAATTAATTAACATATTGTAATTATGTAAATAAAACTTGTCTAGCTAAATCTATAATAGAAAGTAAAAACATTATTTCTATTTACCTCAAATTATTACAAACACAACAAGCCATTCCTCTTTTAGGTTTTCCTATTTGATGGTCTAACCCTTAATGACCTGCCCCTACTGGGAAGCAGTCAGTATACCTCCCTACTTCCTTGAAAAACTAACCCGTTAAAATTCTATGAATTACGAAGTCTCGTAAGAGAAAGCTCAGAAGCGCTTGTTATGAATAAAAAATAGGGGATGGGTAAAATCCATATTTTAAAATAGATCCCTATTCCAGATAAGGGATAGGTGAAAACATCCACTTGGTGTCAGAATAACAGGTCTTTACTGTGACCTGAACTGATACTTCAACCTGATATGAACTTTCATCGGATATAACTTCATAGTTATTCATAATGTATAACCAGTTATTTTTAATGTAGTTTCATTTTTAGTTTATTATTTTCAATAATAAACCTTTTAAATTAACCAGCGTACCCGAAGATATCAGGCAATTAGTTTAAAATGGAGAACCGATTATAAATGTCTTATTATTATGTTATTATTTTTGAAGATGAAGTCAAATTTTTATAGAGTTTTCTAATCAGGGCATAGCGATTAACAATAATAAAGAAAAGAAAAAAACGCTATTAATTATTACACAATGGTTTATTACTTCCAAGGGGTTTATTACTTAGGGTATAACTGTTTATATAGCTGTTAACAGGCAGTTAACTAATATGAAAAGCAATAAATAATTAAAAGGAAAATGGAATATCACCGCTACTAAGTTCATAACGCTATATCTCAGCTAATTCTGAACCGATTTCAATGATTCTTTTTTCATTTTTTAGGAAATTTAATTCTCTACCGAATATCACTAACAACTAATTATATCATTTATTTATTAATTAATTTGAACAGTATCCTAATCCTGAATACAATTTTTTTCTATATTAAAAAAAACTGAGTATGGGTAAATTCAATTTTTTTTTTAAATAAATATTCGCGTTTTTTTGGTTAAAAAACACTAATACATTTTTTTCTCTTTGGAAGAATAACAGAGTTACTAGCGTATGCATAGGCCAGATTTCAATTTTTTTCTTTTTCCTTTTTTTTTTATCGCACTTAACCCATCCTAACACTCTATACATATTTATCTCTATTTTCAAAAATACCTGAGTTATGGACGTATTTATGGGTAAAATTTCAATTTTTTTTCTTTTTTATAATACTCGCGTATTTTCGTTGAAAAACACAAATAATTTGTTCTCTGCCTTAAAAAATAAATGAGTTATTGAATAAAATCACTTTTGATCAGCCGCCATTTTTAAAATGACCAGCTAATATTAACGCCTAGGTGTTAAGATCATAGTTGCATGCTCTAGTATTTTTGTAGCGAATTTCCAAAAAATTGGTCCTGTAGAGTTTCGGAGAAATGCCGGGGACGGAGGACAAAACGATTTTTAGTCGATATTCGGGTTCTTTCGGAGTCTTTTTTTTTTTTTTTTTGTTCGATTACACAAACTTCTTTATTGAAAATAATAAAACAAAATTGAATTTTACCCATATTCACGCCCATAACTCAGTTGTTTTTTAAGATAGAGTAAATTGTGTATAGATTTATAATAATAATAATAATAGGCTTACCGAACCCGAAGGTTCGATGCCGATACCACCAAACTTCGCCTGCACAGACTCGTCCAATGTTCACCGGTCAAGCCCAAGCCCCCGAGATCAGCCTTAATGCAATCCTCCCATCGACGCTTCGGCCTACCTTTCGGACGCCTACCAGTCGGTTCAGCGAATACCAACTTTCTCGGAATCCGTTCCTCACCGAGACCAACAACTATACGCGCCCATTTAAGTCTCCGCGATGCTATCAACTCAATTATATTCACAGGCTACACACTCCTCAAATCCGCGTTGTGCAACCTTCTAAACTCCCCAGTGGCCTCATCTCTCTTCGGACCAAATATTTTACGCAGTGCCTTATTCTCGAAAACCTTAAGCCGTTGTTCATCCTTCAAAGTAAGCGGCCACGTTTCGCATCCGTAAAGAACCGTTGGAAGAATAATAGTTTTATAAATTCTAACCTTTAAGTTTTTAGACAAGCCGCGAGCTAAGTAATTTAGCAACTGAATAATAACACGCATTTCCCACCTTTAACCGGGACTTTATTTCTTCCTGGATTTCATTTTTTCTTGTTATCATTGAACCTAAATACTTGAATTTCACTACGTGTTCAAAAGTATGACCTGAAATATTAATATCATCAAGATCGCCACCATTTCTGCAACTAATCATATATTTCGTCTTATCGGTATTTAATTCGAGACCTATTTGTTTACAGATTTTTATTAACACACTTGTATTTAGTTGTATAGTTTCCGTGTCTTCACCTAGTAGTACCAAATCATCGGCATTTTAGATATATAGATTTATAGGATCAAAATATCACGACGAACAAAATAAATTGTAATCTTGCACATATATTTGTCTGTCCGCATATGTCCACAGTTCGAATTAATATTAAATATATCGAAAAACTGAGAATAAGTTTAAGCCAAGGTCAGTATTAATATAAATCAAACTATAAATTTTTAGTCAGGTAACAATTATTCCTAATGAAATCTCATGGGACAAGAACAGCACACCACAAAAAGTAAACGCATCATTAATTTAAAAAAATCTGGTGCGGGCAACACAAGACTTTCACTTACCTCCATTTTTAAAATCAATGAAAGAATTTTCAAATACAGTTAAAGATAAAAATACGTGAAACTATTAAAAAATTAATTAAATTGAATTTATATAGAAATATGTGTTTTATTAAAAAAATCTATTATATTATTATCTAAAATAATCAGTTAGTTTTATCTTCTTTTCATCACTCTCTATTAACTTTTAAAAGCTTGTGTATGAGATAATATTTTTTCTAAAACCTTTAGCATTCCAACGGTACATCATACATATATATTACTGCTCTTATGTTCAAAAACAAAAAATTGCACTAATTTTTTTTTTTTAGTTTTCTCCTTTAGTTGTTTTTTTAAATTCGCACAACTTACATATTTACCTGTTTTTTTATCAGTGGTAACAAGATAATATAGTTATTTTTATAGAATCAACAAAATTAAAGGCACTTTAGAGAAAGAAACTTTAAAATATCGTCAGACCATTTTAATCACAATGAAACCTACATGATATTAAAGCCCATTAAATTTTACATCGATATAGCGAGTTTAATCAAAATCATCGGAACCGTTTTCGATAAAATCGAAAAAAAGTGCAAAATGCATGGTATAAAGTGGCTCTTCTGGTAAGCTCATTTTGATGAAAAGGGTTTTGTAACGCCTCGGGCGTATATTTTCTTAAATATGAAATTTCAGTTTCATGGGACTTACCGTTTCCGCCCGGGAGTTACCACCCACACACACACACCCAAACAAACACACACACACCTTTTTGCGGGACTTGGTCATTTGGACTCAGGGGACCCTAAAATGTGTATTTCCGTTGAAAACTGGAATTCAAAAATTTTCATGATCGCAATACTTTCCCTTACCATATGTAGTAAGTGAAAGTAATAAACAGTTCAGCCTCATTATTTATGTCAGATGTGTTCCTCCATGTGGTCATTAAACATCTGCTTTTAATTTATTTTATGCTGACCTATATGTATATTTATTTCTTTATTATAATAAATATTTTTAATATATGAGTACGATCTCACAATGTTTTTGTTTAGTTTATATGTTTTATGTATGTGAAGAGATTAGCAATATAGCTAAAAATAATGTAAGCGTGACGTGAATAAAATTAGTTAAAATATAACTATAAATAATAAGTCTATATGCTGATAATTAGGCATTTCTCTCTATGAAACTAGGTTATCAATTTTACAATGAAATTAAAGAAAACTATTGCATGCAGCTTTATAGGCGAAAAATTTAAATTTTATTAATCGTTTAACCTAAACCCATGGCAATATTATTTAAATTGAACTTTAAAGTTCATTACCTAAGAAAATAAGGCTTGTCAAGATACAGCATTCATTTAACTTATTGGCAGCAGATCAACAACCTTTAAGGCAGGCTTGTTATTTATACCTCAAAAATATTTATATTTATTAAAATATTTATATTAGCTTCTTAAATAGTTTGGATTAATAATTATTAAAAGATATTTTGGATGGCAAGAGCTGTGAAAACAATCAACATTCTGTTGAATGGTATTTAAGAAACCGATACTAGAAAAAATTGGGTTCTTTGATTTTTTTACTTTCACTTACGTATATATGAAATATATAGTAACGGAATCGTGCGATCGCGAAAATTTTCGAATTCCAGTTTTCAACGGAAATACACATTTTAAGGTCCCCTGTGTCCAAATGACCAAGTCCCGCAAAAAGGTGTGTGTTGGTAACTCCCGAGCGAAAACGAAAAGCCCTATGAAACTGAAATTTTATATTATTATAGACTGCTATACGCCTGAGATGTTACAGAAACTTTTTCACCATAATCAGCTAACCAGATAGAGCCACTTTACACCATGCATATTGAACATTTTTATGATTTTCTCAAAAACGGTTCCGACGATTTTGATTAAACTCGTTAAAATTGATGTAAAATTTAATAGGCTTCAATCATCATGAAGGCTTCATTCTGATTAAAATGGTCTGACAGGGCTTAAATGCCGATATTTTAAAATTTCTTCTTCTAAAGTAACTTTAATTCTATAGAATCTATAAAAATAACTATATTATCTTATTACCATTGATAATTAACAGCTAAATATGCTAGTTGAGTGAATTTCGTAAACTAAAGGAGAAAACTGAAAAAAAAAATTAGTGCAATTTTTTTTTTTGAACATAAGAGCAGTAATATAGACGTAAAATATACCGTTGAAAGAGAAATATTTTAGAAAAAATATTATCTAATACACAAGCTTGTAAAAGTTAATAAAGAGAGATAAAACTAACTGATTATTTTAGATAGCAATATAATAGAGTTTTTAATAAAACACATGTTTCTATATTAATTCAATTTAATTAATTCTTTAATGGTTTCACTCATTTTATCTCTAACTGTATTTGAAAATTCTTCAATCGATTTCAATAACGGAGGTAAGTGAAAGTCGTGTGTTTCTTTATTAATTTTCGAGAATGGTTTTAACCCAACTAACTCAAAACATGTAATGTTGATTCTTTTTGACATTTCCTCCGCCTTCGACAGCGTCTGGTGGCTCCTCGTGCTCCATCAGCTGCAGAAGAACGAGGCCCCGGCAAGTTATACATTAATATCCCATAATTGGAATACTGCACATCGTAAAGGTTATATATAGCCCGTTAAGTATATTAAATCTGCTCCCGTGGCTTTTTTTACTCAAACATGGGGGAGCAGTTTAATGATAAAAATATTAAATATTTACCTTTTTAATTTAAACGGTTTTCGAAATTTAAAAAAAAAAAAAAACTCTTTTTTCGATTTTATTTTTTTTTTAATAGTAAAATTTGAAATTAATCAATGATGACTTCTTTCTCTGATTCTTATTAGTCAAATACATCAAACAAATGATATGATCATGATTCTTAAACAAAAAGCCGATTTTTAGCGGAAGAAAGAAAATTAAAATATATATTTTTTTAAACTTTTCGAAAGGTTTCATCACGGATTTATTTCACACAATTTTATCTTGTCTTTGACTTTTAAGAATCAGAGAAAAAATCATTATCAATTAATTTCAAATTTTACTATTAAAAAAATAATAAAATCGAAAATTTTTTTTTTTTAAATCTCGAAAACCTTTTGAATTAAGAAGCTAAAAATTCAGGTGAATTATTTTTATTTGACATCAAACTGATCCTCCAAGTTTTAGTAAAAAAAAGTCATGGAGGCAGATTCACCATACTTACCCGACTATAACCTTTAAACAACATATTTTATCTAGTTAAACATATGGGGGTCATTGAACTTGTCGTCTAGTATCCCATTAATTTTGCCTCCCAACATTTTTGATTCTCTTGACTTTTTTTACCAGTTATTTCCTATCTCTTCTTAAATATAAAACCGTAGATAAAACATTATTCTGGCTAATACTTTGATTGTTGCAGCCATTTTAAGTCAGCTT
Source organism: Piezodorus guildinii (assembly GCA_023052935.1). NCBI lineage: Eukaryota > Metazoa > Arthropoda > Insecta > Hemiptera > Pentatomidae > Piezodorus > Piezodorus guildinii. Next base: position 127,349,682 of record CM041294.1, on the reverse strand, counting down.
TGCAGCTGAAAACTTGTGTTAGGAAATCGCTATAATTCTGTTAATTTTGTAAACATGAAATCAAAACAAAAATAAAAATATAATACAACAACAAGGGTCTGCTTTACATTTTTTATCCTCACAACACATTACCTAACTAGTGAAGAAAGGGATTAAAAAGTTATAAAAAATTAATAAAATTGTTAGAAAATGTAAATTTCGTGAATTATTTTAACTATTTTCTTAGCTATTTAGGTAACGTTTTGAAAAGACTAAAAATTTAACCATTATATTAGTCATCATTATTTACCTTTGGGTTCGTTCTGAAATACGAAAAATACGGTAAATAATATATATTTTTTTTTTTTTTTTTGTATTTAACAGAGAAGAGAATTTTATAACGCGGGAACTAGCTGAGTCTTGTCACCTTTATGTCATTTACACTCATCATATATGTGTATAATCTGTATTAGTTTCATAATAATCCACTCAGTTATTTTTGAGATATTTCCGTGTAAATTTCGGGAAAAAGTAAATTTTCCCCATTTTTAAAAAATTTGTATACAAAAAAAACTATGTTCTCAAGATCGAAATCTTTACAGCAAATAGGACTATGACTAGCATACATTGGAAACAATTTTTTTTTTAGCTTTCACTTACCTATATATGAAATATTTAGTAAGTGAAAATTTTCCGATTCCAGTTTTCAGAAATATAAGTTTTAGGGTCTCTTAATACCAAATGACCAAAGTCCCGCAAAAAGGTCTGTGTGTGTGGTAAATCTAGCGAGAAAACGAAAAGTCGTACGAGACTGAAATTTCATATTCAAGACAATGTATAGTTGTTTACTATAAGATGTTACAGCAACTTTTTCATCAAAATCAGCTAACCCGAAGAGCTACTTTATACCACGCATTTTGAGCCTTTTTTCAATTTTCTCAAAACGGCTCTAACGATTTTGATTAAACTCGCTATATCGATGTAAAATTTAACGGGCTTTAACATAATATGAGTTTCATTCTGGTTGAAATAATCTTATAGGGTTTAAATGCCTATATTTTAATTTTTTTTTTCCTCTAAAGTACATTTAATTTTGTAGATTTGAAAAAAAATAACCATACCATCTTGTTAACATTGATCAGGAAAGGATAAATATATACGTTGGACCAATTTAATGTCAACCAAAGGATAAGAGAGCGAACATATTTTTGTATGCAATTTTTGAACATAAAAACAGTAACGTAGATGTATAATATGCCGTTGGAAAGCTACGTATTTTAGAAAAAAATATTTCATACACAAAATTATAAAAGATAAAGGAAAGTAATGAAAAACCGATAAAACTAAACGATTGTCGTACATAATAATATAACAGACTAGTAGGCCCGCCCCTCTTCGCACGGTTGCAATTTGAATGAGGTGTCATTTATGTTCAAAAAGTGTCTTTCTGGCCGATTTAGGATGTATCGCTTAGGGAGTTTTAGTTCTTAAAGTGTAATTAGCAAAAGAATATGTTGATTTAATTCATTATAATATATTATTATACGCCTATTCATTATAATATTTAATTATAGGAAGAAACGATAAACATAAATCAAAATGGATTAAGTTTATTTGTTTGTTATTTTAAATTGAAGCACAGATAAGTAAAAATTTAATTTTCCCATCTAAAGAAAATTTAATTGCTATGTATGTTTTCAAAAACTACAGAAATAACAACGGTTCATATTCTATTAGGCTTCTAACTATTTAATATGCCAATAAACTATTTAAAAGCATTTTAAAGTTTAATTAGTTTCCATGACAATCCCATTTATTTTACAGTGAAACATCTGTTTTCATCAAATAATTTAAGAGTTGAAATAATTAATAACAATGTTAGTTTATATATTTATGAAAACTTAACATTTATGTTAAGAAGTTAGTTACAATTTGGTACATAATATTGTTTCTAAAATCTTGCTTACTGATTGGAAAAATCTAACTTGCACGATCCTGTACGAAGGTGGCCATTTTTAACTATTAAAAACCTCCCTCTTTCCCAATAACAGTTAATACGTTTATGAGCTTACAACATCTTTATATTACATTTTAAGATTTATTTTTTAGTATATTAACTTTTATGAAATCTTCCGCTTTCCAACGATATATTATCATCAATATTACTACTTATCTTTCAGGAATAATTTTTTGATGTCCTGGTTACAGAAAAATGTTTTTCCCATTTGAAGAAAAATTAAATTGCAATGAATTTTAATTTTAAACCTTCAAAAAACAATGCCCTAGATGGTAATAAAAACCGTTTAAAAATCCGTCAAGGAGTTTAGAAGGAATTCGCATAAACCAAAATCGCGTTGTCATTTTATACATATAGAGATATATATTATTCAATAAAACACATGTTTCTATTGAAACTCAGTGCAATTAATTCTATAACAATTTATTTTCATCTCTAACTGTATTTAAAAATTCTTAAATTTATTTTAACAACGCAAGTAAGTGAAAGTCGTGTGTTTCTTTATTAATTTTCGAGAATGGTTTTAACCCCTTTCTGCAGTAATACAAGGTAATGAATTGTGGGGGCACAAAATATAAAGCAGATTCTTATTGTTATATTATATTTTAATTTTTCTATTACATATCTACAATACTATCAGAATAAGAAAGATTTTCCCAAAACATATACTTAAAATGGTTGAAACACTAAAAATATTAGCCAGAAAAATAATTTTATCCATGGTTTTATATTCAGGAAATGATAAGTATAACTGGTTAAAAAAATCAAATATGTTGAGCGACATGGTCTGGACCATTTCGTATGGATCGACCTATATGTATCACCATCACGCAGGCTAAGGGTACATACTGGGAGATAAGGGGAGAAAGAGAAGGAATTAAGCGCACACCTAAATATTATTGGATCAAATAAAATGAAAATTAAAAAAAAATAATAAGAAGAAAAAAAGGTTTAGTTAAATACTGCTTTTTACTCCCAGGCACGTATTTGATTCTCATATTAACATTTTAACTACGCTTGATTTCAAAATAAACAAGAGGTAGTGTTTTGAAAGAAATAACTTATACGTTCAAACCGCATGCCCTACCCTCTATTTTCAATTTACTTGTCTCACTATCGAAAATCCTGTGTAAACACCTGCTAATTAGGTAACTTGAGGCCCGATCTCCGCTACATCAGTAGATGGTTTTAGCGATATCTATTGGCATTTATGATAACTAGAAGCAGGAGTGTCACAAGCAGACTAGTGACCTCTAGCGCCCTTTGTTTTAACTACTTCATATGTTATTTTTAATTAGGTCTTATCCCTTTCTCGATATTCTACACTTAAATGCACTTCTTAGCTTCTGAATTCATTTTTATTTTAATTCGTTATGAGAAGGGCCATAGAACAATATGGAATGAGTAACTGAGTGTCACATAATAATATAAATGATGGGATGGGTTTGAATTAGATTACGTTTTAATATTGAAATATGCAACTTATTTCTCTGAAAAATATCATTCAGAACAATTTAAAATGCATAAATAATGCCCGAGTTAATATATATATAGTGGTCAAGGGGCCAAGGTCTTTCATGGACCATAGCGCCACAGAACAAAATAAGAATGCCCCAATTCTAGTAAGTAGTTAAAAGAAATAATAACTAACTTGAATCATAATTGAGACGTTGATTTCCAAAAGGTACTATATCCACTTTAGAGAATTTTACAGGAAACGCAAAAATCTGTCATTTATTTATTATTGGCCTAATTTACGTGACTCTTTTTTTATTAAAATCAAAAGTTGATTTATAAAGGTGTTACCAACTCATTTTTCCAAATTATTGCACTTTTCCGATGACTTTTAAACAATATAATATGGATTTAGTACTTTTTGGAACGAAACATGGATATAGTACTTTTTGGTACGAATTAAAAGGGATATAGTACTTTTTGGAAGAATATAACGCAAGGTAAGTTGGTAACAGTTACTATAACCTTCCTGATCCAACATTGCCGATAACTAACGTCTTTATATCGTTAATTACTAAGTTATGTATATTTCCTTATTCTCCCTCTGAGAAACATCTTTCTTTGTTGGTTAATTACATTGATTATCTATTATTCATAAAGAAAGTGAATATTCAAAGGACAATATATCTATTTATAGCACTATAATAAGAAAGTATGTAATTATGAAGTTTGTTTTGAACTTGTATTTACTATTTGTGTGAATTTAGCAAATTTAATTATATTATTAACGACGTGTATACAATATTTAACCATAGATACTGATAAATAATAACTTTTGAGCTTTTATTTTACATAAAAAAATCGATTACTAAGTTAGATCAGGCGCGGATTTTCTTCACATATTTAGCAAGTTCGTGGAATGCTAATTCCAACTATTTGCTGCATAAAATACCATTATTCTATTAAAATGTGAGTTTCTGAAAAATTTTAAACCAAATTTATGTTGCTGCAAGAAGAAATACTATGAAAAAACTTAATTTAATTGACAACCTAAAAGAACCAAAGCGACGCAACTAAGTTGTTTCAAATAGCCTAAAAACTGATTATTAGGTTAAAACCAGTGATCAAAATAATAGCGGTGATTCAAGACGTGCTCAATGAACCAATAAAAATGCATAAAATGATGAAAACAATAAATTAATGGTGATATATTACGGGATTAGTTGCTTCTGCCGTATATTTGGAAATATAGTACCTTTTGGAAGGAAATGAAAGGAAAGGTTATATCTGTTTACATAGGATATAGTACCTTTTGGAACGAAACATGGATATAGTACCTTTTGGAATGAAATAAAATGTGGATTTAGTACCTTTTGGAATGAAATGAAATTTTTAAAGACTTTTTTTAAGGATTTTTATGTTTCTTGGATAAAATTTGATGACGGATTTAGATAAAACCAAACCATTAGAATACAAATATGTGAAAATATCAACTTTGAAAAAAATGTCCTTTAGTACCTTTTGGAAATCAACGTCTCAATTGAGATAATAGGGTACCGAAAATATTTTCATTTATCAAAAAAAAAAAAAAGTTAAACTAGTTTATTTTGATAAATGACTGTTCTATATCTATCTCCTTTATAAATAAATAAATTAAAATAATAATCGATTCAGAGCCTATGAAACACATTTAAGCGGAAAATGACGGATATGGAATAGGACCTCGGTAATATGGAACGCTAGAACGGAATTTCGTTGTTTAAAAAAAAGAGGCGCTGGAGAACCCTAGTGTGGCCGGCAATGAAATCAGCTTCTAGACACTTTTATTTATTAGATTTTATTTTAAGCCAGTTTAAATCTCACTACCTAATGTTTCATTAAAATTAAAACATTTTAAAGGTTCCAAATCCCTTAAATTTCAGGTAGCGTAACCCAACATTATAGGATCAAAATGCAAAAAAAAACATTAGTGAAATAACTGTACAAACAGTAACCAGTTGTTTTATAATAACTGCCTATTCTATTAAGCTTTCAAAACTTTTTCAGCAATTACAAATCAGAATCCCTTTTAACACTCATCAGTTACAGTCATAAATATTCCTACACCAAACATATTTCATAGTTGTTACTTGAATAAATATCATATGCAAACGTATTTTAAGAACAAGAAAAAAAAAAGTTTGAAAAAATCAGGCTAAAAAAATATCCAATATTTTTTAACAGCAAAACAAAAGGAACTTTTAACATGAAGTTATTCAAGTTTTTTGTTTTATTATCATTCTATAAAAATATAACACTCAATGATTTATATATTTTTATAATAGTACTAAAATAATTACATATTCTAAGAAAAAAAAAAAAAAAAAAGGACTAATTCAACAATCAAATATGTCTATTCCGCATAATTCATATGAAATGTAAAGTCAGCAGACATTTAGGTAGGTGATTGAGTAGGATTCTGGAACTTACCTCAGATTTCTCAAGACGTTCCTTCTTTGTCCTGTCCAAGACTGTCTGCTTAGTTCTCAAACTATAAAACGTTAAGTTATCCGTATGTTAACTAATTTAAATAATTGAAAAAAATACTTTTTAAACATAGAAGTACGAGATGAATTCACACACACACTGGACCTTACAACATAAACCGAGAAAAGGAAGATGTAACAAATAGAACAAGGTAATTAGATTCCAGTAATTTGATTGGCCAGTCAGCTCACCTTCTACAGTCCAGAGCCAAAACTGCAATACTGCCAACATAGACAAGTTATTATTTAAATAAAACTTTTTTATTCAAAAATATAGTTATGCAATTTTTTCTCTTGACATTAGATAATAAAAATATTTCTAAAACAATCATAACATATTTCTTTATACTTCTTTTATTTTAAGTATATTTCTGGATAAATGTTTTATTATATAGCAATGATAAAATACTGGAAAGTTTTGGATAATAACCATTTAAAGTTATTAAGGATTACTGCAAGCTTACGTAAATATTGATTTTAGAATTTATTTTTAATAATTTGCAAAAATTGTGTTAAAAAAACACGTTGTCATTGGGTCAATACATAGAAACAATTCTTTGAGATTAATTAAAAAATAAATAAAATGTGTTCTCTTGAATGTTACAATAAATTACTGCATGGATTCCCTTCCATTCTGCCTATAGGAAATAATATTTTGAAAATATCCCTCCTTTGTTTTGAAATGGATATAGCAATGCTATAGTCCGCTCAATTTAAGTGGTTCCAATAGGCCCTTAAAAAAAGAAAACAAAACAAATTTTTATCAGAATAACAGTAATTCAGTTCTGAACATAAGTACCTGGTAAGCTTCTACAACAGCAACAAATGATTTTGTGAAGTTATTGATTAAGCAATAGTACAATCTTTACTTGGGATCAGTTGTAGCTGGGTGGTTAGCGTAACAGCCTCCTATGCAAAAGGTCACGGGTTTAAAACCGCAGGTGGTCCTAGGATTTGTTAATGGGAGTAAAAAATCCTTAGTTACGCCGTCCTTTGGATGGGACGTTAAAAGGTGGTCCCAAGCCTGTGCGATGTCAGGTACTCGTTAAAGATCCCTATCCTAATAAAACCTGGATAGGCAAAATTTAGGACTCCCACTGTAGCATCCTCCAATTAGCCATAGTAGCATAAAGTGACATTAAATAAATAAACAATTAACAAACAATGTTTACTTTGCACTGGCTCCAAGACATAAAAAGCAGTGGTACAGTTTTATAAATCATCTAAAAGATTCCTTCTTTTTTGCACAAGGCCTTTTGTAAATATATATATATATATATATATATATATATATATATATATATATATACATTTTGTTGTTGTTGAAATTGTGTATTTTAAGGTAGGTATACATAAGTTTTAACTAAAGTAGACTTAATATAAGTGCAATTTGGACCATGCATTTTAAACCTTTAATACATTATTTAAACTGATGCCAATCATTAGGAATCTTAACATCTATTTATATTTATATGCTCTTAAATTGATACATGTTTCCCTTATTTGAATAGTCTACAAAGGCTCACACGCTGAATTTGTTAATTAACTATTTCCCAATATTAATTACTAATAACAAACTATTTATAAACTATAAAACAATTTTATAAAAAACTGTAGAAGGAAAAATATATATATATATTTTTTACCTTGAAAACCATTTTCAGCAATATGAGTAATAATATTGTGCGTTATATCATTGGAGCATAAAATTTTAGAGAAACTATTATGAAATAAATCAAGTCGAAGAAGTGAGTGTCCAATACCCAAATACATAAATTATTTTAAATAATTTTCACTTCCTTAAACAAATGTTTTCATTGTAACTAAAGTAAACTTCAACTTAAATTTTTCACATTTACTTCAAATAGAGTGAAATACATGACAATAGATGTGCGATGCATTTCGAAAAATTTGAAGTTTCTGAATAATTCAATAATCGAAACCACTGTATGTTTACTGATGTAAATATAAGATTATGCTTTAGAATAATTTAAAAAAAATGTGAAGTGTGCAACACACAACTTTCACTTACCTCCATTGTTAAAATGAATTTAAGAATTTTCAAATGCATTTAGAGATGATAATAATTTGCTAAGGAAGTAATTACACTGAGTTTCAACAGAAACTCAATAATAATCTTTATTATTTATTTATTTATTAAGATATATTACAATTTGTTACAAAATGAACAATAGTAATATTGATAAGAGACCACATTCATACAATATATACAGAAAATAATAATAATAGTCAAATTACATAAAATAGAAAATAAATAAATTTATATATATACAATAAAATAATAATAAATAACAAAGCAAAACAAAAACCTATAATAAGATAAATAAAAATTTGGCAAATAAATAAACATCATACAAACAATCATAGCTGTATACAATATATACAACTGCTAGAGGGACCCTAGACTGCGCTTTTCTCTGCACTTGTGGAGGAAAAAGCAGAATCAAAGAGATCCCAACGCCTCTATCTCAGCCGCATCACTGGTGTGAGCCAGTGGAGGCTGAGTTAGGGCGCTGTAGCCACAACCATACCATACATGAGTGGAGGATCTGACCAGTGTCAGTACTCCAATTTAAGTGTTTACAATACGTCTCGCGGCCACTGCCATTTCAATCTTTGGGGAGGATTGTACGGATGGGTGGTGCTGGATAGGGATTGTGCTAGAGGGTTAGGATGATGAGTAAGGTTCTGATGAAATTTGAAGAATTTGGATGGTACCAGGTCTAAAACAAATGGAATATTAGGGTCATGGTGTAGGGTACAGTTGGTAACGTAATAAGGAGCATTAACTATCGTTCGGAGGACTTTGGATTGGATGCGTTTGATGTTAAAATGTTTAGCTGTCCCCCACAGTTCAAGTCCGTAGGTCCATATAGGTTTCAGTACTGTCTTGTATATTAGTAATTTGTTGTCAACTGTAAGATGAGATTTTCTGTTTAGTAGTCTATATAACTGGCCGAATCTGCGGTTGAGTTCCTTTCTTTTAAGTCTTGTATGTGGGTTCCACGTCAGTCTTTTGTCTAGTAAAAAGCCGAGATACCGGACTGTGTCTGAGGAAGGAAGAGGTATGGAATTGAAATTAACCATTGGACAGGATTTGCGTCGAAGGATGAATGTGACATGAGTGCATTTGCTTTCATTCACCTTGATGCGCCAAGCATTACACCAGTCTTCGACAAGGGAAAGGTGCTTTCGGAGATTTAGCGATGCTGCTTCAGGATCGGAATTGGATGATAAAATGGCAGTGTCATCAGCAAATGTTGCCAGAAAGGTATCGGGATCGGTAGGGATATCGGCGGTGTAGAGGATATAAGGACGGGTCCCAAGACACTGCCTTGAGGAACACCAGCCTCTACAATATAATGTTTGGAAAATTCTGAACCACAACGAATTCGGAAGGAGCGGTTTGATAGATAGGATCGGAGAACTAGGTATAAGGATTGGGGTAAATGGGTTTTGAGCTTGAAGAGCAATCCCGGGTGCCACACTCGGTCAAAAGCTTGAGCTATGTCCAGAAAGGCACCCAAACAATACTCCTTGTACTCAAGGGCGGAGGAAATGTGGTCCACAACTCGGAGTCCTTGCTGAACCGTGGAATGTTGAGGACGAAATCCAAACTGATGTGAAGAAAAATTTAGAAATTTGGCTAGGATTCGTTTTAGTAGGAGCTTTTCGAAAATTTTTGAGAGAATCGGAAGTAGGCTAATGGGTCTGTAAGACGACGTGCTGTTAGAAGGTTTGCTTGGTTTTAGGAAAAGGATGATAGTTGAATGTTTCCATAACAGAGGGAAATAGGTAGTGCGTAGGATACAGTTATAGAGATATGCAAGAAATATAATGGCTTTGGGTGGAAGTTGTCTTAAGATCTGAGGAGTAAGGAGGTCGTATCCTGGGGATTTACGGAGAGGAAGCTTTTTAAGAAGATATTTGACCTCAGAGGGATTAACTGCTTTAGGTGGTAAGGAGAGTGGTATTGGTGACTTAAGGAACTCTTCAACTGTTGCAGTATGGGTTGGATTGAGCTCAGGATGAGGAGTAAAAACTTTGGAAAGGTGCTGTGCAAATTCCTCGGCTTTATCCTTGTCGGAAGCAGCCCAGGACTATCACAGCGCCGGAGAGGGTGGGAGATGGTTTGGGATTCTAGAATTCTCTTCGTGACATTCCACAGGGAATTGTCACGAGTCGAGAGAGAGGAGAGATAGGAATTGTAGGATTGGGAACGGAATATCGCCAACTCCTGCTTTAATTTTCTACAAAAAAAATTGTAGGAGCGGCGATCTTCTGGGTGGCGGGTGCGTTGCCATAATGATTTGGCTCGTCGACTTTTTCTCAATATTAATAAAGTCCTTGACCCCCCCCCCAAATTTAAATAATTTAAGTGAAGTTATAGGCTTTGATGACTTCACGGTTTTATGCCTTTAACCTGTTAACCAGGAAATAACATTTTAATCGAGCATCATATAAAGGGCACTAACTCTTTCACTAGGATGTGTCAGTATGTCACGTCCGTAGGTAGTAATTTCATTTTTTTTTTCTTAAATTATATAATAAATTTATAATAATGTATAAAATGATATTATAAATACACACACACATATATATATATATATATATATATATATATATATATATATATATATATATATATATATAATTCATTATTTAAATATGGATGATTTATACACTAATTAAAAACAATATTTTTTGCCCGTTCCTGGGTGCAACATACATTGCAAGGACGTGCAATATGTCTCCCGCTCGGTTAACAGGTTAAGCTAAAAACAAACTATTTTGAGGTATGAAGGATAAGATGATTCGGGTGGTGGTCATAAAATCGTACCAATATTTCAACCAACCTCATTGTGAGACTTCATTAGGGCTGCTTCATTGAGATATAGAAGCTGAATGTTTTTCCACTAAGTGAAAGAGGAACAAGTGGAAATAAAACAGGACACTTTCAAAGATCAATTTATTTCAGAATTACAATTTTGAAAATAATTTAATAATACCCGTTTCAATATGGGTTTACAGCTGAAATGATATTTCAGTTCAAAAATAAGTTGTTTTTATTCATACACCTAAAGAATTTTTCACCATGTAAAGGCACTAGAAGGAAAATCAAACTTGAATTATTAGGTTACTTTAAATTATAATAGATATTTTTATTCTCTTTATCCTCAGAGCCATTCATAAAATTAAAGTATTCTGAGGAATATCAGTAAATTAATTCACATTATAAGATCCATATCCCGTACAGAAAGCTGTCGGCAAAAACTAATGGTTTACTGAGTCTATTGTAGAAAATTTAATTTTAGTATAAAAAACTAATTAATAGTGTTTAATTGAAGACAGGAACACTGTAAAAGATACAGATCTTTGTTAATAAACCATACCTTCCTACAAAATATTTATGAAATAGATATAACAATTGTAATTGTATAATCCTTTAGAAACTATTTAGAACATTCAAATATCTATTACTTGAAATTCTGAAAAATTAAAATTACATATGGGCAAAAAATCTCAATTTTATCAACCTGTAGTTTTGCACACCTTAAAAAATCTACTAATAACAATAAAGAATAGTTAAGATTATATTTTAAATTATATTAATTGATAAAATATTGTTTAACTTAAATAATTTTGAAATTAGTACCTTATAAAAAACTAAATGAAATTTGGACAAGCAAAAACATGAACAACTATATAAATTAATGACTTATGCTGACAATTTAAAATCATTTTTGGGTTTTGTTAACAGTTCATTTTTATTTATATAATAATTTGCCAAGATTATAAGATGAAAAATTATAAGGCACTAATAATAAACAAATACCAATAGTCCCTACAGATGATTAATAAAACAATACATTTTTTTTTTTTTTTTTAAATATTATTAAATACAACTCAGAACTTGAAAGATGTTATTACCAAGTTTCTGAGGACACCGTATTTGGATCAGATTAATGAATCCCTAATTCACTGATATAAATCTCATACAGCTTTTTTTTTTTTTTTTTTTTTTTTTTTTTTTTTTTTTTTTTTTTAATTACTTCAAAGAAAAATTATTTTGGACCAAATCTTTATATGAGCTGTAGAAATTGTATATCAAGAATTTTACTTTCAGCCCCTTAACATTTTTTTTTTTCAAATGTTATACAAGATATAATTCCTAATAGACCATTCAGATCCAACAGAAGTTTGGGGCGACATAGTTTGCTTTACACAAAGTCGAGCTGCAAACTAACTCAGATTTTTTTTAATTTTTTAAAATATTTTATTTAATTTTTTTTTTATATTTCATGTTGTTATTACTCCTCTGACTACATAATCATTTCCTACAAATTTTAGAACTTATTACACTCTTACAAGATAATATATACGGTATTATAATAAATGAATTAACACATTTTATACAGTTTTAAGTAATATATATTTTTTTAACTCCATTCAACACCTTTTTTATAAGACATCATCAGTCATGGACAAACCTTCAAAACTACTTTAATAAATACAAATAAACCAAATACCAAACTTTAGTTGTATTTTTTTTTTTTTGCTTTTTATTTTAAATATAAAATTGTAAATAAGGCATCCAACAAACTAGATATTTTCCATGAATGATGAACCAATAAATAACTGTGTTGAGATAAAAATATGTAGTCAGAAAAAAAATTATTTTTACCTAAATATAATCAAGCAGTGGATAATTAAGGATTTAATGTTGAAATTACTTTAACTATCCACTGTTGTCAAATAAATAAAAACGAGAAAATAACTTCATTTTATTACACCAACAGTACAGTTAATGAAACTGTTAATCAGCATAAAACTAACTAAACTTTCGCTACTCAAGGTCTAATTGATGTGATCATTCTATATTTTAATAAATCAAATGCTTACTTAAGATTTAAATCTACATAACGGTATAAAGAAATACAGATATTTGTAATTTATTCATTTAATTAACTATGATTAGACCTTGGGAAAGGAAATGTTTTGACAACTTTCATTCATACAAATAATTTTTTTTTTCATTTTTTTTTTCTATGTTCACTTACATCGATTCTTGAAATAAAATAAACAAATTTACAATGATTTTTCAAGAATCGACATAAAGAAATACTAAATATAAAATATGACAGACCTGAAAGAAATGAAAAATTTAAATAATTAGATAAAAATGGATAACACCATTGTATAAACTGTGATTAATAAAATAGATATTTCATTAAAATAAAAAAATGAGGAAAATCTAAAAATCCGTTCAGCCTGTGGTAGTTTATTTTGTACACATACACATATAGAATTACACTAATGATAAAATTTACATTGATGAATTAGCAGTGTAAATATTGAAATTTATCAGTTTAATAGGACAAACATTTTTCGATGATTTGGGTTAAACATAATTTATGCTTTTCTTGTTCTGCTGAAAAACAACCATATACACACAACACATACATACATATACAAATGACACATACAAGCTTTTAGATGTGGGAAAAAAAAACAATAAATGAGCACCATTCAGTCAACCATACTCACCATCCATACACAATAACAATGTAACAAAACAGAAACCGACAAAACAAAATTAAATTTACTATCTCAGAAAGGATTTTAACAAAATAAACAATATTTAAATTTATATAATCAAACAAAATAATAGGGGGTAAACAATTGAATATTGTGGTCATAAATTCACCACAAAATAAATGAAACGCCACAGGGCTCAAATATGATTAGTTATTAAAACCTCGCTTTAAATAATTTTTTTTTTTAAATTATGCAGGTACATAAAGATTTTTTTTATCTCTTAAAATTTTGTTAGTAAACAACCGCAAATTAGACAGGAAAATGAAATACTTTAAAAAATGCCATTAGCTCTTAGTGATCGAACACAAGTGATAACTTTTTGCCTAAATACTTTGCAACATTTTTTTCTAAAAGCGATAATATATAACTAGGGGATGGTGCTTTATTACCCTACTAGCAATAACAAAAGCGGCCTGTCCAAAAGAAAAATAAATAAATTAATAATAATAGACTTTCACAATTCCTATAAGTGACCGCGATTGAAACCTTTATGACATTTTATTCTACAATGTTGGTTCAAGGAAAACAAATAAAATAAAATAAAAAAAATAAAAAATTGTTCATAAAAATAACAATCAACAAACATTTAATGAACCTAGGTAATTTGTTTTATAGCAAAACAGTTTTTTAACATATTTGACTGTTATTAATGCTTCCTAATTATAGCCTATATTAACAATTTGAAGGGCATTGCAGTCTGTAGCGACCTCGACCCATTACATCAAGAAACTTAGCATCTGTGACACTTGATACAAAAATATAGTGTCATTGAAACTGATAAAAAGTCAGCCATGAAAGAAGCACATCACAAATATAATCATAATTGAGGCAATAATTTATATTTTATTTTTTCACTAACTATTATGGGGTTCATTCAGAATATATACCACCTAGTACTAGACATTAAGAATAATTCTTAACCTCAATATGAGGTCATTATAATAATGAAGCGATTTACCTTAAAAAAAAAAAAAAATAATAAAAAAAAAAAAAAAGCATCGCTTATAATGCCACTACTCTTTACAGGTTCCTAATAAAAGAACATCAACTATAGATGAAACAATCAACTGTAAAGCTATATCTACATCTTGAAATAATGAAAATAAAATAGGCAACTGTCTAAAAAATACAAGACATATCCACAGAAAATTTCTAGATGCTTGAAAAAACAAGAACTTGTCACGCTTACTTAATAATATTGTTTTTTCTTTATATCATTTTCTGGATAACTAATCTCAATATGAGATGAAAGAAAAAAAAGTGACAACGAAACCGTTTTTTCACTTTTAAGAATCCCCCAATTAGTCTCCTCATATGCTACATACACATATATTTTTTTCATTAATCAATTTTTCACTAATATTTCTTCAATTTCCTTCTAAATAATTACTTGTATTAAGTAATATATTTGAGTACGATGGACCATTTCACGCTGGTAACCATCAACAATATTAACTAAAATTCTCTCGATGAATATTCAATTTTAATATTTGGATTATATTTGTGGTCGCTATCGTTCTTATGGCTATTATTCAATTAAAAATATTGACGATAATGGCCTCTATAAAACGGAAATAAAATAATTTAGAATACTGATTAAAAGAAAATAAATAAATTTAAAAAACAACCGAAAAGAAGCCAAAAATATATAAAATTAATCTTTATAACTAATTAGCTATATTAGATCCGAAGGTACCTTCCATCGTCGATTACAAATACCTCATGTGAATATGATTAAAAATGAGAAGTTAGTGAAGGAAAAAGTACAAAACTCAATACTGAAGTCAACATTACATCCCTGATGATCCAACCAGTAAGAAATTCTGGAAAAAACAACAAAATAAACTTCAAAATAAATATACATAAATGTTATGAATGTATAAGAATTAAAAATGAGAAAATATATCATTATAGAGACCGTAACAAATGATGCCCCTTTCCAATGAGAGCAATACATTAATAACAATATTGATGCAATAAAACTAGACATGAATATAATAAATGGATGGTTAATTGTTGAAACTATTGTATATTAAAAAAATTGATGAGAATGAAAACAGTAATTAACACTGAATTTATTGAGGAAAATACAATTACTCTAAAGAGCAGCTTTGTATAAATAAAAAAAATTCATTTATATTTTTTTTCAATTGGTGTGACAGGGCATGTAGGGCCCTCAGCCGTTGGATGTCTCCTAGGGGAGATATACCCCAGTTGGAAGTATTCTCCAAACCTTGCACCACCGGACTACCATTAATTAATAAGAGACATGCGAAAATGTATTTGAATCAGTATTTTGCTTCTCATACCCAGATATTTTACAAAAATGATGAAATTGTTAGAAATATCGCAAAAGGTCATTATTAAAACTTGGTAAATAAATTATTGAATACAATTTATTCGTTGCATTAAAACTTGTTAATTTTATCCTTCTAAAACCTAATGAACTTATTAGTACTTATGGCTCTACCAAATCTACAAATTTTTTTAATGAAAATCATGAAGGGAATAAAATTAGTACTAGCAGCCCCTTAGCAAACTTGTTAAGTTAATCCTAGTTTATGGAAATAAACCTTAATAGGCATAGTTATGAAGTACCCCAAACCATTACAGGTCCTTTCAAAATGTATTAAAAGAATGAAGTTGCCTCCCAATACGAAACATACATATATACGACCTAAAGTCAACACATCTGGACAATACGTTCGGTGACAAATTAGGGAATATTAAATTAATATTTGATTGAACTCAATAAATATAATTCAGTGAATATGATGGACATGCACTATTGCATTGCATTCAAATAATGTGTTATTAGTTCATGATTATCTCTAACATGTTACTTGGATTAACAATTTAATCGGTATTAAGTGCAAAAGGTCTTGAAGCTTGTGTAGGATGATAGGTTGATTAAAGCAAAAATAGGGGGAAGTAGAAAAGATAAAAACTCACCCCTTATAAATGGAAGACTCATTTATTTAATAAATTTCCATTAAGGGATGAAAATGGTAAACTTAAGTTCCTTCCCTGTGAAAAGAGCAGGTATACAACAACACTTAACAAACTTTTAGATAATTCATCACCACAACCATAATAAATACAATATGACTACAAATAATAAAACAGGAAATATTATGTCCAAAAACATAAAGGGGCAAACCAAACATAAACCAAAATTATTTTTTTTTATAAATTTATTAATTAGAAATGTTATATACAAACCATAATTTCAGCCTTTGTTAATGTAGTTTTCTGCATAATTAACACACTTATGACAATAATTTTTTTCATAAAACCATTTAGGGCAAGTTATCAGCCACTCGTACACATTCTCTCTAACTTTCTCATTGCTTTAGAATTTTAATACGACTTGAAAAGAAAAGGATGAAGACGAAAACCCATAAATAAGACTGAAAAGTTCTCACTAAGTTTTTTTTTTTTTTTTACTTGTAGACTTTTTCATGACCAATAAACAATGAATACGACTTACAACAGTCATTAGAGACAGTAGGCCAAGAACTACTGAAACAAAATATGGAATATGTCCAGTGTGAAAAACAAATATCAAGACTTTTAAATTGATGACAAAAGTGTGAAGATTATGCAGGAATATACACTGATAAATACTAAAACTATGATTTGAGTATAGCAATCAATATAGTTGAAAAAATAAAATTATTGCTTATTTTTAAATAAATCTCATTATAAAATATCCAAAAGAAATAAGAAATGAAATAGCAAAAGCTCGAATATTTAAATTATTTAGGTTAAATTTATTATACAAACTAAAACTTAAAAGTAAACTGCCAGGAAAGACCAAACAAATATTTTGAAATAACTATCATTTTGAACATATTCCATTTTGAAAAGCATAGATTATCTTAATTCAAGAATGAACTTTAAAAAATGTGGAGTTGATCGATTATAATTGTTTTTCATTCATGTGCATATATTCTTCATTAATAAAAATAAAAGTTGTATTCCAATTTGGATAGTTTTACTTTTGTAACTAATTAACATGAAGGAAATACAATGATCAATCAAAATTTCCTTTGAGGCAATTTTATCCGTTTAAACGTTTCCAGTTATCGATGACAATGAAATTAGAGTAATTTAAAAATAAATGTTGTTCAGTTGATATATTCATTTGCTTCATTTTTGACAACCTTAATAAGGGCAGTCAAAGATGAATAATATAGATTGTTTGGCATTCAGAAAGGCATGTGCACCTCAAAGAGATATTATGACTGGAAATTAAAATGAAACCCCTTCAATATGGGCAAACAATATAAGGTTTAAGAGTGCCACAAAAATACTATGTGGATTCATGTAATAACATAAATAATGATCATTACAATTGAACTTTCATGATGAAGTAAAAAACTTACTCTTAAAATTCATAATTCTAAGTAATTGTAAATACTTGATTTTAAATAAATATAAATGAATAATGACTTAATAGCAGTCTTTCACAATTCTAGAAAAAAAAAAAAAAAAAAAAAAAAAAAAAAAAAAAAAAAAAAAAAAAAAAAAAAACCTAAACCTCAACTCAAATTATTTTTTGCTCTTTCCTACTTTAGTTGTAATCAAGTTCTTTCATCTTGTATATTTAGCCGCTTTTTATCAAGATAATATGGTAATTTTTTTAGGAGCTACAAAATTATCGGTAAACCTGTACCCCTACAATCCATGAAGGGTCTTGAGCTCAGTATATATAGCATTTCCAAGTCAATTGTAACCTTTTCCAAGTCAAATGTAACTTTTTCCAAGTCAAATGTAACCTTTTCCAAGTCAAATGTAACCCTTTCCATTTCAAATGTCACCTTTTCCAAGTCAAATGTCACCTTTTCCATTTCAAATGTTACCTTTTCCAAGTCAAATGTCACCTTTTTCTTCACTTCTAGCCTTAAATATTCCGTTTTATTTATTTATTTATTGAAAAATAATTAGTTTAATTAACATTATGACTTTTTTTAATAATTTTGGCATATAATAATTGATATTTTTTTTGGGTCTCTTAGATATTTGATATCAAGTTCTGTTTTTTACTAGCTAATATTTAAAAAAATTAATTATCGTCTATTTAGTTTTAAGATAGTTGTTGATTTTGATTTTTTAGAGAGGAGGGGTAGTTTTTTGGAATAATTAATGTGTTTTCGGGTATTATATGTAATTTTTTCGAGCTGTGTTTTTTATCGCTCGCGTGCATTTTAACTCGCATTAAATTTTAATGTTTTTTATTGATATAGGGATTAATTAATGTGCTTTCGGGTGGTTATGATTACGTTTTTTGAGCTGTATCTTTTATCGATCATGCGTATTTCAACTCATATTTACTTTTAATGTTTTTTATTGATATAGGGATTAATTAATTTGCTTTCGGGTGGTTATGATTACGTTTTTCGAGCTGTATTTTTTATCGCTCATGCGTATTTCAACTCGCATTTACTTTTAATGTTTTTTATTGATATAGGGATTAATTATTTTGCTTTCGGGTGGTTATGATTACGTTTTTCGAGCTGTATTTTTTATCGCTCATGCGTATTTCAACTCGCATTTACTTTTAATGTTTTTTATTGATATAGGGATTAATTATTTTGCTTTCGGGTGGTTATGATTACGTTTTTCGAGCTGTATTTTTTATCGCTCATGCGTATTTCAACTCGCATTTACTTTTAATGTTTTTTATTGATATAGGGATTAATTATTTTGCTTTCGGGTGGTTATGATTACGTTTTTCGAGCTGTATTTTTTATCGCTCATGCGTATTTAAACTCGCATTTACTTTTAATGTTTTTTATTGATATTGGGATTGATTGTTTTGTTTTGGGTTCTCATTATAACGTTGCTGGAATATACATCGTTTAGGTTTTTTTTTTTTATTTTTTTTTTATTATTATTATTTTATAAAAGGATTAGTTATAGTTCCTTTTCTAGCGTCCTGAGTAATTTTTTTCAACTAAATCTTTTGTAAAGGATCCGCTTCCTAACTCGGTCTTACAATTATTTGATAATTTAATCGAGGAATCGTTTATTCTATTTTCGGGTGTTCTGATAACATTATTTGAACCAAATTTGTTACTCATTTTAAGTTACTATTTCTATTTCATAAATATTCGATAGAGGGATCGTTTATAGTGTTTTCGGGAATACTAATAGAGTTTATGACATTTATTTATAGCTAGTGCCATTTTAACTTAAATGAAAAGTGATCTAGAAGAATGCGCAATCGCGATGTAATGTCCAAATCAAAAATGTAATCAGATCCTGCAAAAAAACAATAAATAATTTTTATATCATATTATAACATAATACCTACGGTTTGTAGAAATTCCTAAGCGCATAAAAGAATAAAGTTCAAAACACGTTATGAGAATCCCCAAAAACAAAGAAAGACCACTGCAAATGCAAGTTGAAATGAGAGCAAGCGACAATAAAAACAGCTTAAAAAACGTAATCACAAGACCCGAAAAGATAATTACAAACGTCTATAACAATAAAAAATATCAAAAGTAAATCCGAATTGAAATACGCATAAGCGATAAAAGATACAGCTCAAAAACGTAATCATAACCACCCAAAAGCACATTAATTATCTCTCTCTATATAAAAAACATTAAAAGTAAATTCGAGTTAAAATGCGCGGGAGCGATAAATAAATAAAACTAAAAAAACATAATTATAGGACCCGAAAACACAATTTTCAACACCTATATCAATATGAAACATAAAAAGTAAATTTTAGTTAAAATAAGCGAGAGCGATAAAAAATACAGCTCGAAAAACGTAATTATAGCCACCCGAAAGCAAAAAGATGAATTCCCATATCAATAAAAAATATTAAAAGTAAATGCGAGTTGAAATACGCATAAGCGATAAAAGATACAGCTCAAAAAACGTAATCATAACCACCCGAAAGAACATTAAGTAATTCCTATATCAATAAAAAACATTAAAAGTAAATGCGAGTTGAAATACGCATGAGCGATAAAAAATACAGATCGAAAAACGTAATCATAACCACCCGAAAGCAAAATAATTAATCCCTATATCAACAAAAAACATTAAAAGTAAATGTGAGTTGAAATACGCATGAGCGATAAAAAATACAGATCGAAAAACGTAATCATAACCACCCGAAAGCAAAATAATTAATCCCTATATCAACAAAAAATATTAAAAGTAAATGTGAGTTGAAATACGCATGAGCGATAAAAAATACAGCTCGAAAAACGTAATCATAACCACCCGAAAGCAAAATAATTAATCCCTATATCAATAAAAAACATTAAAAGTAAATGCGAGTTGAAATACGCATGATCGATAAAAGATACAGCTCGAAAAACCTTATAATAACCACCCGAAAGCAAAATAATTAATCCCTATATCAATAAAAAACATTAAAAGTAAATGCGAGTTGAAATACGCATAAGCGATAAAAGATACAGCTCAAAAAACGTAATCATAACCACCCCAAAGAACATTAAGTAATTCCTATATCAATAAAAAACATTAAAAGTAAATGCGAGTTGAAATACGCATGAGCGATAAAAAATACAGCTCGAAAAACGTAATCATAACCACCCGAAAGCAAAATAATTAATCCCTATATCAACAAAAAACATTAAAAGTAAATGTGAGTTGAAATACGCATGAGCGATAAAAAATACAGCTCGAAAAACCATATAATAACCACCCGAAAGCAAAATAATTAATCCCTATATCAATAAAAAACATTAAAAGTAAATGCGAGTTGAAATACGCATAAGCGATAAAAGATACAGCTCAAAAAACGTAATCATAACCACCCGAAAGAACATTAAGTAATTCCTATATCAATAAAAAACATTAAAAGTAAATGCGAGTTGAAATACGCATGAGCGATAAAAAATACAGATCGAAAAATGTAATCATAACCACCCGAAAGCAAAATAATTAATCCCTATATCAACAAAAAACATTAAAAGTAAATGTGAGTTGAAATACGCATGAGCGATAAAAAATACAGCTCGAAAAACGTAATCATAACCACCCGAAAGCAAAATAATTAATCCCTATATCAATAAAAAACATTAAAAGTAAATATGAGTTGAAATACGCATGATCGATAAAAGATACAGCTCGAAAAACCTTATAATAACCACCCGAAAGCAAAATAATTAATCCCTATATCAATAAAAAACATTAAAAGTAAATATGAGTTGAAATACGCATGATCGATAAAAGATACAGCTCAAAAAATGTAATCATAACCACCCGAAAGCACATTAATTAATCCCTATATCAATAAAAAACATTAAAATTTAATGCGAGTTAAAATGCACGCGAGCGATAAAAAACACAGCTCGAAAAATTTAATTATAATACCCGAAAACACATTAATTATTCCAAAAAACTACCCCTCCTCTCTAAAAAATCAAAATCAACAACTATCTTAAAACTAAATAGACGATAATTAATTTTTTTAAATATTAGCTAGTAAAAAACAGAACTTGGTATCAAATATCTAAGAGACCCAAAAAAAATATCAATTATTATATGCCAAAATTATTAAAAAAGTCATAATGTTAATTAAACTAATTATTTTTCAATAAATAAATAAATAAAACGGAATATTTAAGGCTAGAAGTGAAGAAAAAGGTGACATTTGACTTGGAAAAGGTAACATTTGAAATGGAAAAGGTGACATTTGACTTGGAAAAGGTGACATTTGAAATGGAAAGGGTTACATTTGACTTGGAAAAGGTTACATTTGACTTGGAAAAAGTTACATTTGACTTGGAAAAGGTTACAATTGACTTGGAAATGCTATATAGAGATTCATACTGTTTCTGGGCCAACGGCAATGCAATGAGGTGATTAGGCCTTGATCACACTCAGCCGTCAGGTTTTTCCTCCTATTCGGGTAACCACTTTAAAGAGGCTGGGTCTGCCCCAGATGGGTCCCCATACCTTAGGGTCGCCTCATGGCTGAATTAACAGAATAAATAATATTTTGTCATAGCCGGGATTCGAACCCTAGACGCGGAGATCAGTAGACTAGTGCTCTATCCAATAGACTATGCCACTCCCTATTTCAGAATAAAACTAATCATAAATTATTAGCATGAAAATGTTTAAAACCAGCAGTTATCAATAATTTGGCCATTAGCTATTCCAGTGATAAGGCATCACATGGCTCAGGATGCTTCCCTGTCTCCACAACTCTACAAGAGATAGGATATTATATTTTACTGTATTGCACACAACTTTATGTCAGTGACTTGACAGCATCCATTAAAAATGTTGTGCATGAATTTTTAGAGTAATAGATATATAGCACAATTGGAGTTTGATGTTAAAAAAAAAAAAAAAACGGAGAAAAAAAGTCTCATTAACATAAAATAGTAACTTTAATTGCCCTTTACATAACATATTACCATATTTTAATTCATTAAATATTGGAAATAGCTTTTGTAGATAATTATACCAACTTGTATATAAATTTATATTGCAACTCTGTAATGATTGAGGTTCAACGACTCCATAGATCTGACAGTTAAGATATAAGAGATCATTGATCCCGATCTAGGACCAAATGAGTGACATCCGATTGTTATTAGTTTATACATAAGATTGGTATAAGAGAAAAGGTTAAAACCAAAACTGACAAAACTGAAATGAAGATTATTTTAAAAAGTACCTGTGGTCTGTGATCCTGAAGAAGATTTATTGACCTTAAATCCGACAGAAGTTGTTCACCTTCCTGTGTTATCTCATGCCGTAGGCGGGTATAATCTTCCCTTTTGCCAATGCCTTCACCAGAATTCCAATTCTCGTTCTCCCCAATCACCCTAAAATAAAAAATAATATAATTATCTAAATTTTTGCTAATAATATTAGAAAAGACAATTTGAAATTTGAAAAACAGACTATGTAAGATGAAAAAAAGGAATTTTCTCATAGCCTTTATCACAAGAATACTAAAGGGAGATGAATTAGCATTTTTTTTTTTTTTTTTTTAACAGTAATTACTTTTTACACATTTTTTAAAAATTTTAATTATAAATATAAGTGAGCAATGTTGTCTAGTGGATACAGCTCTAGTCAACTGTTCTCTGGATCCTGGGTTGGAATCCCAACTATTTATTTAGCCGTGGGGCGATGGAGTATGGAGACCTTTCTGGGCCTCTCTGAGAGTGTGGTCTAGGCCTAATCAACTCATTGCATGGTTGTTGGTCCAGAAACAGTATTAACTATATACTGTATGTTATATCCGTGTACTATATTATTATAATATTTTGTTATTAAATTAATAATTAATGATTTTTAATTAATAATTACGTAGTTTTGACTAAGGTTATTTCTATATATTTAATTTTAAACATATATGATAACGAGATATGAAAATAAACTTAAAAAATTGAAAATGTTTTCAGTTAATTCCTGATTCTTGTTCTTTTATAGATGTCTTAAATTCATAGATGATTTAATGACGGGTGGCATAAGATCCATTCCCATGAACACGTCGACTCTCATCCACGATCCACAACTTAAGCCACCATTGCCGGAAAAACCCGCTGTGTTATTCCTTATCTACTGCGCATTTCAAGTCTCTTTTCTGATTAGCCAATCACTTTGCACCTTTATGATCTATCTTTTTTATTTCTGCCTATTTAATACATCACAACAATATGTACTGGAACCAAGACCCCATGGGGTGGAGAGCTGTTTCTTTTTTATTTTTAATAAATAATAATTTTTTTTAATTTATTCTACTAAGTTGTGAAATAAGTTTGTAGCATTCTTTACTGGAGATTTGAATATAAGATCCATTTTGACCTATTACATGTTGCCATCTTTCAGGTAATTTTTCGAATTCGGTCATCAACAGTTAAGGACGACCCGAACTCTTTACGTGTTTTAAGTCAATATTTCTGATTCTGAACTGAGCAAACCACTTATGGACGGTCCTTTCTCCTAAGACATCATTGTCATACATCATACAGCTAAATTTTGCAAACCATCTTCTGTGCCATGGATTTTCTTTTTCGAGAATAAAAAAAAAAAACCATTTAATGACGAAAATGAATTTTTTTTCTCTTTCATTTTAAGCAAGCAAAATACCACTTTAAGAGAAGGAATCTCGGCTGTAACTGATGCATAAAAGCACCTAAATTAATCCTATTTTGTTTAAATATGTAAACATTATTGACCAAGTAAACATTATTTTAATAAAAAATTAGAGGATTGAAGTGAAATATTGAAAAATTCTACAAACTGATTTTACAACCCAATATATCCAAAAATCTTGTTTTCATGTGTATATAAAACTGTTTCTTCTAATTAACTGGAATTTTATTAACTTTAATATTGATAGTGCAACTTTTTGTAAGAAGTATTATTTTATTAAGCTTTATTAAAAACTAGCTGTGAACTGCAGCTTAGCTAGCGAATATTGCATTTCATATTAATTTATGTGCGTTTATGGTAAGAGTAGCTATAATAAATATCAACTATCAGCTACTCTTTGTTATTATTTAAAGCCCGATCTAGACTTCTTCCTGTCAAATTTACAATTTCAACCACTTGTAAGTTGATGATTTTCAAACCCAGCCTTATTGCACATCTAGACACTAAGGCGAACCTCCAGGAAAAATTTTAGCTTCACAACCATAGTCATTTTTTAGATACTGCGATGACCAGAAAATTGATTGATATATTTTATGAACATAGACATACAGCTAATGAAAGTCCTAAATATGATTAAAATAATAGTTCTGATTATTATACTCGAATAATTTAAAATAAATAATAATTGTTATAATTTATTTAAATTTATAAATGTATACAAATCAAGGTAATAACGATTAAAGTTGAAAATGACTCTTGAAATAAAACATGACTTATATAATAATATAGATTGATATAAATATAGTCTCCGCAACCTTCTTTACTCCCTAGTGGCCTCATCTCTCTTCGAACCAAATATTTTGCCTGTAGTACCTTATTTTCGAAAATTTTAGCCGTTGTTCGTCCTTCAAAGTAAGCGGTCAAGTTTCACATCCATAAAGGACCGTCGGAAGAATATTAGTTTTATAACTTCTAACCTTTAAGTTTTTAGACAGAAGCCGCGAGCTAAGTAATTTCGCAACTGAATAATAACACGCATTTCCCGCCTATAACCGGGACTTTATTTTCTCCTGGACTACGTCAATTTTTGATATTATGATCGCTATTAAGAAGTTTTTAAAAGAATATAATTGAAAGAACTTCCACGTAAATGACATTTTTAGTTTTATTTTCATGTGGCAGAAGAACAGAACTGATTTTCTCCGCAACCCGATCTTGGCATAAATCAATTCCTACGTGTTTAAATGTTTGGCCCTGTGATTGATTAATTGTTACAGCAAAAGATAAATTATGGGGAAATTGAATTATTTTAAAAATAAAAAGTAAATCATTGGAATCATTGGGATGCGAGGTTTTTTTCCCTAATTTTTCCCGTTTTTTTTCCAGATTTTCCACTGATTCTTCACTCCTATTGGTCGCAGCGTGATGTTATATAGCCTATAGCCTTCCTCGATAAATGGACTATCCAACACAAAAAGAATTTTTTATTCCGAACCAGTAATTTCTGAGATTAGCGTGTTCAAATAAACAAACAAACTAACTCTTCAGCTTTATAATATTAGTATAGATTAACACTTTTTCTTTTATTATTATAGAAAACCCTATCTCAGTGCAGGCATTAGGAAAAATTACACATCCACATTAAAAGAAAAGGCCATAAGTTTTACAATATTCATCGCCAGAACGACCTTTTCGAAGAACAGCTTTAATCAAAATACTTTTCTTTTTTTTTTTTAATTCTTTTTTCTTTCTTTGTTTTATTTGCCTTAATTATAAATAGTTTTCTTTAATTCAACACCATTTAGTTAAAGTTTAATTATTTTTTGTTTATAGGTATAATGAAATGAATTTTATGTTATGTTTATATTATTAAAAGTGTAAAATAATAATTTCTGATTGTTTACTATTATTTTGATTATAAATTAATTATTTATTAATTAATAATTATAATTCATTATCTTGATTCATCTTTTTGAATCAATGGCTATTTTAAGGAGAGAAGGATGGTGATTGATATTTTTACATCACCCTTCCCCTACACATTCTTGAAAGCACTTCTAAAATAATGGTTTGAGGGAAATAAAATATTGCATAAATTAATATTTACCATGGTTGGTGACTATCGTTGCTCCAGATATCATCAGAACCTGGGGCTATTGGCCAAGTTGTTACCCAGCCCTTAATTTCAATACGTGGTGAACATTCATCATTTAGGGAATCTTCTAAATATCTTTCATCACCTGTAATACAATCGCATTAAACACTGCTTTGCTTTTTTTGCAACAAAAATGTCAATATTAAAGCAAATTTACCCGGGAAGAAGAATTCTGATTCAACATTGTGGTCTAAGGTAGAGTCATCTTCCTCAGGTGGTGGATCGTCAGTTTGGCAAAACTTTTCGTTCGAACAAACCCGAAATTTCGGAACGAATTCGGGAGAAATAGCAAGATCAGGCCTCTTATATTCCATATATTTCTGGTCAGGTCCAAGGAACAGGGATCCGCTTTCACTGCGTTGGAACTTCACCTTGAAAACAAAAATGAATACAATTTTATACTGCAATGTATTTAGCAACATTAAAACATTATCCTATTTATCAGAAACTTGGCAAATAAATGAATGAAGAGTGTAGTGTGCTACTAATATTTAATCTAATTAAAAGAAGTCAATAAAATACATAAGAAAAAATAAAATAGCACAAATTACAGAGGCAACTACTAAAGAGGAAAGATAAGCCTAAACTATTTGAGGGGCAGAAGCGATAAAAAATATAATCCAGTGAATACATGTATTAACTGGTTTTCTCAAGAGAAGTGTGATATTGGAACAGAAAACATTATTAACCCTTTGCACTCAGCACCGTTTCACACGCTCCTTTCCATTAACTCTATGCTACTTTTTTTTTGTAAATGTACACACTGGAATTGTTACAATATGAGTAAAACTTTAGGAGCTAGTAATGCGTAATAATAAAATTAGGTTTACATGTATCAGTGGCCATTGAAGAACACACAGAAAAAAGGTTTATTTTTTATAATTTCCTACAATATGGTAAATTTGAAGCAATACCTAATATGAACAAAAGATTAATGTTTGCATGTTAAATGGAATCAGAATGTTTCACTAATTCTAGATATTGCTCAAATTATTAGAGAATGTGCACTATCATTATTTATACCATGCATCTCAATATTTTTATCGTTATATGATCTATTTTAAACAAAACTACAAGAAAACATGCGATCTTAAAAATACTTTATTATAAAAAAAAAAAAAAAAAAAAAAAAAAAAAAAAAGGGTTGTCTAAGAATTTCATTCTACATAATCGCTAATAAAATGCAATGTCAGCCAAGTGCAAAGGGTTAAAATTATAAACCATACCTAAATATATAATAAATTATGTAGAAATAACTTATATTCACCTCTTCTAAGAAATTAGCGCCGACAAAAGATGATCCGTCATTGTAGCTACTAGCATTCACTTCAACAGACTCTTGCTTGATAGGTTTAAAATGAGTCTTCATTGAAGTGAGAAGGTTCTCTAGTTGCTCTGGAGGTTCAACTTTTTTCTGGTCACTTTTTTCCATAAAATTGGTAGCTTTTAGCAGTGAAAGATGGTTAGAATTGTCATTGAATAGTGAAAAAAAAGCTCCTTCACTCTTCAAATTCAATGTGGTACCTTCGATATCCTCTTCCTTCTTACTACTGGTGTTGCCATAGACGAAGGGAAGCTTCCATGCAGAAGAAAGAAGGGAGTTGCGAGCATCACTCCATCCAACATACTTACCCACTTCTTCCCAAGGCACAGACTCGTCCTCTTCCATCTTTTCAGATGACCATATAGAGCTTGTTATATTCGTTCCACATTGAATAAAGTTCCCAGAAACAGGCTGAGAATTCTTGGTACGAAAAAAATCCTGAGAATTGTTTTCGGGGGACTGAAGAAGAGACTGAAAATCCATGGGTAGATATTTTTCATACTCTTCTTCTCTACCAACAGTAGAAGAATTCTTCTCTTCCTTCCCGAAGAGACATTTCCTTCCCTTTTCGCTACGATCAAGCGATTTGCCATCGCTGACCTTGATCTCTGAGAACTTTGGCTTTTTACAGTAGATCTTGATCTCATTCTACCTCTAGCATTCTCTTTGCCTTCTTTCCTTTTAGTGATTTTGTTTTCCTTAGGAGAACTTTCTGGTTCCCGACGGCGACCTAAAGCACGACAAATATTTTTCGTCCAAGCAGATTTCTCTAACAGGGAATTCTCAAAACCAATGTTGTCTCTGCTCAGGGCCGGAAAAGCAGAATAGTACCTGTAACCAAAGAAGTGATTAAATTAAACAGATTTTAACACATATAAATATTTAATAAGAAATGGCTCAGTATATTTCTTCATTTGTAATAAAGAAAGAACTATGCTCTATAACATAACACCATGGCTTACTATTTCAAAATAGTCCCATGTAAAAAAAATAGTTTATAAAGGTATTTTTTATTCCTATAACTTATAAGAAGCTAATCAAATTAATCCCTTAACTAACTTCTCCCGTATATACACACAGTCAACCATCCTCAATTCACAAATTATATTTGATATGATGATCAGATATACTCAAGAGGATCTACGGTTTTCAAGTTGTTAGTATGGGTTATGTGACATTAAACACTAAGGCCATAAATGTCTTTAGTAAAAGGGTTTTGAAGTAATTAAATACCTAAGGAAAGACTGAATAGTTACTATGTTCATTGCATGGATCATTAACATTAAAATTTAATACTCAAATTCTCTGTGAATACTGATTCATTTTAATGATTTTTAATAAGGGAATCATGCCATTACTCATAAGGTCTAAGAGATGAGCTATTGCACTCAATCCTGAATTGCTCAGGGGAAGGCAGTAGCATACTAGACTAATTAAATGCTTCATTAATAGGTAATGTGTAATGGGAAGGTATTGAACAGGCAAAACTTCATTAATGGTGATGTAATGTGATGTTATTGTTAGTACTATTTGATGACATAAAAGAGTTTAATAGTTATTTAAAGTTAGCTTTTATAATGATTTTGCAAATAATTTCAGAAAAATGGTCATTAATAACTACTAATAAGAGTAATTTTTTTGACAATAAATAAACTGATGCTTATATATTTTTCTTAAACTTACCTAGAGGCTAAATCAGGGCTGTTAACTGGGAGTTCTAGATTGAATAGATCTTCAGAATTGGTCCTTTCCTTCAAACAGTTACCAGTATCTGAAAAATTAAGTCAATATATCTTATCTTGAACTGACAAAAATAAGTTAAGATAAAACAAATTGATGCATGTGAACAAAGAAAGATCTTAGAAAAACTAGTTCAACTATAAATGAGCCTCTACCCCACTGGTATCTTATAGATCTGAAGATAAGATGAAAAGTTTTGAGTATTGTTGAGACAGTAAAATTTTAATAAATAAGAAAACCTGTATTATAATTTTATTTTTTTTTTTTTGGGCTTAATAAAATAAGTTTTCTTAGTAGTGTGACTTATTTATTCACTGAACATAACCCCCCTTTTGATACTGCAAAGATACTTTAGAATTACATCTATGCAATTATCTTGTTTTAACAGACAAGTGCACAGTCCATGATTTTTAACTTAATTCATCTTACTGGTATTCATTTCCAAAAAAAAAAAAAAATCATAATGAGTGGTTTTTAAAGGTATATGATAAGAGATTTTCTTGGAGATGGTAAATAATATTAACAAATTAATTTGTTAATTAAAACCGACATTCATCCAAGTCAAATCAATAGAAACTTAAGTAAGCACATCTGCTTAAATTCTAAATTCAATCAATTAAAAAATTCTACAATTATGAAATAATATTATTGATAAAATACTATTTAAAAATATTTCTGAGGTAAAAATAATAAATATTTGTAAAAATACGATATCTATTCTCATGTATTTAACCGCATTTACATAATGAATTTATATTAAGGATTTATTTCATCTAAACTATTTGTTAAGAATAAAAAAAATCCTCCATAAAATTGAATAAAAGCGGCAAGAGAAAAATGTTTAAAATGGAGGTCAGAGATGGAGGAATGAAGTAGAAGCTGTTAAAATAAATAAGTTGAAACCAAACAGTTTCAAAGCTGTTTTAAATTCTTGCTACGTATGTAATATACAGAAAAAAAAAATTAATTATCTAACTTGAAAAATACATATCAAGTTCTTTCAATACATAATACTAGCATGATTCACTGACAGAGTAAACAAAATTTTAAACCCGATAAAAAATCTGATATATACCTTCACTTTCCACTTCTTTCAGCTTATTACACAATTCGTCTACAAGACTCTCGATCTCAACAGCCTAAAATAAAATAAACAACAAAACAATAATTAATAATGACCAGATTGCGATAGAACATACAACATTAAAATTAACTCTGCTATACCTGATCAGTAGCTTCCGTAAGGCATTCAACTACTGCAGTTTTTCTCAGTTCTTCTATGTTACAACTATTCCAATTGTTGTACTTAGATGCCTAGAAAAAGTAATAAATCTAATGAAATTATAACAAATCAAGTCAATCAGTACCTTAAAAAAGTTCCACCACACTTGTATGTTAAGTATTCAAGTTATGGTTGTTTAAGATTAACCACCATACATCTTGCCGGGATCACTTGTGGCTGGGTGGTTAGCGTAACAGCCTCCCACGCTAAAGGTCATGGGTTCAAACCCGCAGGTGGTCCTAGGATTTTTTAATGGGAGTAAAAAATCCTTAGTTACGCCGTCCTTCGGAGGGGACGTTAAAAGGTGGTCCCAAGCCTGTGCAATGTCAGGTACTCGTTAAAGATCCCTGTCCTAATAAAACCTGGATAGGCAAAATTTAGGACTCCCACTGTAGCATCGTCCGATTAGCCATAGTAGCATTAAGTGACGTTAAATAAATAAATTAAAAAAATACATCTTGCCAAAAATATAAGAGGTTATAGCAATTTAAAAAAATAAATAATTCAAAACCTGAATCAATATTATTACTTTTTTTTTTTAATTCTTCACAAATTGTTTAAAGAACTTAACCAGAAAGAAGTGTGATTAGATAAGAATAAACATCCTTCATTAATAGTTATTGAATGGTAAGTAATTTTTTTTTTCATTTTAAATTGATATCCATAAAGTGAATGATTGATTATTGTACTTAAAAATGGGCATAATCACAGAAAGATTGGTCAATGAACCTAGAATAAAATTCTGAAATGAGTCGACCTACTTAAGCAAATTAAAATGTATTAATCAATCATAAAATAGTAACAAATTTAATATTCAAATACAAATTTAGTTTTTAAGTAATAAATAAACAAAAAATACAGTTATTTCTTAACAATTTATGAAAAAAACATGTTTATAAAACTAAAAATAAATCTGAGACAAAGACTTAAAATAAACAATCTGTTGACTTAGTAAGCCTGTTATTGAACGGTAAATATAACTCTATTTTTCTCTAATACAGAAAAATAAATTAAATGACAAAAAAAGATGATAATGAAATTTTAATTTGATTTCATACTAAAATAAAAATTCAGAAGTTTAAAACTGGTAAGTATGATGGAACAGACAGAGTTTATACTTAATAACTACATTACTTATAATCAGTAAAATAATTTGAATGTTTAAATTACTTATTACAATGAGATGAAAATTTCCATAGAGATCAATCATATACTTTAATAGTTAAAAAACAATTCTTAAAGTTATATACTTTATTGTTTTTGGTTAAAATCTTAATAAATATTTTTAAAAAAATCCTAACTTTAATTTTGAAGTGTTTAAGAAACAATTTATCAATGCATTTGAGTTTCATGTAAAATAATATCTTATTTTCTTATTAGAAATACTACTTTATTTGTGTATCAAATACAACAAAGGTGGAACTTGACAGACCAATTTGAAAACAATGTGATCTCAGATTCCTTTATATCAGCATTCAGTAAAATCAGATTACATGACGAAAATGAACCTAGAGAGTTAAGGTCTTCAAAATAAAGAAGTAAAGTGACATTAAAACGTGAAAGACTTGTAATATTACACAATCAGCAGTCACTGCTCTATGACTGACTGTTCTAGAAGAAAGCCATAACTCAATAAAGAATCTCATAGAAAACTGATACTGATGAACCTACAGAACTCTTCAGAAAATATTAGTACTTGTAATTTCCTAATAACAGGTAAATTGTATTACTCATAAAGAAAGGATCCAAGATAGTTTAAAACAATCGGCACTATTAGAAATTGTCAAGTTTGGAAAACCAGATAACTTCAATCAATTAATAAGAAACAGTTTTAAGCAATGAAAAGAGTTAATATTAACAAAATACTAAAAAAAAAACAAAGAAACAATAGTAAGACTGCAATTACTTGCTGAAGGTAATCACTCGCAAGGGCAAGCTTAACATTAATCACTCTATTTTGCAACTATTAAGGCATAATTCATTGAAGAATATTCAACTGTTGGTTGATCCAGGACTTTATAGTGACCAGTTACGAAGAATATATCATTGTGACCCAGCATTAATGAATGGAAATCAGGGCTTGTTTTATCAATATAATGCCAGCCAATAACTAGTTCCAGGAAAAAAATAATGCTGCAAATTATTACACAACAGTTTATTTCCGACTAATTATATATTATGGTATTACAATTTATACAGCTGTGTAGGCAATCAACTTATAAGTACAGAAATAAATTATTTAAAAGAGAGACGAAACTGCAACACTGTCAATTTATATTGAAGGAGAATGGCCTATGACCAAAATTTTTGATATTCATTAATTCAAATGGCGGAGACAGATTTTTATTTTTTACCATTTAGGCTCAACTTATCTTGAAACCACAAATTTAGAGGAGGAAGGGTATTTTGTATTTTGGTCGAATTTTTATTTCCTTATTGAAAATAAGAAACCAAAAGCATTAACACTGAAAATCTCAACTATTTCCTTTTCATTTAATTATCTATGAACTAATTCAAATAATGATTTTTTTATTTGTTTTCCTGTCTTCGAAAATAACTGAGTTATACACCTTTAACTTACTATATTTAATAAATAAATATTATCAATATATATTAATCAGTGTCCTGACACTAAAACTCTGAACATTTTTTTCCTACATCTCCAAAAAATAACTGAATTATTGAATTAAAACATTTTTATTTTCCTAATAAGATTGATTTTTTTTTTCTTTGTTTTGGGGATGTCTTGACCTAGAAAATCTTTTCAGCTTTTCTTTATCTTAAATAATAACCGAGTTCAGGGGGAATTACATCTCTTATAATTCCTGACTTGATATATGGATCAATGCTATTATTATTATTTTTTTAATTGCACTCTACAGATTCTATAAACTCTTATACATATTTATTTTTATATTAAAAAATAACTGAGTTATGGACCACGGTTTCTTGACAAGAAAACACTAATACAATTTTTCTATATCATCAAAAATAACTGAGTTATTGAATTAAATAATTTTTTCATCGGCCACCACTTTAAAACTAATAGGCTGATATCAACTTAGTGTTAGGATAATTGTTAGATGCCCTGGTATGTTTGTAGTAAATTAAAAAAAATAAATAAATAAATAAAAAAAAAAAATTATTAAGATTGATTTAGGGCTGAATAATTCTTCCATTAATACTGATCATTTATTTCATGACGTTTCGGGATATTCTCCTATCTTCAGAAGTCTCGTTATATATTCTGTAATCCAACAAATGTTGTCGTGACAAATGTCTGTCCGAAACGTCATGAAATAAATGATCAGTATTAATGGAAGAATTATTCAGCCCTAAATCAACCTTAATAATTAAATGAGATCTTCCTTGTTTAGAACATATTGATATAAAAAAAAAAAATAAATGGTTTAATAGTTTCGGATAAAATCCATTGGCATACAGATTTTTTGCAAACATTTCTTCTTAATTATCTATTTGGGGAAAAGGTATTTTTTTTTTTTTTTTGTCAATTACAAAGGTTTATTATAGAAAATAATAAACCAAGGTTTAGGGCATAAAAACTACTGAGCATGCGTGGCTGGTGAAAGAGTCATGAGGTAACGGACCTTGAGAGATAATAAACCAATTGCATTAGATAATCTACCTTAGAAAATGAAGGAAGATCACTTATGTCAAATGAATCATCCTGAAGAAGGCTGAGAATATAGCGGGAATAGATGATGGAATCAATGCCCCGCTCTTCAAGCTGTTGCTCCAACCACAAAGCAACCGAAGCGGGCAACGCTCTAACACCTCGATACTTCATGCTATTCTGTGCCTAAAACAAAAAATAACAAAATTATAAATTTTTAAAATATACAGGTAAGAATGAAGTACAAAAATATATGTTTTCATAATACTCATTCAATAAACTATTTAAAAAACCGAACTAGAGACACATTTTCTTAAATGGATAAATTGGCTTAAATGCTTCTCATGGCAAAATAAGAAGGAAGTCGTAAGACCCAATATTATTTCCAACTGTCTATTACTTTTTAACACTAAATATTTCATATTTAAAGGTAAGTGAAAATATTGCGATCAACAAAATTTTCTTATTGAAGTTTTTATCGGAAATACTCATTATAGGGTCCACTGAGTCCAAATGACCAAGTCCTACAAAAATGGGTCTGTGGGTGTGGTAAAGCTAGCTTGAAAACAATGTCATATAAAACTGAGATTTCTTATTTTAGATTACTATACACCCGATATGCTACAGGAACTCTTACATCAAAATCAGCTTCATACTCACCCATGCATTTTGCAACTTTTTACGAATTTCTCAAAAATGGCTACTGATTTTGATTAAACTAATTCTTATATATATAAATGTACAATTTAATGGACTTTAATATCATATAGTTTCATTCTGATTAAAATAGTCCGGACAGAGCTTTAATGATTTTTTTTTTTACTTTCACTTACCTACATATGAAATATATAGTAAGGGAAAGTATTGCGATTGTGAAAATTTTTTAATTCCAGTTTTCAACGGAAATACACGTTTTAGGGTCCTCTGAGCCCAAATAACCAAGTCTCGCAAAAAAGTCTGTGTGTGTGGTAACTCCTGGGCAAAAACGAATATTCCTATGAAACTTTAATTTCATATTTAAGACAACTATATGCCTGAGATGTTACAGAATCTTTCTCATTAAAATCAGATGACCGGAAGATCTACTTTATACCATGCATTTTGCACCTTTTTACGATTTTCTCCAAAACCGCTCTAACGATTTCGATTAAACTCCCAATATTGATGTAAAATTTAATGGGCTTTAATATCATGTAGGTTTCATTCTGATTGAAATAGTATGACTGGGCTTAAATGCCGATATTTAAATTTTATTTTATCTAAACTACCTTTAATTCTGTAGATTCTATAAAAATAACTATATTATCTTGTTTCCATTGATAATTAACAGCTAAATATGCAAGTTGAACGAATTAGATCAACAACTAAAGGAGAAAACTGAAAACATATTTTTTTAATACATTTTTTTTATTTTGAACATAAAAACAGTAATATAGACGTATAATATACTGTTGGAAAGAGAAAGATTTTAGGAAAAATATTATCTTATACACAAGCTTGTAAAAGTTAATAAACAGTGATAAAAAGCCGATAAAAAGAACTAATTATTTTAGATAATAATATAATAGAGTTATTAATAAAACATACATTTCTTTATTAATTCAATTTAATTAATTTTTAAATGGTTTCACTCATTTTTATCTCCAACTGTATTTGAAAATTCTTTAATCAATTTTAAAAACAGCGGTAAGTGAAAGTCGTGTGTTGCCGCACCAGATTTTTTTTCTATTCTATACAGTACCTTTATTTCTGTAGATTCGAAAAAATTACCCATATTTTATTAGCATTGATAAAAAAAAAAAAAAAAAATCTAAATATGAGAATTGAATTAACTTGATGACCAACTAGATCTAAAAACAAATCTAAACACAGGCTTAAGTCCTGAGCCGAAAACTACCAGGTCTTAAGGCCCCGCTACACGCTACACAGTGAGAAAACAGGTAGGTAAAATATTGTGAGTAGTGGGAGAAACATAATTTTTTTTAAATAATTCGAATAATAGCTTTAAATATTACTTTTAGATAAATCCTAATATATCATTAAATATTATTAAAAAAAAAAAAAGTGAAAAATTAAATGATTAAGTTATATAAAAACAAACAAGTGTAATATACACACCATGGAAACATGTTTGTTTTTGTTTTTTTAATGCAGAAACTGCATTTGAATAAATTAAGCATTATTTCTAATAAAATTATAAAAGAATTAATGATGACGTTCAATATAAAATTCGGTAATTGAATATTTAATAATATTCAATTACCCAAATTATATGAAAGTGTATAATAATTCACTCTCACCAAATCTCACGATATTTTATTTACCTGTTTTCTCACATGTTGCCTTTAATCAACGCTTAGTCAATACATACAGCTACTAAATATAAAAATGTAGTTTTCGTAAGCAAAATGCAAAATGCTTTTGCTAAGCAGAAAGCTTTGATTTTCTGTCTCAGTTATTTTTATCTAATCAGTTCCTCACTCTTTTTCACTCCTAAAAAAAAGAGCTGTTAATTCATATACATATCTACAACTTTGCTCGGTAAGTCATTCCTTACGCTAAGGTGTACTGTATAATGCTATGCACTTGGTATACATGAGGTTAGCGACGGTGAATCTGAATATACTAATCAAAATCTTATAACTATAACAGAATTCTTTAAAAGAAATCAAAATAATAATTTGAAATTAAAGAAAAATGAAAATTCCAAAAAAACAATGCCAGTCAATATTTTAATCAAAATACAGCTTACAACTTATAGGCTGCAATGATTTTTATTTACAATATACTTTGATAACAATAAAAACAGAAACCAAACTTTTCCTGAGACCATGTAAAAATAGTTGATTAGAATTGATAATTACTTCGGCTGAGAAAATAAATTTTTATAATAATATTAATAGTGATGTAATGAGTATGTCCTTGACCCCTTCACATAATTTTGCATGGGATGGGGTAATTAACTAATATCTGCTACATTTTCTACTTCTTTTTAATAAAAATATCTTAAAGTTTTATATATATATATATATATATATATATATATAATAGATACATACACACACACACACACACATTTATATGTGTGTATGTTTATTAGCTGTTAATAAGAATCTAGTTATCGAAAAGTTCTAAACTTTTAATTTTGTATTTTCCATGAGGGGAATTCGTTTCTAAAAACTTTTTTTTAAAGCCCTAAATGATGTAATAGTTTTTTTTTTTTTTTAATTTAAATAAAGGATGGAATAATTTAATGAGATCATATGCAGATAAAAATAGTTTTTTTCAATTAGTTCAAAAGTAGTATTCTTCAGGTAACTATTACTTATTCAGTCATGAAATCGTTATCATAAATACAATTTAATAGGCTTATATCAAACAAATATTTAAAAAAAATTAAAACTCTTTTTCATTATTTGGGATGTAAAATATTTCTTGGAAAGATAACAAAAACAATCCAAATGATAAAAAGCATGGATTAAACTAAATATGAAAGGCTGATATTAAAATAAAAAGTTAAAGGCATCAAGTTAATGATTTTCAATTAATAATGTCTTATGTAATAATTCTTTGTAGATTATACAAAGACTTACATGTTTGAAAATATTTGACTATTATTGAAAACCAATTAAGGTAAGTTCTTTATTACTCTTACATAATAAACTATATTCTGGAATAATTAATTGGACTGATCGACGAATTAAGTAACTGAAAATTTGAATTTATGTAAATGAAAAAAATAAATTATTGTTAGACACCAAGTCGTAAAGTAATTCATTTAAAATATTTCCTCTATTCGTTTACATGAGCTGCTCACCCAGCAGATTTAGCTTACGGAGTGACGATTCTCATAACTGAAAATAATGTTACTCATCACCCCCATTCTTCTGCCCCTTTAATTTCAAATCAAGATGTATCATAAAAAAATTGTATTAGTGCAAAACACAAGTCTTGGAAAAATATATGCAATAACAGAACTAAGACTATCAAAAAACATAAATGTGAACAGTTAATATAAATAATTGATGAAAATATACCTGGGAACAGTAGAAATATTTGAAGGGCTGAGAAAGTTCTGAAAACTCGAAAAGTATCCTAAGTTATCTTGAAAATAAACTCTGACCATCTGATTTACAAAATATATAAGTACACTCAAGGTGAATTGTAATTATGCCTTCACTAACAAAACTAATATAACTTGAATTTATAAAAATGGAAGGTTTTAATAGCCAAGATGAATATGATGAAATAATTTATTAAAATAATTAGGGGTCGTTAGATAAAAATGGTAATAGGTAAATTTGCTAGAGGTTCATAATAATGTTGTTTTCCATGTTGGGTGTTTCAATGACTCTACCATCCCATTTTGAACCTGAAACATACAAATAGAAATAAATAGAAGTAACAAAACAATTAAAGATTCTGATGCAATCAGGAATTTTCAAATACAAATCTAATTTAATAAATAAATGACAATAAACATACTAAATAAAAAACAATAACTTTCACTAAGGAGAAGACAAAAACACGCAGATTAAGGAAAACAGTCAAGCCACAAAAACTAGTGTTTAGATAAGTGGTAAAATTCCGCCATTTTCTCGTAAAATGGTCTAAAGTAAAATCCATCGCTAACAAGTTGGAAAAAATCAGTATAAAATAAATACAGTTAGTTAAGAAGTAACATAAATAACAACATAACAAACGAGTTAAATAGTCAAAGCATATAATATCTTCTGTAAATTACCATCGAGTATCACGGCATTTAAAATTTAAATGTCCAATGTGAAGTAAAGTAAATAACTGAGAACATAATCAACCTACAACCTCTTATTGTGTTTGACGGTCATGCCATTATTCCGTAGAAAACAAGTTTCAGCCAATTGTGAAATATAAGATCCTATAAACTAAACCTCAATGGAGAAAAGGCTAAGTTCGACAGCTACCCATTCAGTCCAAGAACACATTGAAATAGTTTAACTAAATAAATAACAACTCACAATATAGAATTCGGTAAATAAAAATGTAATGGTATATAAATACCTATGAAGTAATGGGATGATATAGCCTATCATCCACCTCGTTTTCTCTCACTAACCCCTCCCCGATCGAGACTTTTTTTCCTGAGGTGGGATTCTTCGTGCTACCAACATGTCAGACGCTTCGTATATTATTTAAGATAATATGAACGAAAACAGTAGTACAGTAGCTTTAATAAAATTTAAAGTAACTAATAACGAGAGGGGAATATCTGATACAGCAAATAGTTATGAAATACAAACTACTCCGTTACTAGAATACACCGCACATATTAGGAAGGCAGTAGTAACACGCGCCAACCTATTTTCCCGCGGTAAATTTCAAGGGCATTCCCCTCGGAATGCAAAGGCGTTGTTTTCTTTTTGTGAAGTTATTTATTTGGCACACAGCGTCTTGACTTCGTAAAAATATCTAGCTAAAAACGCAGTCACCTTTAGTTAAGAGAATCTATAAGTAGGATTCTTGAAATGTTTAATAAAATGAAAACTTTCTTCATAAAACTGAATTAAATACTTAAGCAAAAATCCGTACAAAAACGAAGAATGGTGTCGAAATAACTTAAATGTTGTAATGAAATTTCGTGATGCTATAGAATATTCTCTGCTTCTTACTTGACAAATACCTCAAGAAATTAATTAAGGTTGCTGTTTTATAAGAACCAACTCATGTTTTATAGTTATACCTTGAATTACGTCTAGAAAATTAGGAACTTAGGTACCTTAAACTACAAGTTCTAAAGCTGAAACAGGTCTAAATTATAATAGAGGTTAACAAATTGTTGGCATTCCCTAAATTTACGAAAATACTGCAATATAAGATTAATTAAATGGGAGCTAAACAGTACAGCTAACTAAACAAAATTTAAGTGCAAATCTAAGTAACCTTTGTGGAGTCTTTTAAATAATGAGAAGAGTTATTACATTGTTATATTACAAAATAATAAGTTTTATCAAATAGTAAGAACAATGGTGACATATAGATTATAGGTGGTGTTAAATTGCATTTAAATGGACAGAAAATCCAGGGAGATATACTATAATACTGAATACAAATTACACAACCCTTTACCTAATTTTATCAGCCATCAAAGGTAAGAGCCTCTTCAATGAACTGCTAGTGGCAAAATCATAACACTTAAAATACCAACAATAATTAAAATACATTCTTTTAATTTTTGAAAAATCCACCAGTCAATGTTTGCCAAAGGAAAACATGGGGGCAGGAAGGTAGAAATGAAAATGATTAACTAAGGGGACAATAAGTAACTTTTCCTGGAACCGCAAAGAATCAGCCTAATATGTAAATTACATTAAAATAACTAGACAATATTACAATATGAAATAATTCATAAAGGTCAAAATGATCCAGTAATTCAACACTATATTTAGTTAAGTTGTAAATGAAGATAAATTGACTATAGATATTTTCCTGTTATATTACCAGCAACACTAATTTCTTCCATCTAATTAATAATAAATTAGAATTATATTGACTGCTGAGTTACAATAAAAAATTAGTATTCTTAACTGATAACTAGGTAACAGATGAGACATGGAGACACCATTCAGTTTGTTGTAATATAATATCTACTGTATAATAAGGCTGGATTTAGTACCTCTTAAGAGTCTTAGCAACATGTGGGACATATTCCCTACCTCAAAGAGGACACTTAATAGTATGAGAGAATTAAAAAAATCATATTTTATTACTCACATTTACCATCATAACCCAGGATCACTTGTAGCTGGGTGGTTAACGTAACAGCCTCCTATACCAAAGGCCACGGGTTCAAACCCGAAGGTGGTCCTAGGATTTATTAGGAGTAAAAAATCCTTAGTTATGCCACCATTTGGAGGGGACCTTAAAAGGTGGTCCCAAGCCTGTGCGATGTCAGGTACTCGTTAATCCCTATCCTAATAAAACCTAGAGAGGCAAAATTTAGGACTCCCACGTTAGCATCCTCTAATTGGCTATATTAGCATAAAGAGGCGTTAAATAATTAAACAAAACCATCATAACCCCATACACATATTTTAGTCACTAATAAAGTATAAAAATTAAACCTAAATCGGCTTGAATCAATGTAAAACTCAAGGTGGAAAAAAACAACAACTAGAAAAGTGTTTAAAATAAAATATCCTGTATATGTGAAACATAATCATATAAGTTATGAAAATTGTCTTTACTAAACCAAAGTTTTTAACTAAAACCAACAAAAAGCATTTTAAAAATAAATAACTTTTGATAATCTTTTTCACCATTATTTTTTTAAGACTTAAATTTGAATGTAAGTGAAATTTGATTCAGTTTGTTTAGAAAGTAGATTAAATTAAATTAAAGTTTTTTAAATGTCACTGAACAATCACTGAGTAATGTTAAAAGAACCAACCAGGTGCCTAGACCTCTAATAACAATGACTCACTTGTCAAATTCTATAAAGCTGATAATCATAACCTAAATTAAATTTTGAAACCACTCCACTAAACTATAATTCAGTATTTAACAAAGGTAATTAAATAAAACTTTATTAATATTTATGATCTACAATAACTGTAGCATTGATAAAGATATTCTATTATTAATTAATTCAAACCATACTCGAAACATATAATGAAATGTTAAATATAAAAAACATTGTACCTTGATAAAATATCTTAAGAATCATATTACAACTTCATTAGAAATATAAATCACTACCTTTGAAAGCAGTTCTTAACTACTGAATTTATCAATACAAAAAAAAAAAAAAAAAAAATCTGAAAAGCATGTCAGACTATAATTTCCTCCAATATACTTTAAGTAAAATGAAATCTTAATTTCAAAAATCATTTGCTACATTTTTCGATAAATATCAGGCTAAGTAAGAAAAAGTTACTTGAAAGTTTCACAAAGTAAATCACATACATTGCATAATGCAGAATAAATAAATTCAAAAGGAGACCTAAAAGTACTCTAACATTAAACGACAACCAAAGTAATTTATAGTAGTTATAAAGTACACATGCTTCATACCTTTAATCAATTCTTTAATCTATCCACAATTGAAATACTGTATAAAACACAAATTCACTAGAACCTACTCTACTTTGTATTATGTCTGAACCAGATGAGCCAACGTCTTTCAATCAATGCCACTATGATGTACAAAGTACAACCACACGTAATTATGTCTGAATACGAATGAGAGATTAAATCAAAAAT
Source organism: Piezodorus guildinii (assembly GCA_023052935.1). Classification (NCBI taxonomy): domain Eukaryota; kingdom Metazoa; phylum Arthropoda; class Insecta; order Hemiptera; family Pentatomidae; genus Piezodorus; species Piezodorus guildinii. The sequence goes on along the minus strand of CM041294.1, from coordinate 127,306,601 downwards.
TAAATAAATATTTAAAATGTTTAATAAATGTTTTATATCATCAATAAAGTTTAAAATAAGAATTATTTAATAAACAACAAACTAATGACGTCATTTGTTTTCACTTTACTAAACAGAAGATGGGCGAATAACTTCCTTGTTATTGCCAAAGTTTTATCTATAACCTCGTTTTATTGTTTGTTCTGATTGAAGATGTTCTCGTTTTGATTTTCTTACTCATAAGATTTTGATATTCTTGTGGTATATGTGAGCATAATATTTTTTTCAACTTTTTCTTAATTTTTTTTAATCTTTGAATCCTTGAAATTAGTGCTGAAGTATGCAAAATAAGACATTCCAAATTTTCCTCAGTCGCCATCATTGGATTGAAGTTATTTATTTAATGACTATAAATTGGTGCTTATCTCGAAAGTGAAATGGACACCTTTTCACATGACTTTTAATTAACAACAAAAGTATTATCTCGTGGCAGTGTAGTCACTTGTACCAGAAGGTTATCATGTTAAAAGATCAAGTCATTGATATAGATTCATTCAAGAGTTTTTCATGTCAGAAGTAGTTTAACTAGTGCTGTTATGACTTTTATTCGGGCCTATTTTATATTAATGGTAAGTATAGAATTATGTTTAGTAATTAATGTTATTTTGACATGGCTTAATTTCAAATTTAAGCATGTACAATGGTTGTGCAATATTTTTGCTTTAAAGTTTTGTAAACTTATTTTTTGATCTATTTAGAATTAAATTTTGTTGTTTCCATATATTTTTGATAATAACGTTTCATAGCCAAGTTATTGTGTTGAGATTAATGTTCTCAAGGTAGATGAAAACCAAGGTCACTGTTGTTTACTAGTGGTTCAAGGTCTCATGTTATTTTTGTTGTGTCAGAGCATGTTACTGTATTACTCAGTTATTAAATTGTCTTTACCATCAATTTTTCTTAAATGTGTTTTAAGAATTTAAATTGAATCATGGTGTGGCTATGGTTAAGTCTTATATTAGTCAATTAAGATTGTTTATCTTATGTCAATATTAAAAGAATGTTTATTGATTTGGTTGATGTATGAGGTTAGTGTTTAATGGGATGAATAGTTTTGACTGTAGTTATTGTTTTGTTTTTTTGTATGATTTGTATATTATCATGACATATTCTTCTATTCATTTATAACTATCATTTTCAGGAAGATGGAGTTTTGAAACAAAGAGAAGATGGGTGATCCCATGTATACTAGTGATATTTTTATTGATGGCCTGACTATTAAGTCAGAGCCAATGACTATTGATAACTTAATGGTGGGTAATAATGCTGCATCTGCAAGTGTTCCTATTCCAAATAGAAGAACAATGGATTTTTCAGATTTACGGGATGGATTTGATTTCAATGAGGTGTCTCCTTGCAGTAGTTCCTTACATGATACAAATCTTACTGGCTCGAGTATGTATTCTGGAGCAAGTATTTGGAGCCCTCGTTCTGAAGTCAAGATGGAAGATGATGACATATTTCAAGTTGATAAAGCTGATTTAATTCAAGGTCCTACTCTTGCTGAATTGAATGCTAATGATGAAACATTACTTGGCGACTTAAGTTTTGATGATTTACTATTGCCTGAGGAAAGCATGTGTCTAATTCAAGTTGGTAATGTGCCTCGGACTTCTTTTCCTCCTTCAAGTCCTCAAGTTGCCCTTTCTTTTCCCATGGACAGCAGTCATTACAGAGAATTTGTACCACCTCGATCTATACCTTATGAAATTGGAGATGATGGTCAGCATCAAAGACACAGACCTAACTTGTCCCCTGCTAGTCAACATTCATCCAATTCTTCTCTTGCTATGCAAAGTCCCCCACCTCCTAGCGAAGCAGTTAGTCCTTTACCCTCCAAAAATACCACACTTCATGAGTTGCTATTAAAGAATGCATCACCCCAACAACAGTAAGTTTTCTAATATGTTATCAAAACTGTCTTAAAATAAGTGAAAATTAGTTAAAATCAATATTCTTAATATTTTAAGTACAAACTGTCTTGTGAAATAATTTTTTTTTAATTAAATTTTTTTAGTTCTTTGTTCTAAGTATTAGAAAGCCTCAGTATTAAATATAATTATTATCAGTATTAACTGGTATGTTTTAAAAATGTGGAATATCTAAATATTAAAAGGGGAAATTATATGATTTGGAAAACAACTCTGATAAAATGATGACTTGTTTCTTTTGTTTGTTTTTTTAGATTCTACATATTGGAGGGGGAACTGAATGGCAATACTCCACTTCCTTGTTTACTTGTCAAAATTTTGAACTCATATTATTCTCAATTACTAGTTGTTTTTTTTCTGGTTTCACTGTGTATTTAAATTCAGAATTAGGTTTACTTTTCACAATAAAGCCACTTAGTTAATTTTTAATTGGACATATTTGAATTATATTGATAAAAAAAATATATAACCTTGCAATTGATTATCTTCTAGTTAACTTTATCAATTTTGTACTTGAAAAAATATTTCTTACGTTATGTCTCAGAAAAAATAATTGTATTAAGTCGAAATCTTTGATACTGATACTTTTGCATTTATTTGTCCCAAAAATCGAAATATTGCCAACTTAAAAAAAAATTATTCTGAAATGCAATAGTTAGGTTTCTGTTTTATTAAGTAAATACATTATTATTATTAATTTTCTTAGTGTAACATATTTATAATTATTAATAATTTTGAAATGCTTTAGTATTATGCAATAAAATCCTATAACAACATTTTGACATTATTGTCAAAAGGGCAATCTATCTATTCATTTGAAAAAAATTTGATTTAATTGGCCACATGCCGTAATACATATTTCAGTAGTGTATTGATCTCATTACAGTTGGCATAATAAAGCCATATACCCAATTTTACTTCAGAATACCTATGATTAATTTTCTGTAATTGGGATTATTTTATTTTGTACAATGGAAGAAAGTTAAATAATTTTAGTCTGGAGAAGTGCGTATGAGAAAAGTCATTTTAAAATTAAGTAAAAAAAAAAAGTATTATTACTTATTTATTGGTAATTATCGGTATTACTTACTTACTGGTATTTTTGACTTTTAATCCTTAGATGCGTATATTGATGTACCAATCCATCAAATACAGTTTTCATAATTTATGTTTAGATGAGAAAAGTTTATATTAATATGAGAGAGTTCCTATCCATTTTAGGGGCATCTGCTGGAAAATAATTTAATTCCTATACTTTTCATCTTGAAAATTTTTAATTTAAAGAGGTATCCATTAGGATAGGTTTTTGCCTTGATTGATAGAATTATCTTCAATTTTTTTCTCATAACGTAATTATTAATCATTTTTGTAGAGTTCATGTAAAATATTTCTTTCAAAAATTTAAAATTAGATGATGATGTAATAAATGTCAAAGTTTAGTTTGAAAGTTAATTACATGCTTATGTGTGTTTATTCCAAGAATGGGATGGTAGTAAAAGGGCGATTTCATTGAAGTCTTATCAAGATGTATTAACATCACAACATTAATTTTTTCCATTGTTAAGTGAAACTGCAGGCATTGATGACTTATTGTTAGGTATTTTATTTTATTTATAAATTCCTCATTTTTTTGTATCAGAGTTCTTGGCCAGTCTGTACCTGGAAGGTACCAAGGCGGAGGTAGGAAGTCTCATGCCAGGCTCTCGTCTTCCGCACCCACCCATCTCGGGCTCGAACAAATTTGGCAGAGGCGTGAGCCAAGGCAGCATCTTTTATCAACAGGATCTTTAGCTGAAGCAACTTCTACCTCATCTATATCGACTGGTGAGTTTCATTTTTTTTTTTTTTACCAGTCTCGTTAAAAAGTAAATGAATAATTTCTGCAGTCATTCCATCTTTTTATATCACGAAATATAATTAAATTAAATAAACCTTTTGTCAAGCCTTATTAATAAACCTGCAATCATCTTTACCATGATATGTATCGTAGTAAATAAAGTAAAGCATTTTCAATGAACAGAACACTTGAAGACATAACTACCACTGTCAATTTTAAAAAGTCCTGTAGCTAAACTTTTGGTCTCAACCTTCTGGATGTTAGATTATTAAATGAATTGTGTGATTTGCATTTAATATTTTCATAAGATTATTTCATGATTAGAATTAGTTTTACAGTTCTCTTTTAAAAAATAAATAAATAATGTCTGGCAAGTACTTATCAGCTCTTTGATAAATTAAAACTGTTCAACCTCTAAATTAAAAAAACAAAACAATATATATATATATTGTATGAATATATATATATATAATAATATTATATATATATATATATATATAATATATATATATATATTTATATATATATATATATATATATATATTATATATATAATATATATCGAAAATATTTTTAAAAATATTAAAGATTATGAATTTTTTTTTTTTTTTTTAAAGAATATTATTTAAAACTAATTTTGAAATAAATTCATTTAGTTAGTTTTGATGATTAAATTAAATAAGAAGTTTTAACTGAACAGTTATCATATTTTCTCGATTGTAGAAGACAGAAAAAAAAAAAAGAAAAGAAATATATGATAAGCCAGTCTTTGTAGATAAATATCACTCATTGCAATTAATCAATATAAAATTAAATATATATCTATATGTAATTATTTTACACCAGGCATGGATCACATGATAGTACTGAAATAAACCCAGAAGAATTATGATTCCTGTTAGTATATTATAGAGTTAATTTATTCACACGAATGACTTCATTTTCTTTTGTTTTTTTTTAATTTTTACTATTTGTACAGTTATAAAAAATATTAATCCATCAAGCATTAAGTTATTCATAGAATTGATAATATCAGCTTAAGTATCACCATAAGGAGACATATTTAAATACATTAATCTCAGCAAATGATCAACATACAAAATAAATTCTCATTTAAAATTAATAACCTCTTATTTTTATTACTAAAATATGGAAGAGAATGCATTATGAGGAATAATTTGAGGAATATGATTCTTGAGCTACAATACAATTTTGTACCATTCTCACCTTCAATACATGACCTCGATCTACTGATTTATGCAGTCTCTCACACAAGTGCTTTCTTCAGAAAATTCTTTATGACCTTAACTTTGTAAAGTTTCCTTTCTAATACATCTTTCAAAAAACATGTTATCTCTATATCTCCTTAATGATAAATTTTAAAATTGTATGTATAAATATATGTAGATATTGTTATTCTCAGCTATTGATAATGTAAGTTTTCTATATGTGTCGAGGTTCAGTCAATGAATTAACATTTATATTTTGGCTACATTTCAAGAATTTATTGTTCTCATATTCATGCCCTAAGAATGATAAAAAACAACATTATATTAAAATTTTCATAAAATGATTAGTAGATGGCATTATTGCTTAACAGAAAAAAAAAAACATTTCTTTTAATGAACTTAAGAATGAAGTGAATTTACAGTAATGGATATAGAATAGTTAAATAGATATCCGAATTGGAATTAACATTTGTTCCTATGTTATAAATACACATAAAAGAAATAATTACAAATTTATTAAATAATATAATGTCTTAACTAGAACTGTGTGGATTAATATATATATTGTAATAGCGCCAGCTGGGTAATATAGGAGGCGCTGCCCAGCACCTTTAATTATAATAGCATCAGGGATTATACAAAAGAAAAACATTATGAACACATTACCTGATCATTTATAAATCCACTTTATCATTTTTTTCTCCTTATAATATCTGATTCCATGAAAGTCAAGGGGCATTCCGCCTTAGTGCATCCATCAGTAATTCTCTTAAAAATACCAACAAAAAAAAAACCTGTACCTCTACAAACCATGAAGGTTCTTTACAACCCATGAAGGGTCTTTACAAACCATGAAGGAAGGGTCTTGGGTTCTGTATATGTAAAAATTCATACTGTTTCATGGCTAACAGCTGTGAAAGGAGGTAATTAGTCCTGAATATTCCAGGTGAGTATTTATCCCAATTTGTATAACACTATTAACAGCTGTGTGTGTCCAACGATGGGCCATCACCACATCGCTCACAATGCTGAAATACGAATGATAACTATAGTCCAGGTAACTGGTACCAGAACATAATAGGAACGATTTATAAATTCATATTCTATTCTTTATAATGTATGAAATTTTACCACTTATAAGATGTATTAATTCATATAGAACATAAAAAATATATATTAAATAAAATTTCTCACTTTATTTGATTTTTATTGAATTCTGAATCTATTTAGGTACTGTGGTAATTCGGACGAATGTGTGACAGGTTGAGTCCATAAATTTTGTATTAGGATTTAATAAGGAACAGGGTATCTTTGACTGATTTAACCATTTAAAATCGCCACAGGCACTTGGGACATTTTTAACATGACCCCCCAGCAAGTGGCAGACATAAATTTTTTACTCATTTAAATATCTCCACTACTGATTTGAAGAGACCATTGGATAGGAGGCATGTATTGGTGCTTCCCGATACAAGTGATCTTTAGGTCTTGGTTTTAATATGAATAAGTTTATTAGCATTTCTGCTTCAATTTTTCTAAGTCCTTTCCTGATTTGTTTTGTGTGAGTTTTTCAAAAGTATTCACTCACTAGACAATAAAATAGTATTAAACAACCTGACAGAAAAAAAGAGTTTCCCTTTCAGGATCATTCATTTATTATTATGTTCTTTTGCTGATGCTTGTAAATCGGTTTTTTTGTTTCCAACAAACTATTGTTCCATCATAAGGATTGGAGATATGCAATACAATAATAAGAAAGGTCCCATTTTACAATTATGATAACTTAAAAATTGAAAAGTTAAAAGTCCATATTTTAATAAAAAAAAAAACAAATTAAAGAGGTGAAGTATAAAGTTCATCAATTCATCAGTTGTATTCTAGAAAATTTGTATTGATCTGAGAGTGGTTTTTCCTTCCCTTCAATCACAGACTTTTAGGTCCTTTCCTTATAAGAATTTAATGAACAATAATAACAAGGTAACTGGTAGCTTCTAGTAATAATTTAGAGAACAAATTATATATATATATATATATATATATATATATATATATATATAATGCTAGTGAAATTTTGACTAAATAAGATGTATAAATGTTCAAATACGGCACAAAATAAAATATAATAAATAAATAATAATTTCTCTCTACTTTATTTACTGATTTTTTTTTATTTTATTTTATTGAAATCCCTGAATCTATTTAGGATTCTTTGAGAATTGCATGGACAGAAAGTGTTTGTATAGACAGGGTTTGAAGAGCATAAGAGTATCAGTGTGATGGATATAAGAAGGAATACAGGAGAATATTATTCCTTTTGATTATTTAACCTATTTTTTAACTATTTATTGTCTGCCAACGTTTCGACCCACATTGTGGGTTATCATTAGGGGGATTGTAAGACATGAGCCCACAGCAATCGTTGGCAGACAATAAATAGTTAAAACTATTTAATTGATTCTCTTTCACTATAACAATTTGAAGAGTCCATGAAAGAAAGGGAGGATGTCATTTGGAGTGCTTTCCGAAAAAATTGAGATTTTTTCATTTTATTTATTACATACATACATACATACACACACATATATATATATATATATATATATATATATATATATATATATATATATATATATATATATATATATATATATATATATATATATTAAACAACACTACAGAAAAAAATTGACTCCCCCTTCCTTCTGTGGAATCTTCATTTATTTCTCTTTCGCTGACCACTGCCTAAACTAATTTCTCCCTGAATCTCTCAACAGTGAACTATTAATATCCATCATAAGAAGGAAGAGAATGCAATACGGACCAGTATCAGATTAAGAAAGGTCTGTCGAAAGCTTCAGTTTGATGAGGCTTGGAAAAGCTTGATGTAAGCATATTAAATAATTGAAGAATGTTTAAAAGTCCATATTTTAATCTCTATTATATAAATAAGAAAAAATTAAAAAGGTTATTCAATTGCTTCATCCAATTCATCTGTTGTATCTCCAGAAACACTTCTGTCACTTGATTCTATGAAGAGTGACTTTTTCCTTCCTTACTAATCACAGGTACTTTTTGGCTCCCTTTCTTTACCAAGTTATCGTATTCTGCCGTCCATCATGCATCTCAGATCTCAATTCATTATTGCAATACTTGTATGCAGGCTTCTCATTGGTATATTAAGCCCCATCGAACCGCAGCTTTTGACAGATCTTTCATTATCCGATCCTCTTCCATATGGAACTCTATTCCTGCTCATATCTGTTATCTATCTATTACCCTTCTGACCTTTAAATACAGTCTATTTAATTACTTCCCCTCCAACTTTCTAAGAATCCTGACTAGATCTGATTTTAAGTGTTATCATAAAAGTTTTTTTTAAGTGTAAACTTCTTTTGGTGCGTTATGCGATTTTTGGCAGAGTTAAAAGATATAATTTTGTAACCATGGTGACATTACCAACATGCTCCGGACTGGCGCATGCACAGTGGTCTGTGTATACCTGTCCACTTGAGATAGAATATCGGTATCAATTTCTGTGGACGTTATAGATTCCGATGTAATATCGGCACAAAAATATCACTATTTATAATATAATATCGGTATTCAGTATTTAATTTAATTATTACGTTTAATTACATGGTAGATAAACTATGGCATAGAAGTTACCTCTTGTATATAAAGTTAACATATTGAATATCTTAATTCTCTTGACACTAAAATATTATTGAAACATTACTTTGCATGATAATATTTAAACAAACAAAATAAAACCATGATGATCTTATTGTCAGTATTTAAATCGTAGTAAAACGAAATTGAAAAAAAATATCATCTTTGTATTAGCAAAGAAATATGATAGTTAAAAATTAAAATAATTTTAATACTAAAGAATTCAATTAAGAACACATAAATACCCTACAAAAAATATACTTAATTTCTAATTAAAACATACGTTTTTTTTTTTGTTTGCTTTGAAGAGACTGAGATTATCTCTGTGTTACTCATTTATCAATGTTACACACCTACAGATATTCCAAAATGTGTTTCAAATTTCATTACTTTTGAACTTATATAACTCAGTTTAGGAGGATATGTATTTCAATGTTAATCTTTGATAATTGATCATAAGAAAAAATCTTTGTAATATCAGCGAAGAAAAATCTATATTATAAAATGTCTTTTCTTTATTACTGTGTATTTCGATTAATAAAAATGGATAGAATTATTACATGGACTACCAATAGATGTAGAAGAGAGTTTTAAGTTTTCACTTCTACTGGCAGTCTATATGACTGCCAGACATTTTTTTTTTCGTATAGTTTTGTTTTATTATTTTCAAAAATAAACCTTTGTAATCAACCAAAAAAAAATAAAAATTACCTCTTCCCCTCTCAAAATTTGACACCATAGAATCCGAATAACAAATAAAAGAAATACGTTTCTTGGTTATGCGCTGTCTGCAGTTGTTCTCCGAAACTACTGGACTGATTTTTTTTTATTTTATTTTTTATTACTCGAAGACAGTATAGACCTTAATGACTCCTCTATATTATTCTAAAGGGGCTTGTCCCAGAATAAATTAATAAATTATTATTATAATTGCCATTTCTAATATCATTGTGCTATTATCTAATTACAAACACAACTGGATGAGGTCTCTTGAAGTTTCCTGTCTGCATTATTTTGCTAAAATTTGGATTTAAATTGTTTTCATTTGTTAAAAATAATGATTTAAGTCAGAGTCTTGTCGATTTATAAGTCTTATCTCAAATTGACCTTAATAAGGCTTAGCCCCATGTATATTACATGAAAGCAGGATATACCTATCTCTACATTAACAGTATTTCTAATTGTGAATATTCAAAAATTAATTTAAAAAAATTATCTGCTCCAATTTCCTAGAGGCAAAGGTCAAGCTGTTAAACGAGAAGGCGTTTGTAGATATTAGGCAATTAAAGTGATAAAAAACTTCTATCTCATTGCTGCAGTTTTATTTTTATATTCAAGATGGTTGACCTTGTGTTCTAGTAAGATCCTTCTTTATGTTCTGATTATTTTATGGTTAAAAAACTTTTACTTTTTATTTTGAAATATATTATTCCTTATGCGAAATAAGCTCATGAGAAAGTTATTATTTTTATTTTATCTATTCAAGGTGGTGTCCTGAGTCCCGAGTCACATGATTTTTCTCTGGATGAGTGTTTTGATTCAGAAGACGATAGTGACCATTATGAGGACTTCTCATCTGATGCAGGTAAATGTTCATATTCATTATTTAAAAAAAATAATAACTTCTTTTACTCATCAATGCTATTTTATAAACGTTTATCTTGTTAAGATAAATTGGTCATCTGGATAAAACCAATTATACAAATGAGGGGCTTTAACTATTCTATTGTTATAATATGAGTTCAACAGTTCATTTATTGATGTTATTACATAATAATTGTTTATTGTTCTTCAGCAGATCATAGACCTCAAATATAGATGATATCTCTTTTGCAGTTCAGTTTCTGATTATCTCTGTTGAGGCTCCATGTTACATTAGTAGCTACTTGATACTGTTTGCTTTTTCATTATTTAGTTTGTCTGCAATCTAATCAGAAATGGATTAGGTTTATTATAAATTTGTTTTATTGATATAATAAACTTATTTCTTATTCACACATTTATATCTTCATTTGATTTTCAATTTGTGGATTCATTAGAATTGTTTAGAAAAAAAGCGTAAAGAAAATGATGTTTTAACTAAGGGTAACTTATGTTATATTCTGTCTATATTTATATCTATAAATAATAATTGATTATAATTATAATTCAATTTTCATTATTTATTTAATGAAGATAGGAAAAGTAATATCCAACAGTCTTGAAGATCTGAAAGTTTTAGTTTTTCCAATAATTCCATTTTTACCATTATTACGGTTAGCATGAATATAGGTTGATGGCCTAGGTTTTTCCCTCTTATCTCCAATTCCAAGAAAGGTAGAATAACTCTCCATCTATCAGTCCAACTACCTCAAACATGTGTTTATATTGTTTTCTGTCTCACATGACACTCTATGCTGTCTGCCTCTAAGTGAACTAAGTGAAATAAAATAATATATTACCACTAAACTTATTATTGGGCATGTGTCTGATAGAGTGTTATTATGTTGGTAGAACAATTCATTGAAGAAAGGGAAATTTAAAATTTGTTGGACATTTCTGAATGGTGTTTCTTCCAAAGTGCAAAAAGGAAAAAAAAAAAAAAATACTCTGAAAACAAAAAATATATTATTTAGTCGTGTGTTCATTTTGGTAAAGCAATAAATGATTTTTTTCTTCCTTTTATCCTGCAAGGAAGCCTCAAGTAGTCTTATTGTGCATGATCTCTTATCCTAGTTAATACAGCCTTCACCAATCTGACCAATTTTCATTTCATCTCTTCCAGATTTGCAGATTAGTGAACTTACTGGCTCCATTATAATATGTTGCCTTGCCAAGCTGACTGTGTCCTATATTAGTCCTGACACTCTCTTGAGGGTTATGCTATCCCATTAGCGAAGACCTCACTTTACAGGGGGTCCTCAAGAATAACTTGGAATGGTGTTGCTTCTCAGTATCCCTCCAGTAGAGCTTGAGTTTGTTGTAGCAACATCCTCGATCAGACCTTATACATAGCTGAGGCTTATTACAGAAATAGGCTCGGGTGTGGAGGGTAACTGGGCAGAACCCTTCCTTGGGAAGCTATCAGCTCTCTAATCAATTAGAATACCTGAGTGACTAGGCACCCACTGTACTCTGGCCTTATTCCACTGGATTTTCCTTACATTCTCCTTCTATTTTGGACCGGGTCTTGTAGCTACTTAAACCTCTAATAGGGGCTTAGCTAATGGTATGGATAGTTAGTCTGCCCCTAGCAGGATGTCTAGCAACAGGAAAAAACGGGAAAAGTCAGGGATTTTAAAAACATATAAAAAGTCAGGAAATTTGTTCTTTCGTCAGGGAAAATGGTCCCTAGATAACATCGTTTCTTCTCTCAGACAAAATTTCCAATATGCCTACTTGTTGTGATGTTGCAAATATCATAAAGCTAGTTTTAAAATAAATTTTTAGTCAGATTTGTAAATATTGATTATTACTAACAGCAGTATCAAATTTATCATAATTCATTGGTAAGTCAACTTAAACAATTCAACATCAGCTGGTGTCGGGTAGATATAATTGAATTTTATCATAAAGTAATTAGTCATTATATTATTTTTTATCTAGTATACCATATTAATTATAATCATTTTTTGTTTTGTCTATTTTCACGAGATTTGGTCAGGTAAAAGATTTCTTACATATGGAAAAGTGAAAGAATCTCTTTGAGCTAATTTGCTAGTCATCCTGCCTAAGCCTAATTGAATAAATGAGGGTTAATCCATTTGAAATCTTCCAATTTTCATTATTTTGCTGCTCAGCATTTTTGATTTCCGTGATTTTTTGACCAGTTATTCTCTATCCTTTCGTGAATATAAAACCATAAATAAAAAAATTTCGGGCTCTATACTTTTAGCGTTGCAGCCATTTTAAGTCAGCTTTACGGACAAAAAACATGTGATGGGAAAACCTTTCTAGTTTCTTTGATTTTTTAGATATTAAATCAAAACAAAAATTAACAATAAGACCAAATTTATATCACTTAAACATATCATATAGATAGGTAACCTGTTAGTTTCATAATTTTTCACTCAGTCCCTTTCGAGATATTTCCATGTAAACATCACGAAAAATGAATTTTTGCCAACTTTGAAAATTCATATACAAAAAAGGACTATGTTCTCAAATCGAAATTTTTATAGAAAGTAGGACTAAGACTAAGCTATATAAGAAAAAATAATTAAAAACGAGTCTCGTTTTATAAATCTCGTTACTCGTTTTTTAATTCATTTTCGAGAATTTTTTAAACAACTTTCTTCACTATTTAGGCAATGAATTGTAGGGATAAAAAATACAAAGCATGTTCTTATCTGGTTGTTAATTTTTGTTTTGATTTGATATATAAAAAATTAAAGGAATTAAAAAGGTTTTTCCCATCACATGTTTTTTTTTCCGTGAAGCTGACTTAAAACGGCTGCAACACTAAAAGTATTGGCCCGAAAAAAATTTTTATTTATGTGTTTATATTCATGGAAGGAAGAGAATAACCGGTCAAAAAATTACAAAATCAAACATGTCGAGTGGCAGGTCTGGACGATTTCGAATGGATTAACCCATGAGTAATTTTCCCCATTTTAATGTCCTGGATGAATGCATTATTTTACCCTGTAACATTAAAATTGAAAAAACTGACACTTGGTTCTTTCCTCATATATAATAGCAAACAGTCATGCGTTGCTGAAGACCATGAATTCATTTTAAATTTATTATGGTCTACCTAAAATTACCATCATATCCTAAAGCAATGAACCAGGGAATAATAAACTAACCAAGAATAATCTAGAACCGTAATGTGTTTCATTAATGGACATTGTTTCCAAAATACCATCTAAAAAACAATTTAAACCTTAGGAAGATTTCACCAGTTGTCTAGACGATGAAGATAAAGTTGAGTACATTCTGTAGGATTGTGAAGCCCTGATCTTCAATAGACAGCTATATTGTGATCTCCCGAGGAACAGAGAATTGTCTCACAATAGATCCTAAATGGTTGTGGTGGAAAAGAGAGCAGATTACTTTCTAACCCGCTTTGTAATAATCTTCAAGAAAAAGCCTTCAATTCTCTTGATGAGGTTTAAGATTGTGTTTCAGTGTTAAATTGAATGAATCCATCAGCTAGATCAAGTAACAATAAATCATATAACATGATGGTATTATATAATTTTATGTAAAAAAAAAATTGTGTTTACATAAAATTATTTCCAAATTAGCAATATAATGGATATTTAGTATGTACCATCCTATCTCATAATTATTGAACCTTCATTTAAGATGATTTGAAATTTGAAGGAAATTTGGCCTCACTCTCCTCTTTGGTCCTCAGAGAGGGGTTTATTTAATTCATCTATTTGTAATTTATTTTTAAATAATATTTAGGTCTGGGCATTCATAGTAATCATTACTTTTAGATAATTTCTAATTAAGGTAGAAATACCTTAATGAAGCTAATACTGTAGAAGTAGTAAAGGATGAAATATTAACTAGAACGAGTGGACCATCATGAGGAAGCTTGCTAAATCGTTTCTCTATGCCAATGGTAGAAGATTCTACGAAGCCGAAGCAAATGGATTTCATTCCCATGAGAAATTAGGTATTAAGGAGAATAATTTTTTTTTTTCTTATATAGAGTTGTATTGGCGTCAGAAAAATATCCAGCAAGAGAGATGACTGCTATGACATGATGTAGAGTAGGTACTGACTGCTAATGATTTATTTCCTTTTTTTGCAGAATCGGGTGGGAGTGATGCAGAAGGTGGAGGAGCCAGTTCTGTCAAGTCGAGCAGTAGTTCAAAGAAGGAGAGGTACTTCTGGCAGTACAACGTGCAAGCGAAGGGTCCCAAGGGGCAGAGGCTAGTCTTGAAGACAAAGCAAGAAGACCCCCATCATCTTAATGAAATAACAGACCCTGTGTTCAGCCCAGAATGTTCTGTCCAGGGCATCAAGCACAGGTATAAGCTTACATCTTTGCTAAATTTTATTTTAAATTTGGAGTGTAATTTTATTTCTGCCTTTTTCAAAATTGCGAGAAAGCGGTGTGGTATAGTAGATGAAGCACTATTCTACTCTTTTCTGGGTCCTGAGTTCGAACCTCAGTTGTGGCAGAATTATTTATTATGTTATTTCATCCATGGAGTGATCCTTGTGTATTGATAACCTCCTTGGGCACACCCAGCCTCTAAAATTGGGGAGGATATCATGGCGGCTGAGCATGATCTAGGCCTAATCATGTTCTCTCGCGGCCGATGGACATGATACAGTACGAATCTCTTTAAGTGCTGCACCAAGACCCTTCATGGATTGTAGAGGCACAGGTTGTTTTTTGTGAATAAGCAACTTACAGAGTTTTATTAATTAATGAATATATTAAGGTCTCCTCCATAAATGCTTTGGTATTAAAACCCTAAGGTGTTTTTGTACAAGAAGTGGTTAGCGAGGAGGGTAAAGAGTAGGAGTTACTTAAAACTTGTTGGTTTGATTTTCAGCTATTGAAGAGGATTGTTACTATTCAGATTTCGTTAACAATTATGAGTTTAATAAACCTAGCTATAAAATAAAACTTCTAATATAAACTAGGCCTTAGACGCATACTAGTAGTTTTTTTTTCCATCTTTTTTATGAGCCTTTATATTTTATTTTATTTTACATCATCCAACAACAGGCCTAGGCCCAATTACAGGTAGTAAATCATACAAAAAAATGCCATTACACTACAATAATCAAAATAAAAATAATTGAAATTCTAGCTAATTGGTAATGTACTACATACCAGCTTAAATATCTACTTATCTACTAATCTTTTGACAAAAATAATTTCAAGATGGTTCCATAATTACTCTTGACTACATTTAAATGTGTGGAATATGAAAAATCTGGTGTGGGCAACACACAAATTTCACTTACCTCCATTGTTAAAATTGATAAAAGAAATTTCAAATATAGTTAGATATAAAAGTTTAACTAGTAAAGAATTAATTAAATTGAATTTCTATACAAATGCGTTTTATTAAAAAAATCTTATTATATTATTATCCAAAACAATTAGATAGTTTTATCGGCTTTTCATCACTCTTTATCAACTTTTACAAGCTTGTGTATAAGATGATATTTTTTCTAAAATCTTTAGCTTTCCAATGGTATATTATATACATCTGTATTACTTATTCTTATTCTCAAAAACACAAAAACTGCATTGAAAAATATTTTTGATCTTTTCTCCTTTAGTTGGTTATAAAATTTATTCAACTTGTATATTTTGCCATTTTTTAGCAATGCTAATCAGATTATATAGTTCTGTTTATAGAATATACAAAATTAATGGCACTTTAGTGGAAGAATATTTAAAATATTGGCATTTCAGCTCTGTTAGACTATTTCAATCAGAATGAAACCTACATAATATTAAAGCCCATTACATTTCTCGTCAATATAGTGAGTTTAATAAAAATTGTTTGAGCCGTTTTTGAGGAAATCGTAAAAAGGTGCAAAATGCATGGTATAAAGTGGCTCTTCTGCTTGGCCAATTTTGATGGAAAAGTTACTGTAACATCTCAGGCATAGATGCTCTTGAAATTTGGAATTTTAGTTTTATACTATTTATTGTTTTCCGCACTAGACTTGCCACAGACACGCGGACACACTGACTTTTTTTGGGACTTGATTATTTGGATTCAGGAGACCCTAAAATGTGTATTTCAGTTGAAAAGTGAAATTCGAAAATTTTCATGATTGCATTATTTTCCTTTACGTATATATTTCATATGTAGATAAGTGAAACCTTACAGATAAGTGATAACATTGAAGAAAACCCTCATTCTATTTCTCTGACATTGTAATTGTATATATATATATATATATATATTATATATAATATATATATATATATATATATATATAATATTATATCTAATTCATATATTTTTTATAGAAATATTTATTAATTTTAATGTGAATAATGTTACAGTGGAAAAGCAAGGAAAGGTGATGGCAATGACTTGACTCCTAACCCTAGAAAACTGCACGCAATCGGTAAAGAATTAGATAAATTAAACAAAACTATCAACGATATGACTCCTGTTAGTGAATTACCATTTAATGTGCGACCGAAGACTAGGAAAGAGAAAAACAAACTGGCATCAAGGTAAAATAGAATATTTTTGACATATTTAATTACTTGTTTGTTTTATGATTGATGCTTTTTATAATTTTTTTAAACAAATAAGTAATTAAATCTTAATTAATAGTTTCTACTTGCTTTCTGTTACAGGGCATGTCGCTTGAAGAAAAAAGCACAGCATGAAGCGAACAAAATTAAGTTACATGGTCTTGAATGTGAACATAGTAAGCTCTTTTCTTGTTATACAATAATGATTATTAATAATATTTCCTTTAATTTTTGTATACATTATTAGTGTTATTAAATAAACTCATTTTAAACACATATTTTATTATTAATACTTCATTTAAATTAATTTAGAGAGACTTATTAATGGAATACATCAAATGAAACAAATGCTAGTCTCCCGGGTGTCAAATGATCCTCCTGACCAGCAAGAGGTTGCTAAAATGACAGAGAAAATAGTTAAGCAAGCAACAAGTAAGTAAATCATTTTCTTATTTAACTGTTTTATGTTATTAATAAGCCCTAAACTCCAAAGTTAATATTCTTCTTCTTATATTTAGTTAATATATTTATATTTAATATATTTAAGTTAATATTCTGCTTAATTTTCTTTAGATTAAAAGATATTTTATCCAGTAGTTGACAATATTTATTTTAATCCTTCCTTCAGAAAAGAAAACAAAATCATTTTTTTTTTTTTTTTTTTTTTTTGTTAGTTCCTGATATTTATAGGAAGGATTATAACATTAGATATGAGAAAAATATTGCTGTGGACCTATTTGTAGTATTTTGGAATCGTCTGGTTTGTTTGTTTATTCATATAACATCACCTTTAAGCTACTATGGCTAATCGGATGATGCTATAGTGGGAGTCTTAAACTTGGCATTTTCAGTTTTTATTACATTAGTGTTGGATTTTTTACTCCTATTAAAAAATCCTAGGGTCAACTGCTGGGTTTGAACCCACAACCTTGGCTGTGATGCTAGTCACTACACCATAGGTGACCCCTGAATCGTCCGGCGTTAAGTTAATTATATGCCATATTGTAGCATTTTAATCCTTCAAACTTTGGTCCATGATAGGTTAAGCTTATTGTCATTACATGTTCTTATTAGGGTATCATAATGCTTTCTAATAATTTACAAAATTATTCTGGGCAGCTGCTTTATTTCCTATATATCTGCATTAAATGTTTGAATTTTATATCTGTAAGGGAATTTTTGTTTCCAGTGGTTATTTTCTATTGAAGTTAGAGCCTCCCATTTTGTAAAAATTTACCTCTTAAAGTTATCCATATAATTTTTATATGCTATGGTGTTAATTGGCTACGGTAAAGTATTCAATGGATAGCATATTACTTTCACTTAGCTATGTATAAAATATATAGTAAGGAAAAGTATTGCGATCGTGAAAATTTTCGAATTCCGGTTTTCACCAGAAATACAAGTTTTAGGGTCCCTGAGTCCAAGTGACCAAGTCCTCCAAAAAGGTCTGTGTTTGTGTCCGTGTGGTAAGTCTAGCACGAAAATGAAAAGTCTTACGGAACTGGAATTTCATGTTTAAGACAATTATATGACCGAAATGTTACAGCAACTTTTTCACTAAAATCGGCTGACCGGATGTCCTACTTTATCCCATGCATTTAGCACCTTTTTACGATTTTCTCAAAAACGGCTCTTAACGATTTTTATTAAACTCGCTATATTGGTGTGAAATTTAATGGCCTTTAATATCATGTAGGTTTCATTCTGATTGAATTAGTCTGGCAGAGCTTAAATGCCGATATTTTAATTTATCTTCCTCTAATGAACCTTTAATTTTGTAGATTCTATAAGTTTATCTAAAATTTATCTTTTTAAAACTGTATATAAATTATGGCCATAAAATATATTAATTTGAACGAATTGAATTAGTCTCAACTAAAGGATAAAAAGATGAACATTTAATTTTTTTATGCATAATTTTTAATCTTTTTAAATGTATAACAGTAAATAAAAAGAAGAATTGATATCACAAGAGAAAAGAGCAACATAATATGAATTTTAGAAACATGATTATCTTATATCCAAAATTATAAAAGTTAATGTAGGGTGATGAAAACCTGATAAAACTAACTGATTGTCGTAGATAATTATCTAATAGATTAATTAATAAAACACACTTTTCTATTGAAATTCAATGTAATTAATTCTTTAACAATTTATTTTTATCTCTGACTGTATTTAAAAATTCTTAAAAACAATTTAAATTAATTTTAACTATGGAGGTAAGTGAAAGTTTTGTGTTAAACGCACCACATTTTTTGTAACATTGAATTTTTTCACTGTTTAAGACATTCCTGTAATTTTTCATCTGTATTAGAGGAACTATAGTGATTACTCCTTTTGCATCTCTCTTCTTCGTTAAATTTTAAAATTTTGTCACATCTTATTTGCATTCTGCTACACTTATTCTATCAAACTGCTGATGGTTTAATATGTATTTAAAAAAATAAAAATGGTAAGCTGATATGCTGTTACTGAGGAAGAGGTCTTGGGCTTAGGACTTAGGCCCGGTTGCACCAACAGCCTGTGTTAAAGTTAACTTTTGCTGTTAACTAACCCGGGTTAAAAGCTAATCATGATTAAAGTTTTTGTCCATTTGCACCAACAAATTTTTAATTCGAGTTAGTTAACATGGGTTAGCGCGGGACGTCATCATATTCGTGACGTATTTAACAACTCCAAACCCTCTAGACAGAGACAGTTAGGTTATATTGAAATGATTGTTTTACTCTGCCGATTAATATATATTAATACAATAATGGATATAATTAGTTGACCGTTGAGAATTAATAATGAAACATTTTAAGATCTATTGAATATCTAGGAAGCTGGATTGTATTGTGAAACCAGACAGACAATGAGTATTTAAATGGAATAAAAACTATAGTATATAAAATGCTATTAGATGTATTCGAAAAAAATAATAAATTAAATCAAGTACAATGAAATTAAAAAATGAACCCAGGACAAAAAACCTTAACGTTAATAACAATAAATTGATCAATAATAAACCAAAAATTGATGACAATATAAACAATAAATAGTAAAACCTAAACAAAAAACTATAACAGATCTTTACCAGAATGAAAATAATAAAAAAACAATTATAGGTAATATCAATAATGGGATAAATATAGACATGATAAGTGGAAGAAATAGAAATATATACCATTATTAATAAATGCAATTTATAGAAGAAATAAGAGAACACTTGTTGAATTTAATTCACCACAGACAAAATTAGGACTATATAACCATAATAAACTAAGTAATCATTTATCAAACATTAAAGATTTTACCACACGAAAAACTGAATGTTATTTATAAAATAAATTGTATAGATTGTGATAAGATATACATAGGAGAAACCTCTAAAAAGATCACAACTAGAGTCAAACAACACAGCAATAATTGTAAAAATATAAACACTACAGCATTTGCACAACACAGTCTTCAGCTTAATCACAATTTTGATTTTGAAAAACCTACAATATTGGATATAGAAAAACAATCGAATCTATATATAAACAAAAATATAAAAGATACCATAAATTATAAAACAGATTGAAAACACCTCTCACAAGCAGTTCTTGCAACAATTGGGAAATTAAAATTTGTAAACCTTACCTTAGTGACCTATATTTAATAATAAATCGGTGTATACTTACTACAGTAAATAGTATGACCTTAATTCATCAGGGGCCAAAGAATATGTCAGTTAAATGGGTATTTTTTCCTTAGTGTTAATTTAAAAAACAAACCAATTTTATGACATAAATTTTTGACAAAATTTTAATCAAAAATGGATAATATTTTAAATTTTAAATGAATTTCGGGTAAATATAATTTTTTTGTAACATTGTTATGCATATTTATGGTAATGTTTTTAGTTAATATTTAAAAAGTTATTTTATAATGTTAATTGATAATTTTTTGATGTATTTTAGTGAGTCCTGATGATGGGGAAGGCCCTCGAAATGTTGGCTCGTTTTAAAGTTAATGTAATAAACTGTTTTTGGAAGATTTAGAAACCTACAAATTATTTATTATCATTTTTCATTCTTCCAATTAACCTATTTTTATTATTAATCAATTTACTGAATTAGAGGGGAAAAAATATGTAAATAAAATACAAAAAATCAGACTTTATTGATAAATATAAACAAATAAATTACCACTTGACAACAAAAGAGGGAAAGGTTAGGTTAATTGATTTAATAACACAGATTGCAATTTATACAAACTTAAGTCATTTCCTTTCATCTTGAAAAATTTGTGTCGACAAGTGCTCTGTGAAAAGCTATATCACTTTCACATATAATTTCTGATGGTGAAACATCAGGAAAGTAATCTTCTGGTTCTGGTACGTTGTAGATGTCCTGGGTTTCTATTGCAATGTTGTGGAGGACAGCTACAGCTAAAATAATATTTAGGGCTTCTTTTGGATCCATTCGAATTCCATTGGCAAGGCAAGGAAATCTTCTTTCCATAAAACTGAACGCTCTCTCAATGATTGTTTGATTTTTGTGTGACAATTGATTTTTCTTCAGCAGCATTTGTTGGGTTTAAAATTGGTGTCAGTAAATATGTTTTGCAGCCATAACTACTATCTCCTAGAAGCCAAAAATCTCCAAATTCTCTTGACTCAAATCTCACTCGTAATGCACTTTAATTGAAAATCCAACTGTCATGCACAGAGTCAGGATTTTCAAGTTCCCATCGCACACTACTTGTATATTTAATGAAAACCACCCTTTTCTATTTCAAAATAGTTTTGTATTAGCTCCACTTAGAGACTGGATTTTAATATGAGTGCAGTCAATCGCACCAATTACTCAAAGAAAACTTTTTATCCTGTAGAAATCTGACACTGTTTTGTTTTTATCAACTTCTGTTACGGACATTTTAATTAAATCACTTGACTTCCTGGCTATTAATGCTGTTATGCGTGGAATAATTCTATAAACTGTAGATTTATCAATATTAATGATGTCGCTAAGAACCTGCTGGTAACTACTAGTAGCATAATACCTCTTGAGGTTAAGTAGAATATGATGCAAAATCATTAATATTAAAAATGTCAATCATATTTAGCACTGTTTCTTTTTGAAATCTATACCTTCTTATGAATTCCACATCATCCTAAATTTCAAAGGGATTCCTCCTTACTTTGTAAAGCTTGTTCCTAGGAAGTATATATATCAGTTGCATTATATCTTCATCTGATGTTGAATATTTATCTGAAGAGATTATGTTCATTTTTCCTCGGTGTATTGGGATAAATGTTACGAAAATATTCAGAAAAAAACAAACTGAAACTGACACAAACAAGGTTTGAAAGCTAAAGTAACAGTAGAGAGGTAACATTGACATCGGATAATCGAGGTAGGAAGGTGAATTAACTTAACACCATCACTTAACATAGAGTTAGGGCTAATTATGATTGGTGCAATGGAATTTCTGCTAACCCGTGATTTACTTATCCAGATTAGTAAAGTTAAAGTTAAACACGGTCGGTGCAACCGGGCCTTAGTGATTTGTACTGTTTCAAGGACAACAATTGAAGTAATTTATTTGGATGGGATCGCAGTGAACAACCTTGTTTTCCCACATTTTTTTTCTGATTGAGGGTGGTTGTTCCCTGTGAGGGTCTCCATGCCTTGGAAAGAGTCTTCAATGGCTTATATAAAAAATGAAAATCGTCAATAATGGTAGTTGTGGTTAATCAAACTACCACTAGTTATAATAAAAAACATTGCCAAAGATAATGGTAGATGTGGTTAATCAAATTACTACTAATTCTCTCTAATGATGACTTAAATTTTGAAACGCATAGTAAGTGGTTCTTCAGATCTTTTAGATAATGTGAATCATTTTGATTCCTATTTCATTGTGATTCTTTTCTTAAGTGTATAAAATTTCAATTTCGATTAATGAATCTCTTATTTATTCACCTCTCTTATATAAGTTTGTTTAATTTTTCAGAACTTAAAATTGCTGGACAGACTACTGAATTCGTTAATAAAGTACTTGAAAAAGTGAAACAAGGAGTGCCCGGAGGAGGGCTGGACGACATATAAGTAGACCAGACATAACTACATCAACCTATGCCTTTAATCGAAGGCTGTTGATTTAATGCCAAAGGAGCTATTAAAAAAATATATTTTTTAAAGCTATTAAAAAGCCTTCTTTAATGCTTTTTGGCTATTGAGGATCTTACAAGCAAATTTTATTTCACTTGCGGTAATTTTATTATTGTTAAATGAAGAATATAAGGTACTATCTATTTTAATATTTTAATATTAATTCTGATTTGTTATTTCTTCTTTTTATTATAACCCTAAAGTTTTTATTGTAATTATCAAGTTTTTATTATTGTTTTGTTGATTTGAATTTTATATGTATTTTTTTTTTTATATTGTTTCTAATTATTCTGGAATTAGAAGTATATTCATGATCTTTTGAAAAACTTAAACCTTAATAATTGAATGCTAATAATTTATTTGTTTTTCAAATTAAAAATCTTTTATCTTGAAAAAAAAAAAATGTTATTGTATATTATTGTTTTGATGAGTATTACTGCAGGGCCTATGCATTCCAATTAATTTTTCTTTTGAAGTCTCCACGTATATGTATCCATTGCAATTTGATCGAAGTTTTTGAAGGTTTTTTTTTCTCTTGCATAATTGGAGCATCTAAAATTATCACTCACACGTTTTTTCGTCAATATATTTTGATAAATTGAATTAATTTATGATTTTTTTTTTTTTAATGTTTACACCTGAATGGTTTTTTCATGAATACTCTGCAATTAAAGTGAACTGTTTTTAATGGTATGCACTAATTGTGCATACCCTCATTTTCTATATCCTTATGAAAGATTGAGTCCACATATAAAACACAGAGTTTAGGATAGCTCCTGGGCTCAATTCATGCTGTTAAACAATCTGCTTGCTTTTTGTTTGATATATTTGGCAAAAATGCTTCAGCATGATCCCAATTTATTTGATGGAACTTTATTAGAACCTAATTATTTTTGACATTCTCATATCATACAATATATTAGAACCTAATTATTTTTGACATTCTCATATCATACGATAGTATGAAGAGAAACCACTTGTAATTAGTCTATTCACAATATTAAATTTTCGATTGATGATGAATGTTCATCATTGGATGGAAATGATTTGATGTGATTCTTAAAGATGCAAATTGATATGTGAAATCTAAAGGGAGATTAACATTTATTGGGATTTAAAACATACAAATTCAGGTTTTTATCTGGTTTAATCTTCTTTTTAGAGATTTAGGAGCTTGTTACTCGATGAGACAGGCTAGTGAAAGCTAAAACTGTGAGATAAGTCACTGTTGCGATGATACTATACTTTTAATGTTCTTTTGATAAAAGTGTAATTACCATATTTTGAATATAACTTCCCTTTTTTTTTTTTAACTTTTATTATGATTAGTGCTTAATTTAAAAAATTGTTTTTCTAAATCCAAAAACATGTTTTGATCATGAATTAGATATTTTGGAAACGATCTCTTCTTTTTGATAATTATTCATTTATTTCTCATACATAATTTAATTGACGTTTTGGGACTAACAATGCCTCATCTTCAGAATTTACAGTCCAAACTATTAACAATTAAACATTAAATTAATTTAAAACATTAAACAAAACACAAATATCACATTTAATCAATTCATCATCACATTACCACAATTTAAATAATACTGTATCTATACTTACATAAATACGTCTTCCAATATTGCCAAAAATCTTTTATAAGTTAAAAATCCTTATTTACATAAATAATGGTCAGGTTTTTTAATATCTCTTGGTTATTAAAAATTTAACATTTTCTTTAATAATTTCATATTTTATACACAGGCTAGGAGTAGACTGGAGTTTGAACCTTACTCCCACTCCACCACAACTTTTTGTTAATTAAATTATGTATGAGAAATAAATGAATAATTATCAAAAAGAAGAGATTGTTTCCAAAATACCTAATTCATATTAAAAACTCTTCAAAATAGGATAATATAAAAATGTTTTGATCATTTTTATATAACAACTGATTTAGATTTGTTTAAAAAGTAATATTTGAATTATTATAAAATACGGCTTTATTTAAAATAAGCGATACCTCTCCCAATCTCATACTATTTTGAGCTTTCACTTTCCTGCCTATCATTGTCTTGCGCACTCGTAGATGAAAATTTTGATTTCACTGGATTTTCTTCTAGGATGTACACAGTCATGATACTGTAATGCCAGATTGTGCAGGGGAATTTTCTTCTGTAGTAATCTTATAAGTGTTATTTGTATCTTTTAATTCATAATGTTCCCACCTTTTTTTATTATAAGTTTTTTTTATCTGTCTTCTAACATCATTATACCTTTTTTACTTCCCTACATTCAAGTCTTTCCTATTTAATCATAGCTTTGAAATATTAATTTTAATCCTAACTGAGTTTATTATTGTATATTTTAAAGATTTCTAACTTTTGTTGGCAGATAGTGCCATTCTATTATTTTTTTTTATAGTTATTAAATCTATAAGTCAAGTTTAGAAGTAGTTGTTTGTTTGACAGTAGCTATTTTTATTTGATGAGTTCATAAATAATCATTTAGGATACCTTAATTTATAAGATATTTTTATTTTAGAAGTATTTCATAATTATTTTAGAAGAATGATTAATATTTGCTTGAGTATGCATATAACTACTATATTTTTAAAAGGATTTTTCAGCATTATAGAATTCTTGGACTATCGATTGTGATTATCTATTATTTTGCTGACTATTTGTTTATTGTTGAATTATCCTATTATCAGTTTCTTTAAATATGTTTACATTATTACTAATTTTATGGCTGTGTAAATTTGTCAGGGAGATAGAGTATTTAAAAATGCATAGTTTGTAGTTAAACCTTTTCCTTGCCGTTTTCTTTTTGTTAAATAGTTATTCATATTTATGAATTTGGATGTTTAAAAGTGTTAAATTAAATAAGGTATGAATTGATATAAATTTATCCAACATGCTTAATTATTCTTGAAGGCACTGCTCAATAATAATACTATACCCTTTTGAATATAAGATCGGCTACTAAAGGCGTTTTTTATTTACATTCATTCTACTTTAAATTTAATACTGCTTACCCTAAACTTTCTTTTTTCTAATTTAAAAAAATATAAAATCATTTTCAATACTGAAGTCACAAACAAGATATGAAGTGTTGCGAATATAATCATACAGAAAAAATAATTGAAATAATATTTAATTAAATATAGATGAAGAAGCTTGTGTGTGAAGTATTTAATTTGTCAGTTATTTCATTAGTAAAGTCTTAATTTTCTATAATTGATATATTTTTTTAATTAATAATTTTCAAAACCCGAGGGTGTTTATACAATAAAGAATTATTTGATTGACATGTCATCAATAATTCTATTCCCCTTGTTGGTTTAATTAATGCATAAGTTTCATAGTATGACGGATATTTAATTTTTTAACACAAAGCCGAAACATGTGATAAATTATAGATTAGGCCCTGCTTTTCTATAAACATATCATGAATAGGTTATCTGTAGCATTTTCAAAAGTTTTTCAACTGATCATTTTGTAATGCACATTGAGTGTATAATGTTAGATTTATTGTCTATATACCTACAAAATTATAGTCGTTAGTGTTAACATGTTTATGTAATTATATTGTTTTGTTTTATTAATTTTTACTAGTCACGTATGATTGCCAAGCTGTTTGGCTGCTCATGAGGACATGATTTTTTCAATTACTTTTTAGTTTTCAGTTATGGTGAAACTCCTTTTTGTTTTAATTTTATATTTAAAAAGTGATTTATTTTCTTGGAATTTTGATTAGTTTCTTTTAGTAAAGCGAAGATAAGATGATTGAATTATTAAAATATATAATTATAAATAGTTTAACTGATCTATTTGAAGTTATTTGTCTGTGTTACACAAACATATATTAATACATTGTAATGTTTCTTATTTTATTGCATAATAACAATATGTTTGTTTGTGCTCTTAAACAATTTCCAGTTAAAATTTTTTGTTACATTTTCTTCCGATTGTCTTATAAAATTTTGACTAGATGATTCAATACATTTATGTATCTTTGCGATGTTTCAAGATGTATATTTTGAAGAATTTTTTTTTTTTTTTAAGTTTAAAGAAGTAGATATTTTGTCTTCTAATTGTTAAAAAATTCTTCCTTTGACATTTACATTATTATTGATTATTTTATATACTTATATAAATATATATAAATGGAAGTTACAAAGTTGTGGAAGCATATTTTTATTGAATAATATATTTTTTAATGATAACCAGTTGCAGCTAATTGAAATACATATTTTTGTAATTGTAAAAAAAAAAAAGAATAAATATTGATAATTGTACAAATAATGCCTTTTTGAAATAATGTAATTAATTAAATTATTTGATTTTATTTTTATCGTGAATTCACAAATGCTTTTAGAGATGACTCCAAATAGATTTCAGATGCATGGTCGTATAAATTATTCTAAAAATATATTTTTTTTTACTAAATTGTGTCCAAAGTATATTTTTAAAAAAGAAGTATGCACTATTGTTTATCTTAAGATTTTATTTTTAGTATTAAATTTTGAGAATTGGGGTGTTCATTAATATTTTATGATTTGTTGACTTTACCAAATTCAGAGGATTTCATATTTTTCCTACCCAGAAGATAATATATTTTTATTGAAAAATAATAACATTAAAAAAAAAAAAAAAAAAAAAAAATTATCTGCTCTCTGGATAACAATTACAAATTTAGAATTGTGTTTCTGTCAGAAATAGTCCCTTTAATTTGGGACATGCTTCATCATATCCACCCTATTCTGGAATATCATTTCACTTTCAAATTGTTCTGTCGAATGTTTGTCGTTTATATTATTTTTCTTTCTGTTATTCTCTGGAACTAATTACTACCGTTTCTACATTATATCTTATTTATTCAGGCCATTCTCATTCACTTGAACAATTTTTTAATTTGAAGCGGGATGTTTTTATTCCATGAATTCTGGATTGGAAAAAGTTCAACAGAATTTTAATCAATTAAAGTTTCTATTATACCTTAAAGACCTAATCAAGGGAATGGAGATGGTTTGTCTAGATGGAAATCTCATTCAGTCTGATGCTTTCCAATGTTAAATCTTCTCAAAGTATTTTTTACTCGTTTGGAATATTCTATTTATATTATTGAACTGTTGGTTTTTCTTCTGTAATTTTTGCCGATTATAAGAGAATAAATTTTCAATTTATGTTTACATGTTTAAATTAAGTTACTGTAGTTGTTATTTCATGGTGTAGCTCCTCGGAAAGGATATTTTTGTATATATAAATAAAGATTAATGCTGGCATTATGAAACTGACAAAGCTCTTGATTATAAGGGGCTGTGTTATGTTACCGTCCTTACAAGTTCATGTTGCCTTAATTTTCCTCATATTTTTGGTAAAATATACAAAGCTTGTTTGTTTTTTTGTTTAATCACTGTTACAAAGTGGTCACCCTGCTGATGGAAGGATATAAATTTTGTGGTGAAATATATCACTTTAAAAACAAATTTGCAGGGTGATACTCGTGATGATACAGAACTGAAAAAACCTTTTATACTTCCATATTGCTGTATTAAATCTTCCCTTAAATTCATGTTAATTCTTGAGGTCTCGAACTGTTCATTGTTATGAAAGAATTTTTAATATAAAAGTTAGATATTTTCCTTTTATGTACAATTGTCAGCTATGCCTTTTTTTTTTTCTATGTATCTTTTTATAATTAGTTCTATGTACCATATGTTTTTAGGCTATGTTGTATGTGTTGCTTTAATTTTGTGCTCAATTAGAAATAGCTCCTATGAATATGTGTAAAATATTATATTTTTAGATTTTAAAATTAAATATAACGATTGTTATGAATTCATATCAGCACTATTTAAGCCTAGAGTACACTATTTGTAGACTCGCAGCTGCAAAAAAATTTACTTAAATTTAAAAAAAAATATATTAACGGCATATTAAAAAAAAGTTGTAACAAATAACAGATGAAAGAAATCTACCTCATTCGACTGTATCATTGGGATGACTCTCTCTATTTTCCCCTTAAATTAAAAAAAAAGAAAAAAAAAAGTAGTTTACAATTAAATATTTTTAATTTTTAATCTCAAAAAAAAAAAAAAAAAAAGAAAGAAAAAAAGTGAGTGTATATTGATAAGCACATGGACCAACTAATGTTACCATTGAACCAAAAGTTTCTGCTTTCTAGAGATTTCTATTATATTATTGTCTAAAACTCTTTTTAAAAAATTGATGATAAAATTTTTGAGGTATTGATTTTTAATATTAATGTATTTTTCTTATTTTAATTCGCTGTTGGTTTTTTGACTCAGAAGTAATTTTTTTAAATATTTATTATGTTAAAAGATATTTTCGAAAACATAATATTTATGCTATATTTCGATTTTGATTGAAGGTTGTCTCTTTTTAAGAAATCTGATTTTTATACTGTCATTCTGCAATTATAATCGAAGAGCATGATTTCACCTTCGCCCCAACCTTTAATATTGAATTGTCTATTTGACTTTTAGCTTTAAATATTAATAGTAAGCACTACTTAATGCATGCTTGTCTTTTGCATTCTTAAAGTATATATGTATGGAATCATTATTATGTTTTAAAAATCATTAAATTATATAAAAACACTTGCTGTTTCTTCTCAGAAATTGGTTTAACCGAGTTGTTTTTTTTTCTATTATAATCTTTTTCATGACATAATTATGGTAAAATATTTTGATAACATAACTTACATATGGATTTTTCTTGCCGAATATATTATTTCAGTGTAATTAAAATATTTATTTGCCGTTGATATTTAATGTATTTTATTTTATTAACTCGCAATATTTGAATTATACATTTAATACAAAATGTATTGTACATTAAGAGGGGGAGAAATCGGTCACTCTTTATCACTTTTCTAGTTTCTAATCAAATGATGGTTAATTATTATTAATTGTGTAATAAAAAAAAAGAAAAGAATTAAAATTATAAGTTAGCAAAGTAAGGATACTTTCTTGTACCTAAGTGCAAAGTAATTTTTTTACTGTCATTGTCTGTGTGATGACACATTATTAAAAAAAAAAACTGACTTATAAGTAATGTTTGTTATTTATGTTGATCAATTTAAATAATGTCACCACAAACAAGAATCATTAACTGATTTTTGGTCACTAGGATGTATCATGGACACAATGACGATAAGTAGTGTTAACTCCTCTTTCGTTTTATGACGGTTTCTAGATCCCTATTATATAGTTATATGACTTAGCTAGATTTTGAATGTTTGTTTCATATTTTTCCATCTGAATAAGTCATTCCTGAAAAGTTTTGCTATATTTTTTAAATATTGAAATCTCATCCTTATCCTTCAAATTCAGATACCAAAAGTGTCTAGGTTCGCCTAACAGTGCTCTATCTTGATTCGTTGGAGTATATTTCATTTTAAATTGTTTTTATCAACTTAGTTGGGACAGATTATATATCAGTTACTTAAATGTATTAAACAGCTAATAATTGTTTCAGTTATTGGCATTAATTTTGTTTACAACAAAATAAAAGAATTACGATTAAATTTAATAATCTTAAATTTATTGAATCAATGTGGTTATAATTATAATATATGCCCAATTAGTATACTGCACCAACTCACCTAATATTATTTTTCAACTTGGCAGCATTATACATGATTAAACATTATTATTCGTCAATGCAGAGTCATTTTTTGTTTATGCTTAATTTGCAAATATGTTTTGTGTTAGTTTTACTTATTGCATATTGTTAGTAAGTTTTGAAACTTTATAAATGCGCCTACTATTTCTAATACTCTGTGCATATTATACCTCCTGGAAAAGTCTTATAATTTCTATCTCATAAATATAACAACTTACTTAAATAAATTTCTGAGAAGATAGTTTAAGAAAGTGTGAGCACATTTGTATTTACTTTTAATTAATTTTAAGGGCTAAATGTAAGACTAAACAATATAAGACTATTATGTAGCTTGTTTTTTCTAATACATATAAGAATTTTTTTGTACTTTCTAACAGCAAGTGTGTCCTTTTAAAAAGTATATAAACTTTTTTTCTCTAAATGTGAAGTTATTATTGTAAGCATTTGATTATAGTTGTGATATTTATGTGATTATAAAGTTACTATTATGTCTAAACATATGATTAGCGTTTTAAGATTAAGTTGGAATTGTATTGTAGAAATTTCGAAAAGTACACCTTTGTGCTGGTCATAGAGTGAGTGGGCTGTTTAAGTGGGTTATAAATATTTGTAAATACCTTTAAAATTCTTCATTGTTTACATTAACCCACAAACATGTTTTTGATTTTTTTTTTTTTTTTTTATTATGAATATTATACTTTTAAAATTTTGTTTTAATTATATAGTTAAAAACATTTCTGTTGAATTTTATTCTACGACAGATGAGAAAAAAAAAGAAAGATCTTACATATTCAGTGGAAAATGTGTTCAGCTTGTGATATTAATTTGTAGCTAATTCTTTTTTTCTTTTAATTTTGTTTCTTATTATGATAAAAGCTTTAATTTTTTTTTCTTCTGCGTCCTTATTATCTTAAATATGTTGATTACAGTATCATTTATTGTGTCAGTCTATAGTCTTACAGATAATTGCTGTAGAAACCTGTTAATTATTTTCAACTGTCAGAAAAATATTTATGAGCTGGCTATATGATAGTTAACATGTATAAGATTTTTATTTTGTTAAGTATAATACTTTTTTACAATTCTATAAAATAAAAACCTAAGTACTTCCGAATAGATCACATTATTGATGTAAAGCAGAACATGATAAGAGTGGTAATGTCTGATATCTGTGAATATGTATGAGTATTAAGTGGAAATATAATTATTTCTTTAACTTATTTTTTTCTTTTAATTTTTTGTTTTTCTAACCAATTCTCCTTTATAATCGCCAATTATAATCCAGCATTTTTTTTTAATAAAGCTTAAATGTTATTAGGCTGTCATTAGAAATCAATTTAGAAGTTGATTTCTAAAAGGTACTTTATCCAATCTAGGAAATTTTACAGGAAGCGCAAAAATCTCTCTACTTTATTATTAAACCAACTTATTTGATTCTTTTTGCATTAAAATCTAAAATTATTGTTTTACTATATTAATAACACTATTTTAAAGTTATGGAATGAAATTTTTTAGTATGATTAGGAACGAAACTAAGCGTGTAATTAACAACTGAGACAATCTTCTATTTGATTTTATCTAATAAACACTCGAGTCCTTTAAAAACATGATTTAGAAATACAATTATTTTCTAAAGGTACTAATTACACATTTATTTTTGTTACGAATCATACCGAAACATTTCATTTCATAACTTTAATATAGTGAAAAAAGTCTATATTTTAATGCGAAAAGCATCAAATAATTTGGTTTAAAAAAAAAAAAATGAGAGTTTTTTGCGATTCCTGTAATATTTCCTAGAATGGATATTGTACCTTTTGTAACACAACTTCTCAATTGTTTGCATGTCTGACAATAAATGGAGATTATTTAAAGTTACAGAAAAGTATTAATTATTATTAGATGTACACGTTGAAGAGGGTGTTATAGAATCCTTTAAACCTCTTAAGAAAAAACAGAAATGTTAACACACATAGGCAATTTTAACATTTAAAATGTAAGATCATCAATGTGAATTAGATAAGTATTATTAATTCAACAACCTATTTTGTACTAATGACAATGACAGAATTTACTGTACCCTTGAAGTTTGTAACTACTCGTTCCTTAATATTCCTCTTCTATTCCACTAGCTGGTTTTTATTTATCAATCTCTTGAGGATTATTTTCAACTTTGGTTGTTATATACTTGTTTCTACAATTTATTTAATAGTTTGATTTTTCATTTTGTAATTCATTTTTGTCAATTTACAATTTAATCAGGACTGGTTTCATCCACCGATGCAATATTAAGACATGCCAATTGTGTTTTTGTATTTATTAATTTTAAACCTAGCAATAAATGGATAAAAACTTGGATGGCTAATAAACACAAATTTTTTCTCAAGACCCAATTATCTCATTACCTGGTATCCTCATTAAGCGAGTATGAAATTTATCTATTTATTTTTTATTAATAAGATGCATTTCTATAACGTGTTAAAATGAAATACTAGACATACCAGACTAACTTGAAATACTTTCATTGGTTTAATATTTCTCGGTTATAAAAAGAATTGAAGAGCTAATTACAAGAATCTTGTGACGTTTTAGGAAAAATATACGATTTTTAGTTGGATGAATATTTAGCAAACCAATTTTGAAATAAACTTAATAATAAGAAATTGTTAAATTATATTTTATAATTTGAATAAATCCTTGCTTTATTGCAGACTGTCACCACTTATTTCTTCAATATAATAATAATATTCTCAACAAATAAATGGGTAGAAAAGTAAATAAATATTATAATTGAAAAGCATTTCATTTAATGTATAAAACATGTAACATTCATTAATGTATTTAAAAAACAAATTAAATTTATTTAATTTTAACTAACACTGATAATAATTTGTGACTAGAGAAAAAGTATGTATACTTTAGTGCAAAATATTTCAACATTTTTTTAAAAGAAAACATAAATAACAATAAATAAATAAAATATAAGCTGCACATTGTTGGACTTATCTTCCTATTAGTATGGTTTGATTTATCAAAAAGGGCATCAGTCTCATGTCATAAATTAATTATAATCACGCTTTGAAATCAATCTCAGCCTTTAAAAATGT
This sequence comes from Piezodorus guildinii, assembly GCA_023052935.1. Lineage (NCBI taxonomy): Eukaryota > Metazoa > Arthropoda > Insecta > Hemiptera > Pentatomidae > Piezodorus > Piezodorus guildinii. The sequence goes on along the minus strand of CM041294.1, from coordinate 127,272,821 downwards.
GATAAGTGCTGGGAGATAGTATAACAATATAAGATCGCAGCCATACTGATATCATATCAATATCACTCTGACCTTATATTATGAAGTATCGCCATCACCACAGCATTCTCAAGTCATAAGTTGCAAATGTGGATAGACTTATTTTGTGGCAGAACCATTTATTAAATTTTGTTCCTTACACTTGGTTAGAGAAAGTAGGTAACTTCTGGTGAAGCAAAACAAAACATAACAAATGTCATAACAAAAAAACATTTCAAGAGATTGACAAGAATCTTAAAAGTGTAGCTGTAGAATTCTAAATTTAGAAAAAAAATTATATGAAATACAAATTATCATATTGAGTTGTGACGCACAAATCAAAGTATGCCTCATAAACTGGCAGTCTTATTTTGAGTCAATTCAATTATATAGAAATCAATATTGACTCAATAGAAAATGTGTGTTTTAAGAATTGGCGTAAGGGACTTAAAGTTTTCTCAGATTCTAAATGAGAAAGTAAAGAATGTATACAAAAATAGATTTGAAATAAATCAAGCAGAACAGTTTTTTTAAGCTAACGGCTAAAATAAAAAAGCAAAAAAATACATCTCTACAACCCATATAGGGTCTTGGGTTTGGTACATATAGAGATTTGTACTATTTCACGGCAAACAGCTATGTAAGGAGGTGATTAGGCCGAGATCACACTCAGCGGCCAGATTTATTCTTTCCCTCCCACCAGTTTTTAGGTACCCACTTTATATAGAGGCTGGGTAGTAGACTCCATATCTAATTCAATACATTTAATAGTTACTCTGCCTTAGCCAAAGTTCAATCTTGGGACCCAGAGAACAATAGACTAGTGCTCTATCCACTAGACCACTTCGCTCCATAATAGTTTAATAAGAGTTTTTAATTATTCTAGTAAAAACAAAGACTGACACCCTTTGTATATGAATCAGGGGTTGAAAAAGATAATTATTTATAAAAAGTAACATATTAATTACGATTAAAAAAAAAAAAAAAATTCTTTTATCAAATTATTTTTCTACATTTCCGTTTCTTTATGTTAATTAAGGAATTGATATTTTAATGATGTTCAAAATAATGTTTTGAAACCTAAGGGAATATAATCCTGGAAAGAAAAACAGAGGTTTTTATAATTTAATTTTAATTAGAAATAATGTGAGACAATTATTTTCCTAATCAACAAACACAAATATAACTCAATAACTTTTAATTGTTTCAAACTCATACTGATACCAGTTAACTTAAAACCATGAACTAGCTGACCTCAGAAAGTTTCTTTCCAAAATAACTGTTTTGTTACAACCCAAATTTAAATAATTTCAATTTCCAGCCCCTGTTTCATGATAAAACATACAAAAAAAAAAAAAAAAAAAAAAAAAAAAATTACTCCATTTCATATTAAAAAAAAAACTATATACTAAGTGTTTAATGTTCTTTTTAACAAAAGAATTTCTGATTATTTCCAAGTGCAAACCATTACATAATCAATTAATAATATCCATCTTAAGTGAAGTTTGATTCTTTTTGGTATTTTTACAGTCTGTATATAAGAATAGACGAGTATTGAAATGTTTTTAATCTAAAATAAAACAAATTTACAGCTAGTGAGTGATATCAACACCTTTTCTGCATTTCTTGCAGATCATCTAACACAGATAAAACCCTAGTCCGTAATAAGCATTTTAAAATGTATATATAAACAAAAAAGTAGGGATTGACATCATTCCAAAAACTCAAATCATGTCACTAGCCATTGGTTTGATCAAAATAATGTGGGAGAAATTATTTTCTCACAGACCTATTTGACCCATACATTATAACAGATCTTTACAGGGTTGATACTAATAAAAAAAAAAAAAAAAAAAAAAAAATCAACACCACTAAAATTAAATTTTCTCAATTCAGAATCTGTATGAACCTTTTCGATATTAAATATAACTCGCAGGTAACTAAAAAAAAAAAAATTCATAACAAATATCAAATCATTCGAGAATATGAGGAATCCTCAGTGACAATTGAACAAAATCAATTAGGAATTCCATTTTGAGACTTGAGGAACTCTAAAACATGTAAATGAAGATCTTAATTTTACTTTTACCATTTATTATATTTCTAGTACCCAGAGTAGTAGAGAAAAATATTGAGAAAATCATATTCCAATCATTTCATCCAGTGAAATCCAAAAGTACTAACATTATCTTAAATATCAATAATTTTCAAGAATTAAAATCTAAAAAAAAAAATAAAATAGAATAGAACTGTACTATTACAATCCATTATAGTCTTGGGTTGACTACCTACTAAAGCCAACGGCTATGCAAGGAGATGATGAAACCTAGATCCCCAACAGATTTTTCCCCAATTGAGGGTAACCATTTTTAGAAGCAGGATGAAATAGAGGACCTCTGCCCCCTGGATAGACTCATGGTTGATATAACAGAATAAATAATTACCTGCCACAGCCAGATTCTTACCTGAAACCTGAAAATTATAAGCATAGTATCCCTAATTCTGTTCAGCAACTCCACTACTAAAAATATAAAGAGATTGGGCTAAATTTGAAACAGGAAAGGGTAAACATTGTTTGAAAAGGTTCAAATAGTCTTGAAAAGAGAAAAAACAAAATACTTGAAAAATAAATATCACATCTATTTCTATAAATAAATAAAAATAAAAAGCTTTTTTTCTCTAAATTTTGATTGTCAAAGCTAATCTACAAAGACAGACAAAATTAATGCACCACTGTATTTATCAGACACTTTTTCTGTTTCTTTGAGTTTTATAAAAGTACATTACATAGTCCTATAGTAATATGAATAGTCCCTGGTTTATCAGTTTAATCTTATCAGACACTCTAATGTAATATCTCAATACACTTTCCCTGCTGAATAAAGTCCAAGTTCATTGGGTGCCTGATCACTCAGGCATCTTAGACAATGAGAGAGCTGATAGCCTTGCAAGGAGGGGTTCTGCTCAGTTACCCTGTACACCTGAACCTGTGTGTGGAATAAGCCTCAGCCATGCTAAAGGTTTGATCAAGGCGGCTGCTGGCAATAGATCCAGGCAATACTGGATGGATACTGGTAAGCAGCATCACACTAAGATGTTTTTGGAAGGACCCTGCAAAGAGAGAAGTTGTACACTACTCTCAATGGAGAGGATAACTCTGAGGAGAGTAACAGGACACTGTCAGCTTAACAGCCATCTCCGTAAATGAAACTGCATATCATGTGATATGCAGTTGTCCAGAGATTGCCAGGATACGGTTTTACCATTTTGGCGGCGACCGTATTATAGATCCCAAGTTATTTCATCATATATTAGAGCTCTTACACTGTGATAGTATTGATATCAGGGCGTCTGGAGGGTTTGTGTTCGTCACACGATTCATTATGATTTATATTATAATAATTAAAGAAAATAAATCACACACTTTAGAAGGCAAAAATAAATTGGTAATTAAATAGGAAATAATATTCCCTGTCAAAAATACATTTTAATAGTGCTAATTTATTGCTAAAATCCTAAGTGAAATTACTATATATTACATGTTTGTTACATTACTAAAAATACTAAGTTCTATTTGGTGCATTAATTTTGTCCACAAGAGTTTCATCTTTTTTTGTTGTGGCTTAAAGTTAATGTGCATTCATAAAATATACCTATTTTCAGAAAACAAATAATGTAATTGAGCTTCACAGACTGACAGTGGATTTTTTTTCATTATATATGTTTCTACTAATATTAGATAAAATTATAATCAGACTCTTGAGATTTTCGAGTTACATTAATTTACATTTTCTTCTTTCTAAAATAATGAATTTGCGATTGAAACTAATATCTTTTAAAGTTTTTAAAAAATAATAAAGTTCAGTTGTAATAACAATGAATATACAATAAACGTAAAATAATTTAGGATGTTTATGATCACTACATAAATATATATAGTATACTAAATATTTCCTCCAAGTTTAAGAAACAAATGTAAAAAACAAAAAATATTTGTGAAAACATAATTGTGAAATAAAATCTTGCAAGCACAAATCCAGGATACCAAGAAAGAAGAAAAAATGGAGAAGGGAAGTTAAAAGTCCAATATTTTATGTTCTTTTTTTTTTGGCTAGACTATAATTATTTTGGGAGACTATATTTCAAATTGTTCAAATTTAATGGAAAAAATATAATCATTTTTGTTTTGACTTTACATTTGATTTTCAGAGATTAATTTACTCTTTCACTTCTCAACTATAAGTTGTGTACATAAATTTAATTAATTTTTTTTAAAAGTCAGATAAAGGATAAATTTCTACTAATTAATGTTAAGAAAGTTAAAATAAAAAAGAAGAGAGAATATCACAGGCTCTGCCCTTAAATATCACAAGACATTCCTAGGAACTCAACAAAAGGAAACATGTGCGTTTCAACTTCGTTTCTCAATGTAAACCATGATGTTGATCCCTACTTGTAAAAAGCATTGCCTATTCAAATTACTTGTAGTTATATATAATATGCTCGAAATAGGCACTAAAATAATGGTACATAATTTTTAGAAGCAATTATGCCTCGCTTGAGGCATTTAGTTCCAAAACCAGTTAGTTATATTTTACACATGAGTTATAAATAGGATTCGTTTCTCCTCGATTTTTGATCGAAAATAATTTTTTATGACTATCAGATCAATTCAAGAAAAAAATAAATAAATAAACATTTTTGAAACCAAATGCCTTTCTTATAAAGTTTAATCATGAAAATAATAATAAATATAAAAACTAATATACATTATTTACATATATAGTAATATGTACAAGTTAAAAAAAAAAAAGTACAAGAAAAGGATGGTTGTGTGAAAACAAACTATTCAGCAGATCGTTGCGATATATCATTAAAAAAGAGTGAATATTTTATGTTAAGCAGTCAAACAACAAGCTCTCATTGTTTCAGGAAGACAAGAGCAAAGGCCATTCTTAGAAAACAATCATAATTTATAGAGTAACCATTCTTATGCAAGCACTTTTTTTAAAATACGTATTCTACAAAAATATACGGTTGAATCAATATCACACTTCTAGAAAGATCTCATATTTAAAAATTAAATACTAAGTTAATTGACAACCCTCCGACTAGTCTTCGAGCGAAATTCCTCTAATCCAAGACGATAAGTCTCCGGTGTCAGTACATGAAATGGTAACTGGTTCATCTTCAGGGTCCAATAAGCTCTGTGCACAAGTTCTCCCGGACAAATAAGCGCCGTGAACAGTAGAATAGAAGCTACTGTGGGTGTGTTCACCAGCAAATAATATTGTAGGCTAAAATAATATAATTAATAAAAATACAATAAAAAAATAAATAAAATAAAGAAAGAAAAAAGAATTTGCATAAACACTTAGCATATATAGTCTGAAGTGTAAGGACATATTGATTGATAGTAAAACTTAATAATTAAGTACCAACAAGATTTGTTTATGATTAAATCTAGAATCATTTCTGTATAATGAGTGTTTAATGTAAATGATCAAACCTCTGTTAGGAAGGAATAAATACAATTTTTACTTTCATTAACTTTTTTTTTTAAAATTTATTTTAAAGAAATTTACAACTGTATTATACAATAAAATACATTGAGTAAATGTATTGAAGATGTATAGTCGACTGTAGAAATTATCGTAGGTATAAATAATCGGGAGTCAGTCTTTTTTAATATTTGAATTTTGCCGACATTTCGGCTCAAATTTATGAGCCATCATCAGGGCTACAAACATCAAAACAAAAGAGATACATATAAATATGATAATAAAAAAGTTTTTAATGCAGTGACAATGATAAAATTTTAAATAAAACGGTAAATAGCAATATACATAATTTTTTTTTTTTATTGTTTTTACTTCTATATTAAAGTCTAAAGTTTTGATTTCATACTTATCATCATCATATTGTTTATCATATTATCATTATTTGTATCTATAATATTTATGTATATTGGTATTTTTCGTTTTATTTTAAATTTTATCATTGTCACTAAATTAAAAAAAATTTCATTATCATATTTATATGTATCTCTTTTGTTCTGATGTTTGTAGCTCTGATGATGGCTCACAAGTTTGAGCCGAAACGTCAAACGTTACTAAAATACTTAAACCAAAATTTAATAATAAGCTTTATTAATGGGTCATAGTAATTTCAAGTAATTAAAAAAAAAAAAAAAGATAACATTAGGACTCCCAGGAAGATTTGTTGCTGTTTCTCCATTTAACGACACTTTGATGCTACTATGACTAATTTGAAAAAGTAATAATTGTTTAATGTAATGAAGTATTTTTCCGTTTTGAATATATTACAAAATTAATATTTGCTTACTTCTAACACAAATTAGCTTTTAAAACAACTAAATCTTTTTAAGATACAGAGATAATACACAATTTTTAAAAATGATTCTCTTAGAGACAGTACGTTAGTCAGAAAATAATATTAAAATACTTAAAAAAAAAAAAAAAAAAAAAAAAAAAAAAAGAATGTTACAGATATTGAAGGTTCTTTTCTGACAATTAATTTACAGGGTAACAAAATAATAATTAAAAAACAGTAGTTATATATGAATACGGAATAATTCCACATCAATTTCATCAAAACATACGGAGATTCCCACAATGGGGAAATCAACAATTAATAAAAACTATGGTTACAAAATAAGGACTCAAGGACAGAGAAACAGCAACAAAATGAATTCAAGTGTAGTGCTGATAAGTGGAGTGTTTTAGAAGATAAAACAATAAAGATGGTTCATTCAATCAAATAGTAGACTTAAAAATGAGGGACCGTATCCTAATGTTGTTTCAAGGGTAAAAACAAATTGTAAATTATAAACTAAATTTTGCAACATATCTTATTCATTAATAGTTAAATGAATAATTGGTGAAAACTAAAGAATTGTGCGGAATAAATATGATACGGACTAAATTTAAGAAGAAAATACCAAAAATCATTATTTCTGAAGAAGGTAATTTTTAAAATATTTATTTTACATTTGTTGATATTAAACATAACAGATTAAATTGGGAAATATGTATAATTAGTTCACATTAAAAATCTAATTTCCTAATATTAAAAGGAACACACTAATATATTTTAATATTTTGTACGTCTAAATAAAGAGAAAAAATTTAAAATTACATACCTTTTTGTTCGATCGTTTAGTATATAATGGCAGTGCTAAATTTTCAATATCACACTGGCTAGCTCCAACTGCCACTGCTGTATAGGAACCTCTAGTATAAGGTTCGCTATGCCAATGGGTACTAAACAAAATAAATCAAATTCATATGAGGTTTAACACATATAATCCATAAAATAAAAGTTAATATCCATGAAAATGGCCCTAGAGGCTGAAACGTTATAATGTCTGGAAATTAAATAATTTTTTTAAAAAAATGTATCCAAGACTTCTTTTGTAGATCAGCCTAATATTCATCGAACAAATATTCAACCAAAAGAACACTAAAGACAATGATGAGAACATCCATAAAGTTTAAATATACTTACCAAACACAAACCTTAGGTTTGGGAACATAAGGATCATTCAAAAATTTCCTTAATATATCTGTGCAGGTATCAGCAATAGTATCTTGAGAAAGTGTTTCGGCATATTCTGCCTCTTTTCCCGATATCCATCCCAAAAGAACAGTTTCAGTAACTTTAGAAAAGGAAAAAATCTTTTTCTGCCAGGTTTTAGATATATCATCTACAAGTACAATTAAAAAATTAAATTATTAAAAAAAAAAAATGTGGTAGAGATCTATACCAGAACATTCGTATTTACCATCTTTCTGAGGATCTGCCTCCCATAAAAACATTACTTCTGAGACATCAGAGGGTAGAAAAGGTCTTTCATAAACAAGAAATACTTTATTAACGGTTCCAAATGAAAGTCTTTCAATAGATTCTTGTTTGAACAAAGGAAGAGGTGGAGAAAACAATGTTGAACCTTTTTCCTTTAATACTCCAAGAGGAATTGTACAAATCACATGATCAGCTAAAAATTTATTACCATTTTCACAAATAACTTCCACAGGATATTCCATCTTATCCTTGGCTATCGGTTTTAATAAATCAACACTTTCATCATTGATGCTTTCTTTATCATTTATTTCGGAACCTATTACAGTCCGTTCAGAATCATCAGATGTTTCATCACTCAAGTCACTATACCAGTTTTCACCACTTGACCACTTAATACATGAAACAACATGCTCCTTCAAAATATTATCAGGGGGAATGTGCTTCGAAGCTGGACCTAAAATGCTGCTGTACCCTGACGGTAATGTTATATTTCCACCTTGTAATTCTGTATAGCTTCCTAATTCTAATAAATCAATATCAGACATTGAATCACAACCACTAATACAAGTCTCTCGTTTTAAAAGGCAATCGAATATCAACCTCCTAACATGTCTTTCTTCTGTGTCATTTAATTTTTGGAGATAAAGTTCTATTTCTAGTTCAATGTGTTCACCCACACTTTCTATACCCTCTGGTGGTAAATACTGACAAAGAAAATATTCTTCACACCTTCGTAAAAAACACATGTAAGCTTCATAAATTTCCTGTAAAACATTTTTTAATTTAATAAATTGTGCAGGTAAGTGTATTTAATATAAAAATAATATCATGTCATTGACCTGTAATAATTGGGATGATACTTGATTTCCATCTTCAGTTGCGGCAATGACTTTGTGAGGTTTAGGGACATGAACAATGTCAACAAGATTGTTGACAAGGGCCATTTCATACATAGGATTGCCTAGAATTCCATGAATCCAGTTGGCACCTAATTCTAATTTACATCCATCTGAAAGAACCATTCCAGGTATATGTGACTTAATAGTCAGTACAGACAAATAATAAAATCATCAAATTTAATATGAAAAGAAAATGTCAAAAATCTGTGACGACTCACTATGAACTTTATAAAAAATTCATAATGAAATTACCTGGTTCAATAGAAACTATTCTGCCACCAATACGTTTACGTGCTTCTAGTAATACAAAATCAGTCATATTATTTTTCGCTAAAAGGCTAGCGGCTGATAGCCCAGCCATACCACCACCTACTATTATTACTTTACATTTTCGAATGTCTGATTCTTCTTTATCCATACCAAAATAATTCCATTCCAATCTACAAATATAACAGTTGAAAGGTTACAGTTTTTGAAAAGTCAAAGCACTAGCACATATCGATGTTCATATATAGCAGCAAATTTGAAAATTGAGAGGCAATAGCTCATTAAGATAAATTTTTAAAAGATTGAAAAACAATTATTGTTTACCTAGTCTCCAGTTGAAATCATTTATAAGTGAGATTTAAATTTTACTTTTATTTTAATGTAATTTTACAAGTATCGATGTTCGGCGCGAAGTTCTGATACCAAATTTTCTTTGCAAAATAACCTGCCGCGGTAAGATAGTGTAGTTTGTCAACATGTGATAACATCCTCGTTTACAATAATTATCTGTCAAAGTATGATAGATTCTTATTATAATGGTCCATTCTGCAGCTTACTTTTTAAAAATATTATCCCTCCTTATTTGTAAATTATAGTTGGAATTCAAGAAGAAATATTCATAAAGCTTAAACAATTCAGTAGAGAACTAATTTTGTCATTAGTGGTCATGGCTGATAGTGAACCAATTGTTGAAAAAAGAATTAAATTTAGGTCCATATCTACCACTGCAGACCCAAATTATGCCTTAAATAGAGTAGATGATATCTATTTGCCTCGTCCCAGATCCAAGTCAGAGCAAAAGTGCAAGTTAAAAAAAGAAGAAGAATTGGAAGGTATACATTTTAACTATTGAAAATAAAAATTGTCTTTGAGAACCTATTTTATATTGATTTTTACTGTATAGATGAAATTCGACCATCATTATGGGAATTTCTCGGGACAGAACTACGACGTAGTTATGCTCTTGAACATGATGAAGAACATTATCATGCAAGAAGAGAAAAAGTTTATTCTTTCATGAAAATTCCTAGAGAAGTAGAAAAATTTATGAGTTATGGTTTTATGCAGGTCTGTACATAATATATATACATAATTACTACAATTATAATATTTACCACTGCAATATGAATCATATTTTAGTGTGCTGATTCCTTCATGTTTGTATACACCTTTTTGCCAATGCGTTTAATACTTGCACTATGGGGGCTTATAACGAGACCATTTAAGTCAAGAACAAGGTAATTTATTTATTGTTGTTATTTTCTATTTGGAATTGAGGACATTATTGTTTAAAGAAGTGTTTAATTGTTTATATTTATATCTTCCTTTTTAGAATGAGAAACCAATCACTTTTAAATCCAGCTGAAATTTGTGATTTGCTTAAGGGTGCAATTCTAATTATTTGTAGTTATGGTATGACTTATGTTGATACATCCATAATGTATCATCTTATTAAAAGTCAGTCCATAATTAAACTCTATATATTTATAATATGCTTGAGGTTAGACATCATCAATTTCTTTGTACTTAAAAATATTATAAACAGAAGAACTGCTTTATAATTTAACTGTTGGTATTATGTTTAAGGTTGCGGATAGATTATTTTCTGCATTTGGTCAAGATGTCATCGATGCATTATACTGGACATCAACCGAACCTCGAGATAGGAAAAGAGAGCATTTAGGCACAATACCTCATTTATGTTTTGCTTTGGTCTATGTTTGTATCCTTTGAGTTTCATATATTTTTTATTGGTATACTAGCTATACTGAGGAATAGATTCTGAAGCTTAAACATATCAAACACAAAGTGCCTAATCGAAACTTGTTCTAATCTACTATATTCTATAGATAGGTAAGATGAAAATCACAATTTCTTTTAGTCAGCTAGAAAAAGAAATCCATCTGAAAGTACCCCTTTTGTACACAGTCCCTTATTCTATTTTCTATTATTTCCATTTTGTTCTGTAATTTATATTGATTTTATGTATTGTTAATGTTAGTTTAACTCTTTTAGATATTTTTATCCCACCCATTTTCTCATTACTGTTTTTAAGGATGGTATTTATAATAAAAACTAAACAAAATCTTTAGCAGCCCATCTTTGTTTGATCTGAGGAAATTGGCTAGTGTGATCTACTTGAAGCTTTAAAAATAACAACTATCTCAAAACTGTTTAATATTGTTCATTTATGAAAATTATAGCAGTTCATTCTGATTGCTAAGCTTACTTGATAGGTGACTGATAGTCAATAGAGGTTGAAAGATAACTATTGGGTCTTTTTTATTTTTTATGAAAAGAATCCTTATCCTCTCTGTACAGCAAGTGATTGTGTTAAGAATAAATTTAAATTAATTTTCAGTGAATATTGTTATTAAAACTTGATTTTGAGAAATTGAGTCACTTTTTACAAAATTTCAAATTTATTAAATTGCTTTCATTTTGATGGAGAATTGAATCGTAATGACATCAGAATTGAATTTATATTCTTTGACTATCTGTTGCTCGCGACTTTGCGTCAATTTCTGTTATTATGATCGCGATTAAGTAGTTTTAAAAGAATGATATTTTTAGTTTTATTTTCATGTGGCAGAAGAACATACTGATTTTGTCCGCAATCCGATCTTGACAATGCGACATATAAAGGTTAATTTTCCCCGTTTTTTTTTTCACTTTTTCCTCTGATTCTATTGGTCGCAGCGTGCTGTTATATAGCCTAAAGCCTTCCTCAATAACTGGACTATCCAACACAAAAAGAATTTTTCAATTTGAACCTTAGTTTCTGAGATTAGCGCATTCAAACAAACTCTTCAGCTTTATAATATTAATATAGATTATCTGAAAGAATGCACTCTGTATGCTGTGGTTAGTCATAGTTGGTGAGCTATATATAAGTTTAAGGTTTCACACAAAATAAAAAGTTCTCTTGCCAGGTTTTTTTTCCTATACCAGTAGTTCAATAGATATTAGAATATTATATGAAATAGCTAGTAGTAGCATTTATTATTTTTCTTAATGACAAAAGATAGTTCTTCATGCATTGTTAGTTTTGTGTCAAGCTACAACACTCAACGTAGCTATCAACTCGAGCAACAAAGCACTTCTTACAATAATGATGTCTAATAATGTAAGTGATATTTAATTTAATATTCTTTAATTTCAGTTTATTGTCTATTTTAAATTATTGTTTCACTTAGTTTTTAATTTTCATACACAAGGTCTGCATGGGTTGTTTTGAAGTTTGGTTTCCCATTTTGCAGTATAAAAATAATAATACTTTGTAATTAATTGGGAAAGTCATGGAAAATGATGCTTTAATTTTACTGGATCATTTTTGGCTTCAGTGTTTTAAAAATTGAATTGAGGTTGATATTCTTTGAAGTTTTTAAAAATAACCATGAAGTTATAATTATTTTTTTTTTTAATTATCGCAACTTAGGAAAGCTCGAAAGATTTATTTTTGCATACAATTAAACAACATGGATTTAAAATTTTAAATATTGATATATTAACTTAAATAAGAAATTTGAAACTGAGAAAAGAATCTTCTGGACAAAAATCACTACCTAATAATTGATCCCATAGCATCGGAAAAAAACAGAGAATACTTTTTTTAAAATTTGATATTTGGGTTCTACTTAAGTTAAAATCTTAAATTTTGATTTTGAGTTGGAATTTTTTTTTTTTTTTTTTTGGTAAGTATAAAGGTTAGGGGAGCCCGTGGCTGAGTGGCTAGCGCGCTAGTCTCTCATGCTACAGGTTTTGAGTTCGAATTCAAGTCCCGGTGGGGCTTTTATAAAGATTTAAAAAAAAAAAAAAATGTGGATTCACTCACAACCTCTCCTCTGGGTATGTGAGACCCGTCAGCCAAAGGGTGGCCACTCACAAAATTAGTCGTAGGGAGTGATGACCCTACACTAAAAAAATTGCATCGTGAAACGTGAGTGTAAACTCGCAGGAGTTTACACCCCGAGGCCCAGGACCTACACGGCCTGTCGCACCACTGGAAGAAGTATAAAGGTTCATCTAGAGAAGTTGGTTCGGGATGGGTTCATTAAAACTTTTCAAATAAGAAGTCTTGTTTATTGTACGGAAGTTTTTCCTAGAATGTAGGCCATTTCAGGATTTGATTAACAAATCTAATTCAATAATGAGTAAGAGAACACAGCAGTGATATTGAGGGTGATCCCCCTTGCTTGTTGTTATCATTGTTTAGAATTCATAGTGTTCATCGTTTATGTATGTGTATATCGTTAAATTTACCTATAACTTTTCCATAACTCCGTTTGCTCAAACCACATAGTGGCAAAAGCTCATGTTTAATTTATTTTTCAAATCCTTTGATAATTACTAATGTTTTATTGTTAATATTTTTTAGTTTGTTGAGCTGAAAGGAAGTGTTTTCAAGAAATTTGATAAAAATAATTTATTCCAAGTGTCTTGTAGTGATGTGAGAGAAAGGTTTCATCTTTTCATTCTTTTATTTATCGTTGTTCTTCAAACTATGAAAGAATACGCTTGGAAAGAAGGTTAGTTAATATATGTGTGAAAGTAAATATATTTTTAAAGTCTTGAATGCCAAATGGTTTGGTAAAGCTGTCCACTATCTATTATTTTTCTGCTCTGAATAGATCCTTTATAATCTGTCAGATTTTAATTTTTTTTTTAGGTGAATTTCCTTGTTTACAGAACTTTAAACAAACATGACAAGATTGTTCTATTTAAGTTACTGTTTAGAGCCAAATTTTATGACAAAATGCATTTTTGTTTAATTTGCAGACTGCAACTAAATATTTTATATCCCAGTAATTGTTTACTTGTTTTTAAATTTGTTTCACTTTACTTTGTTATACCTTTTTATTTATTTCAGAAACTTTATGGATTTTAGTGCCTGATTGCCTTCAGGTACTTGTTTGTGAAATCGTTGTGGATTGGATAAAACATGCTTTTATAACTCGCTTCAATGAGTTACCTGTTGATGTATATAGAGACTATACATTGTCACTTGCATATGATGTGTCTCAGACAAGGCAAAAGAATGTGAGTAAAAAAAAAAATATATTGTATGTATTTAGGTTTGTTATAATTTAGTATAGATGTTCTAATAGTGTTGTATATTTTTAAATTTTGTTAATCAACATCAGTTATTAATACAACTATTGTAAGGCTAAAGATCTCTATTGCTAAAAATGTATTCTTATTATTTAGTTTTTATTATTATGTAACATTTGTCATACTTTGTGATATATGTTATGTCAAATTGAAATCCTTAGAGAAGGATGGATTTTGGACTCGGCTTTTGAAAACAATGTCAGTTTTTTCTACTTTAACAAGTAAATGTTAGACACTATCCTTAATAGTGTCTATGCCTTCTTCTTCTTATCGGGTATTGAAGCCCAGTTAGTTGATAAGTCAAATCCTGTTTCCTCATAGACCGCCAGTCCTCACTATTTTGTACTGCTGCCCCCCAGTTTCTGACACCTACTTAAGCAGTCCATACATCTCAGAAAGGGCTCCGGATAGTATTTCATTCGGATCCATCCTTGCGATGTGACCAGCCCAGCGAAGCCTTCCTGCTCTAATACATGTTGATACATCTACCTCCTTATACTTTGCCTTTAGTTCAGCAGCCCTCATTCTCCAAATGTGTTGTTCTTATATAGCTCCATACCCAGTGATCACCCAAGTTCAATATGCTAAGGTTTCTCTGCGAGTTCTTGAATATTTGTTCTGGGGTTTTCTTCCACCTAAGCCCACAGAACATCTTCATCAAGAGAGGAAGTCCTTCCATGATCGTCATTCTCTTCAAGGCTGAAGTATCCCTCCCAAAATCTTTTTAAACACTGTTGATCAGTATACTCATTAATACTGCTTTTGCCCCAGACTTGATTGATGTTGATGGAGGTGTGGAAACTGTTCTGGCTTAGTTTAAACTCATAAAAAAAAAAAATTATACAAATACTACGCATTGCTTTCCGGATGACCCAATAGTTTTTGAAGACTTGAAGCTGTGAGTTGATTGCCTTAAAACCCTTTTAGAACCTAATCTGGCTTCACCAGTTTCATGAAATGAATCTTGTCCTTAACACTATGGTTAGGATAAGTTGTTTACCTGTAGAATAACCCTTTACTTTAAAAGGAGTTGGAAAGAAACCACGCAATAAAAGTTTGTGAAGTCTCGTTGTTCTTTTCTTTATTTTTTATTGTTATTTAATTAGTGTTTATTATTTGTAAATCTTATAAATAAATATTAACATTATATATTTATAACTATAATTTCATTTCTTTTTTCAGGCATATTCAGATCGTTCTGATTTGGTTGCACGGAGAATGGGATTTATTCCTTTGCCTCTCGGTGTTGTTATGATAAGAGTTGTAACAACTTGTATAAAGTTTCAATCTCTTGCCTCCATTTTCTTAGCTTTGTTGGCTTGTTTTACTCTCTTCAGCATTTGTGTTAACAATAACCTAATCATCTTAATGCTTGCTTGCAAATTGATTGATGCCCATCAGCATCAACAGGTTTGTTTAAAAAATTTCAGTATTTTAAGTATTAGTTTTGTAAACCAGCATAAATCCTGAAAATATTCTTTGGTTTATTTTGTGATTGATACATGATTATTTATTTTATTGTGATGAAATGGTATTTATTTTATATTCTGTCATATCTGTCCTCGATTTATTTTAACTTTGCTGCTAACATCAAAATGTTAAAAAGATAATTCAAGATATTTGATAAAGTAGCCATTTTGGGCGAAGGGTTTCTTCTCCTTGAGCATAACTTGGATCAAGCTCTATCATAAAGTGAATTGTGTTGTCTTATACCTCATGGAAATAAGATAATTATTAGCATTAAAATAAGTATTATGAAGTGTATAATATCTTAATGACTTAAATAAATTAATAAATTACTCTAATAAATTAATGACTTACCTAATCTAGTCCCCTTTACCGCTGAGCAGTGCTAGTTGCTGCCTTATAGAGCCTGACCCAACATTCTCTATCTTGTGCCAGCTGTCTTCTCCTTCTCCTATCCATCCCTGTCTTATAGAAGGCCTCCTTCATTCCTTCCTCCCAGATTTGTCTTGGTCTTCCCTTTGGACTCCTCCCCTCCACTCTTACCTAGTAAGTAGCCCTGGCTATTCAGTCTTCAGCTATTTGTGATACGTGTCCAAACCATCTAAGCTGGTTGTTTTATTTGTTTATTTATTTAACGTTTTATGCTACTGTGACTAATCGGAGGAACCTAAGCTGGTTTTCCTTAATAACATCCTCAGCTGACCTAAGTTCCAGGTTCGCTCTTATTGTAGAGTTCCTCACTCTATCCCATCTTGTTTCCACCCCTCGATTTTTCTTAGATAGCACATTTCTATAGTTTGGATTTGGTTCTCATGTTTGGTAGTGAGGGTCCAAGTCTCACTAACATATGTCAGTATAGAAAGGAGTGTGTTTTTTAAAACTACCCTCTTAGTGTTGTTTAATACATCTTTTTGTCTAGGAAGCGAGAGAGTAAAAGCACCTCCCTGCTGTTTTAAACCTCTCTCTGATTTCTCCGCTGATCCGTCCATAT
The DNA here is from genome assembly GCA_023052935.1 of Piezodorus guildinii. Classification (NCBI taxonomy): domain Eukaryota; kingdom Metazoa; phylum Arthropoda; class Insecta; order Hemiptera; family Pentatomidae; genus Piezodorus; species Piezodorus guildinii. The sequence continues at coordinate 127,256,243 of CM041294.1, read as the reverse complement.
TCATTAAGGTGGGCCCACAGGAATTAAAAGTCTGCAACATGTTCCAAACAAATTCTGTTCAGCCTGATTATTCAGTCTCCATGATTACTCCTTTTAAGTTTTTTGTTGGAGATATTTATTTCCATATTTATGGTCTCACATTCCTCTTGAAAGATCTTCAGGTTAAACGGGACGTTGCAGCAACTGTTCCCAAATACCATCTTGTCATCACTGAATGCAAGGACTATGTACTGGACACCATGAAGGTTTCTATATCCGTGGTGGTATGTGGTATGGTCTCATTTCCTGTTTTGCTCACTTTAGGGCAGAATCGAACACTAGAATAAACTAGAAGGGCCTACGGCGGCATCCTTGTCTTATTCCTTGCTCTGTTAGGAATTCCTCTGATGTATGGTTGCTTGTTCTTACTATATTTCTCTGCACTTCGTAGAGACTTAAGATGGATGGCCTTTTTTAGTCCTATGTGGACTCCTTATTCTATCTGTGCTATAGAAATGTCTCTTTTCTGCACCCTGTCAAAAGCTTCATCTACAAAACAGGCAGAGACCTCTATCTTCTTTTCAATTATCTTGGATATTTATCTTATCAGATCCTGAGTTCTCCTATTCAGTTTGAAACTATATTGTACTTCCCCTAGTTTTTGTTCTATAAGGTTTCTCAGTTGCCTTTCAAGCACCTTAGAGTATATTTTGTAGGGTACACTGAGCAAATATGCCTCAATGGTTTTGACATTCACGATTGTCTCCTTTTTTGAAGATTGGGATTATTGTTGAAACTTCCCAGTCCTTCGGAATCACTTTCCTCTTTCGAGCAATGACAAGTAGGTGCTGGAGCTGTTCTGGTCCCTTCAGGCTGATGTATCTTGACATTTCTGGCGAAAAGCAGTCCATGCAAGCAGCTTTTCCTAGCATCAGTGAACCTATAGTCTCAGCAACTTCCTCTTTGCTGATGAAGTCCTCTTCTTCCCAGCAGTTTTTTGTGCTCCTAGGCTGTTGATTCTCTCCCTCTTCCTCTCCTTGTATGCCAGCAATTACTTAAAATATTTTCTGGCCTGTTTAGGGCTTGACTATTTTTATCTTTAATGTTCCTCAGCATCTTTAATGGCTCATTCTCTTTTCACATGCTCCCGACGATTCGATAAAAAAGCTCCTGGTATCTGGGAAGATAAATTAATTAAGAAATACAAAAACAAGAGAATGGTTCTGCATTAATTTATATTGAAGTAATTATTATTGCAATATTATTTTAGGATCATGAAAAAGAGGAAAAAACTGAGCCATATTCCAAAGACATAGCTACTAGTCCAACAAGACCAGTTTCTCATTTGAAGCCTCCAGAACATCCTTCTGAAATAACTAATCTTGGCTCTACAGCTATATTTGCTAATTCAACTGTAAGTTTAACGTATCAAATACATTATACTTGATTTAATTCTTTATGTGTCTTTTTTACTAGTAATAGCTATGCCATAGGAGTAACAATAATTTATCCAGGTCTATAATAATTGTTTTTGTCCTTGTTGGCAGTTGATACTAGACCTTGAAAATCTTTAAATAAGATGTGTTGCACAATTACATGATTACATACAATTTTGAGTTGCTGCATTTCATGTTTTGATATGAAATAAAAAAAGTAAAAAGTCATTTTGTTGTTATAATCAATAATCATAAATTTCTCCTTTGGATTGTCCTGGAGATTTTTAAAGGAAAGGTACATAATATTTTTCTAATCTGCATACTGTATGGAAGAATATAACTAGTATGATACTGTACGGTGGCAACACTGAATCATCATAACCTCCCCCATTACAACATTACAAATAACATATGTGCATAAGTTTATGGGTTTATAACAACTTTATATTAACTTCTATTATTGCATATTAACTTTTATAAAATCTTGTTCTTTCCAACAATATATCATATATTTATATTGCTATTCGTAGTCAATGAATAATTTTTAGATGGCTTGATTAAATAAAATTTAGTTTTCCATTCGAAAGGATACTTCATTGCAATGTATTTTACTTATAAAACTTCAGGAAAGAATGTCCTAAAAAAGTGAAATATATATCAAAATCCGTTGCATGGTTTAGAAGGAGTTCGCAGAAACCAAAAATCATGATAAATGTGAACGTTGTGATATATGTCAACTTTCTTTAATGCGTCTTATTTTATTTTGTTGCATGTTTCTTTATTTTTCATAATTCTTTCTTGATGTTTTATTTTGTCTATTAATTGGGCGATTTTTATGTAGGTAAGTATGAATGATGTACATTTAAATGAAGAGATGCTGCGAGTTGGAGTGAAATCTCTTGAGAGTATCGGAGAAACTGGATCTGACCTTGATATTTATCGGAGCGAGCCTAACATTCAGTTGTTAGAGCCAGACGAGCTTGGGCAAGGATTGAAGAGAGCAGAATCAGAGCCAAATATACCTTCTATTGTTGACCCAACTCAGGGCGCGCAGTTATAGCTCTTAGTCTAGCATTTTAGTTTTAAAGATCTTTATTATAACAATGAGACTTTTAATGCCGTTCTAGTCTTTAAACACGAGTATTTTTTAAAATAACAATGTTTCTATATCTTTAATAATTATTTTGGATGGATAAAAAAGAAAAAAAATAGTTTGTGATATATTGCTATTTAATTCGCATAGAACTTCATGGCATCTTTATCACATTCCACAGCCGATGTGATTATTATAGGGTTGTATAATCCATTTTTAAATGCTGATGAAGAGTATAAATAAGTACTTTTTTGCGGGTTTTTTCCATGAATCGTTGTACAATATGCTTTCCCTAATCAGACAAGGGTAGACTTATTGAAAATTCTGTGAAATTCATAAAATGCTTACTTTTATTTGGTGTTTAAAAGTAATTTTATTATTTAAAATATATTTTTATTTATAATAAAAAACTAAAGTAGTTACTTAAATTTGATTATTTATAAATTAATTAGAGTTGTCAAGTCCTCCTAAATAGCATATGCAATTCCAATAAATTAAAATTTAGTTTTGTCTCTAATCCACTTTTCCATACATAAAATGGTGATACCTGGAGGAATGTATTTCTCCTGTTAGATTAAAGAGGGCGTATTGTATTAAAATATGATGAAAAATCCTAAATGTGATAAGATAAGTTTAGTGATCTTATGTTTAAATCAATAAGAAAATCAATACCTGGTAAGACCTATAGGATTAAAGACATGCATATGTGGTGTTTGTTATACTAACCTTTGTTTCTTCAACTTAAATTTTTCATTTTATTTTTTACAATAATGGAGATGATTTTATGAAACTTCATGAAATATTTTCGTTATTTTAACTTTTTATTCATTTATTGAAAACAACCTTTATTTTGTATTAAAACCTGTGAAGTTTGGTTTTTTAAAGTTGAATTCTTGAACCCATATCTTCCAATTTTTTCATTTGTTTTCAATGTAGATATTTTGTATCTCAGGAACTTTTAATATTTTAAATTTTTTGATCGTTGATGTGTTTTGTTTAACAGCGTTTTTAATTTTTAGGTATCTAAAAAAATAGAATGTTTACGTGTCTTATGAAACAAACTGGACTTGGTTCACTTTAAATAAATAAATCTTACAATTTTTTAAAACAATTTGGTGATTATTTTTAATTTACAATATGTTTATAGTACTAATGATTCCTTTATTATTTTTCAATGTCTATTAATTTTGTATTTGATCTATTATAATGAATTCAACTATTTTTATAATCAATTTCATTTTACACAGTTATAGCATTTATAAAGTTTGCTAGAAGTAACTTAAAAGGTGAAAAAACATAACCAAATAGTTGATCATATATTAACTCTGCTTAATATTTGTGCACTTTGTTAATTTATTCTTACTTTAATTAATTTTTATGAATTATGGTATTTCACTAAAACTACTTGTGAAGGTCATTTATTGTGTACTTCTGATCCGAATTAGGAACCAATACATTATCCCACCAATGATAATTTTTCATTAATACTAAGAGTTATTTTTATTATTTATAAAGTATCCTTAGAAAATAATTATTGACATTTGAAGTTCTAAAAACGGAACCATTGAATATAAATTAAAATAAAAACATAAATTCTAAAAAGATAACCAAATTTTAAGCCATTAAACTTACAACAGTTTGTGAAAAATATCAGTTTTTGCTAATAAGTGCTTGAGAAACTAGAGGAGAATTGAGACATTGATTTCCAAAAGATGCTATATCCATTCTAGGAAATTTTATAGGAAGCAGGAAAATCTTTCATTACTATATTATTAAACCAGATAATTTGATTATCTTCGCATTAAAATCTAGAATTGTTTTTTACTATTATTAACATTATTTTAAAGTTATGGAATAAATGTTTGAGTATGATTTGGAACAAAACTAAATATGTATTAGGCCTTTAGAAAATATTAGCATTTCTAAAGTGTGTTTTTAAAGGACTTGAGTGTTCATTAGGTAAAATGAAATAGAAGATTTAGATAAAACTAAATGATGACAATACAAATATGTCAAAATATCAATTTTGTAAAAAAATGTTCTTCAATACCTTTTGGAAATCAATGTCCTAATTGTTGATTATTCAGAAAATTCCATCTTAAATGAGCTTAGAGACAAATATTTACCTATTTTAAATGCTTCTGACTTGGATGATCAAGAGTTCCAGATAATTAAAAAAAATTAGAGTTAAATTTTCTAAGGTTTGGCTATTATTTTATCATATAATGTTTCTTTAATTATTTTATTACATGGGACACAATGGAATTTTTGAAACTTGCTTGAGAAACTAAGGTGAAAGGTTTGATTGTGCGCTATTGCTTTTTCTTTCTGGAAAAATGATAACTAGCACTTTATGTAACATAATTTTTTTCTTATACGAGTTTCAATCTATTTCTTTACATCTTTTTTTTGTTAATGGTATTATTTTTTTTAGTTATCGGCTGTAGTAGGTGTTGGTTGGTTGTTATAATTTATTCAATTTCTTAGTAATTATTCATAAAGTATTTACTTAAATTAATTAGGCACTCATTGTAATAATGGCAACTGATAAAGTAGAGACTTCTACAATCTCAAAATTATATTTATTTCCTAGGTTTTATATTCAACCATCAGGCAATTGACATAATCTGTCAATAGCAAATTTCAATAAAAATAAATTCTTGAACGACCTTGGAAACAATGGTGAAGAATCGGATGTTGCCAATCACTTCTATTCATGAAGAATTGCAGATATCATGTTTTACAAATGGGTGTCTCAACCAAATTCGAAGCTGATATATTTCACTATATTTATTGATTCAAGAATATGTCATTTCGAGTAATTTAGTGTCGATAGATATTTGATACTTTTTTTTTCTCTTTGGTGTATGGTAGTACTATTGTTTATAGTACTTTTAACAGGCTGAGAACTCCAATATTAGATGTTATTCCAATAGAACGTAACAATATAAAACATAATTGCTCTTCGCTGACCGTTTATTATCCTGTGTAAAAGACATTAGAGTTAAGATGTTTTAATCAAATTTGTACATATAATTTATTCTGACTGTTTCGGTTTAATGTAAGTATAAATGATATATGTTGGAAAAATAGGCATGATGCCTTGGGAATGATTTATTTTGTAATATACCTATTAAGTTATTATATCTGGAATGTTGAAATTATGTTTATTGTGATGAATAAATTATTATTTTAATTACTTTTAGTTATTTTTTTACCTATCAGAAAATAAATTAATTCCATTTCATATCAACTAATGTTGTTTTTAATCAGATTTACTCTTTAAATACTAGACTTAAGCACTGCATTAAGAGTAGAAAATGGTATGTATATACTTATTTTTTAAATCCAAAAATTAAAAAATTCTAATAATAAAAGTACCATTAGAGGCAATGTTATTTTTCCAAATGGGCATTTGTCTTTTGCATAGTTAGCAAACAACATGAAAAATAAAAATGCAATTTACTTCATAGAAATTCAAAGAGACTCAGTTAATAAACAGAAGCAGAACTTATTTATTCAAAGTTACTCCACAAAGTTGATACAATTTGTATCCAAGAGAGTGCTGGATTTCTTATTGAAAGGAAATACTATCTGTTATTATTACCTTTTGTGCATATGCTTGGCGTTAACAATGTATTTATCATTCAAAAGTTAATTTCATTTCTACTTTACTGTATTAATTTGTTTGTTTATTCATTTAACGTAACTTTTATGCCTCTGTGGCTAATCATATTACGTATTAGTTATCTACTTTATAGAAGTTGGTAGGTCACTTAAGATGACAGCATCCCCAAAAGATTTTTATTAATATATTCTTGTTACCCAAAAGAAAAAAAATCCTCTGTTTTTTTATCTGCTTGGTTTAGTCTAATTCAAAGAGATCAGTTTAATCATGAAAACTTAATGCATCCTCTACATGTAAATGGTATGTTCGAGTAGTTTTTAGGAAGTTTATTTGTATAAACTCCTGTTATCTCCATGCAAGAACCACCACTACTTACAACAAAATCATTATGGATAATACATTTTTTTAAAGTAGCTGATAAATCCTTAGTATTGCTGGAAAATAAAGTTTATGGAGTGTACAGTACTGCATTGGGGAAATGATCAACAATTTTAAAATGGAGGAAATAAAGAAGAAGGAGTCTGATTAAAAGGAAGAAGCTTTTGTTAGACAATGATTGGTCTGGTGTTAGAAAGAACATGTAGTTGAGGATAGGTTTACTGAAAATCAGTGATAAACTTTCTTAAAGTTATACATAAATGAGAAAAATAAAATTAAGATACAGAAGGGGTAAACTTCTTAACACTATTTCATTTGCTGTTTATATAGTAACTACACTACATGTCTACTTTTGGCATTTAAAAAAAATAAAAAAACTTTTAATTTTAATTACATTTGTTTTTTCAAGATCAGGGGTAAGTATATATTATTAGGTAGATGGAAAGAGTAATGACCCTCAAGGTCTCTGAACTACTTCCAATAAGGATAAGAACTCAGTCAATCATATAAAGAGTACAAATCATATTAAATAAATAGTCAAGCAAATGATTGATTTAATATAAGCGAGATTATTCGTACAGACTATTTGATTTATATAAAGGATTTACTTATACTTCCCCTTAAGTATATTACAAGAAATATTGTAAAGGTGTATGAATTTTAAATAAAACATCAAGACTCATTCCTTGTTTCATCCTATACATGCAATAAATATGTTTTAAGGGGAGGTACTGGGATCATAAAAGTGTTACAATCAGGATTTAAAAAAAATATTTTAATATTTAAAAACTTGGACACCATAATGACCGTAGTAGTTGGCGCCTTTAAACCAAAAGCTTGGATAATTAATCCATTTTAGGTATGTCTGCGTGTGTGTGTGTGTGTGTGTGTGTGTGTGTGTGGTGTGTGTGTGTGTGTGTTGTGTGTGTGTGTAGGTATCATATATTATGAATAATTGAGTATTTTAAATTTTGATTCAAACTTGGTTTAATGAAAGAAAAAATAAATTAAATATACTTATAATAGTTGTTTTATTTATTTATTATTTTTTTTTTTTGTGTTCAATTTCGTATACAAAAGTTTATTTGATAGAGTATATATTGACATAATATAAAGCGAAACGAATTTGAATCATTTTATCTGATTAGGAATTTTATATAATATTAATCTAATAACGTAGTATTAATTGATGATTTGTATTAAGTAACTTAAAAAAAAAAATAAGTATTTGAGATAATTATTTTTGCCGGTGTTTTTCAACGGTTGCCTAACTTGACTATTTCAGGCTCACTACCAGGCAGATTAAAAGAAGACCAAGTGTCCGCGAAAAATGTTATAGTTTCAGTTTAAGTTATTCGTAATTATCGGTAGTTTTGTTTCCCGTCTATTGCTCGAAAGGTAAGGTAAAACAATTATCTTTAGTTTTTAAGTACTGGTACTCAATAATATCGGTTAATTTTTAAGCAGTTAACATATCTTCTAAAGGTGTCCAATTATTCATGTACTAAAGGTAGCCATTTAAGTACTCATTATTTTAAAATAATTTAAACGTTCATATCAACTTTTCAATTTTAATATATATTTTTTTCTGAATATGGTACTATTATGTGTTTGGTAGTTTCTATGAATAAACCTCAATTTTAAATTTGTAGTGATATAATTATTACAATTAATTTCACCGTTTCGCATTATTTCGAGTTTTCTTAACTGTATATCTTTATCTTGTATTTGTATAATTTATTTTATTTTATTTATAATTAATTACTCGTATTTTGCAGAAATTCCTCTAAAAATACATCTTTCTAATTTTTGTAAATTATTAAGACAGGTTTGAACATGTCTGGGTATCTTGATCGAGTAAATAACTGATACTGGTAACCGGTTACTTACTGCAAGATTACAAACCGTTTCTAATATTTTCAGAAAATATTAATTGTTACAGTAATCAGTGACTAGCCATAACTGTTCGGCAGGCACAACCGTTATTATTAACGGTTATTAAACTATTGCTTTAATTCAGTTGATCAACAATTATTATAATTAATTAATTAATTGATTAGTCTGAAGAAGTCTGAGTATAATGTGAGGGATATAATAATAAAATATAATAGCAGAAAAGTGGCCATCCAAAAAATATTAAATGTTAAGAATGAAAGACTCATTATTAATCTAGTGACAAAAAAGTCCACAAATACCTTAGATTAGTTCTAAATTGTTCAGTACTTCTATATGTAATAATTTAAGTTTTCAGAAAAGATGAAACTAAAGTTTTAGGCAGTTATTTGTTATCATATAGAGGTATTATTTTACACTATGTTTTCTATGGAATGTAACTATAAAAAGTATATGTTATACATAAAATAAAATAACTCTAAATTATTTCGGACACGGTTGCAAAGTTAAGCCAATGGAATTTATTAAAGTGCGAAATATGGAAATTGCTGGATAAATTTTGATTTAACGTTTGTTAACATTTAAATTACCTTTATGGTTTTATTTTTACAGCATAATTTCCTATATGTAGGAGTAGTTTTTAATATACATGTTTGTGTTGAGAATAACACTAAGGCTACATCATTTGTGTTATGGAACAGGAGGAAGAGCGGTAATGTCATTAGCCATCTGCTGTTCAAATTCCGTCACATTATAACTCAATTCCCCTTATTATTTGTTAGTGATTTTTATATATTATTTTATGAATTTCTTCTACTTTATATATTTATACACATACAATTTTTTATATATACGTTTACTAGGTAATTGTATTTAATTTATATAGGAACATTGAAAAATTGTGAAACTTTCTTACGTTTCGTTGTCATGACAAGTTTTTAGTAAGTGTTAAATTAGTTCTATATGTAGTATATATAAAGTATCGTATCGGTGGTCTATGTGGAATATTTGAGTGTGTGAAATTAAGAATTTAGAAAAATTGATTTTTAATAAATAAAATTATTCAATTTCTCCGTGACTGGGAAAAACCATAGATCATGAATATTTATATGTATTATCTACTGTCAAAAACATTAGGTCATAACGACCAATTTCATATAACAACAGTTATTCTTCATTACCTTTCAGATATAGAAACTTTCGGAAAATATTCTATCCGAGCAAGACCAACTAAGCCAGAGCGCGTCAAAAAGTTACATTTTTGTGGGTGAAAATAAGTGACACAAAGAAACTATACACCCTCAGCCAAAAGACAGTCTAATTGAAGAAAGTGATAGAAAGTAAATGATAGGAAACTTTGAAATTATTATTATTTCTGGATTATTATGTGCATTGAACATTTAATGTGTTCTATATTTTCATGCGTTTTCTAATTTAATACTTAATAAAATTTTGCTAGGTCAAATTTCGTACCTTTTCTATGGGAACATTCTCGTCCTCCGGGTTATCTATTTTAGGTAAATTCTATTTTGATTCTGTCGAATTTAGATTCTCCGATTGAATGCCCAACAAAGACTATATTTATAGCAGGTTTTCTATATTTAAATATATCTATAAGGCGGTCTAATCTATTAATACACGTTTATTTTGGATAAACGTACGTGCACGGAAGAGCGATCACAGCCACGTGCAGGGGGTAAGGTCCGGGATTGACCTCTGAACTTGAAAAGGTCAGGGGTGGGGCTTCCCAGGGCGCAAGTGTGCCCGGCTCATTCATGCCGCTCTTTCATTGATCAATTCTCCCTAGTACCTCCTCTCACTCATAGATGTCTCTCCTTTAAAAAAAAATTTCTATATGTAAAAGAATTTTTTTTCGTTTTTTTTTTAAATAACGATAATCACTCTAAATGCAATATTAAGTGTGTTATGTTACATTATGAAAACTTAATTTCAATATCAATTTAAATTGCCTTAGTAGTACCTGTAAAGAAACCACCCGTAGACTTTGTGAATCTTTGAAACCTATGTAAAATAAAACGGATGTGAGGGATCACTTATAGCTGGTGCCTATTGGCAATACGAGGGTCATAGCCGTAATGTGAATGTATTAGGTCTGGGATTAGTCTGTTGTAAATACATTGTAACTGTAGTATTATATTTATTTAGTTAGTATGTAAATAAATTATTGGAGGGTAAGAAAAAAAACTTGTAGCTGGGTGGCTAGCATAACAGCCTCCTATGCCAAAGGTCACGGGTTCAAACCCAGAGGTGGTCCTAGGATTTTTTAATGGGAGTAAAAAATCCTTAATTATGCCGTCCTACGAAGGGGACGTTAAAAGGTGGTCCCGAGCCTGTGCGATGTCAGGTACTCGTTAAAGATCCCTATCCTAATAAAACCTGGAGAGGCAAAATTGAGGACTCCCACTGTAGCATCGTCCGATTAGCCACAGTAGCATAAAGTGAAGTTAAATAAATAAACAATAAACAGATTCAGAAGGGGTAAACTTTTAAAAGTTTAAATACTTTTAATTTAAATACTATGATGTGATGTAAGCTTCACTAAAAGCAAAAGAAGAAATTTCGTAAAACTTTATGGATATCTAACTTTTAAATATCTTGTACTGGATATAATAAATAAAATTGAGCCTGAGGGAAAAGAAAAAAAAATCAATGTGGATCATTGAATTTTTAATCGATCGACACTTAAAAAACTATAACCATAAAAAAAAAATGATAGCGGTTATAATAATGGGTGAATAATTGGGTTACTATAGCCCTTAATATTAATATTTTAATAAATTTATTAGAAAAAAGAATAATACTACATTTTTTATTTAGTGAAATCGTGTCGTATTAAACATGGATTTCTTTGTACAGAAAAATTAGTTGATTTGAATTAGATTGGTATGATTACTTAATATGATTAGATGAGCTAAAATTCAATGATCATAATTATTTTATTTATTTAACTTTTCAATACAAATAATAGTGAAATACATTTAAATAAATATTATCATTAATTTTACAAAACACCATAATAATGGCTATTGAGACCGAAGTTCTTCACAAAACCTTAGTTTTCTTAAATGGTATTTTATAATTTTTTTAAATTTAAGGCCAGTCAGATTTCATCATAACATGCCATAATTAAATATAATTATTATTAATTGTATTATTTTTTTTCAAAACGAAAAATAACTTTTCTTTTTCTTTTGAGCAAGCCTTTGGGCTTCACTAAATTACGGCAAAATATAAAGAGAAAAGTATTATTATGACAAGTTTTTTTATAGAACATTATAAGGCCTTAATCGAATTCGGCTCAACTATATTTTTCAATTTATTATTTTTTACTTATAAATAGCTTTTGTGGTTACATCTAGTCACTAAGAATAATTAAAAAAAAAAAAGAATATTTATTAGAAAATAAAATATTAAATAAAGAACATTTTTAGAAGACTTTTTAATTATATATTCTTCTATTTGTATTTGGATAATATTCTGTTACTTTATGAAAGAACTAAATTGAAATTAGCAGGGTCTATCATATTCTTTTAAATTCCTGGAATAAAAAAATAAAAAATATATAGTAGAATAAAAAGTCTGTATTATGATCTCCACTACATTATTTAAATTGCATAAAGTTTCAGCTGACTATAATTAATAATACAGCCTTTTTATACATTCACCTTTATATATCAACACTTAATTAAATAAAATTAAGTTTAATTAAGAAATTAAATAAAATTAAGTTTAAGAAAAAAACGTGTAATTGGAGTTGTTTTTTTTTACTTCGAAGTACCTATCAATTTTCAAATTGGAACGTGTATCGCTAGTGTTTGGAAAAATAGCTCGTATTTTCAAGCTACTTGGGCTTATTTGATTTGAAAATCCTGTGCATAAATTGGACTGACAAATTAAAGGATACATTTTCTAATTTTATTTTTTATATTTTATAAAACATTATGTTAAATAAATGTATTTTATATTTATTTATCTTTCTATGCTTATCTGTTATCAAGTCTGATCAATATACTTTTTGAGAATTTCATTAACCTTTCTTTTATTTATTCAAATGATTTTAGAATTATTAATGACAAATTAGCCATGATTCCCTTCCCTGTAATTAAACTATAATTATTATCAATGATCAAGCTAGTTATTAACCCTCCTTCCTCAATTGACATTTGAAGAGGACCCCAATCTAGATTTCGAAAACGGCAGATCCTGAATGAGAGGGGGTAGTTATCGGATGTAACAGGTAGAGGGAGGGGGAAGGGGTGGTTGCCAGGGCAACCCCTGTAAAGGTCAGAGTTCATAGGTTAGCCCGCCCTGCACCTGTTGGCGCTCCACCATTCAAGATTTGGGTCGTCTGGTCCCTGTCTCGACGGCCTGAGGCTTTTGTACTCAATCGAACCCGATCCTATTGAGGATATGCCCAATTTTTTGTCAATGTGGGTTTTTTTATGAATGAAATTGGTCTGTGCCTATTCGATACTATATAGGCTATAAGGAAGGCTTCAGGAACGTTAGCTTACAAAACTTCGGATACGATGTCTGTTATTCACTTTAAATTTAACCCTCCCGAGACGGTACCTTTTGATTTTAGTCTTTTTGTTCCATTTCCTTAAAACAGTATCCTCTACTTTTGGAGTAGAACCTATTCAATTTTATTTGTATATTTATTATTATTACTTAATTTTGGTTTATTATTTTCAATAATGAACCTTAGTAATCGTACGAGAAAAAAAAAAAAAAAAATACTACACCTCATAAACATTTGAGGTGTTACATTTCGAGATACGTAGAACCCTAATGACAAAATCCTGTCTACCGAGCGCCTTACGAATAACTGAATACCATTAGTTAATATTTCCATTCCAAATATATTTGTTCTTTTCTTCTTTATTTGGCTATCAAATTCGTTCAACTTGTTTATTTACTCAATTTTAGTTTATTGTTTTAAATTATTGTCAATCCAGTAGAAATTGTCCAGAACTTGCCTCTCAACATTTTTGATTTTCATGATATTTTTAACAATTATTCTCTATATTTTTTAAATACGAAAGCCGTGGATAAAACTTTTTCAGGAAAACGCTTTTAGTGTTGCAGCCGTTTTAAGTCAGCTTCGCGGCTAAAAAACCTTTCTAATTCTATTAATTTTTCAGATATCGAATCAAAACGTAAACTAACAACAAGTAAATGATCTCCTTCACACTTATAGTTATCACAATACACTACCTTAATGGTGAAGAAAGTGATTAAAAATATTCTCGAAAATTAAAAAAAAAAAGAGTCTTTTAGCGAGTTAAAAATTTATTAAGGAAAAGAGATTCACCTTTTACATTTTTTCATACGTAGCTTAGCCATGGTCATACTTGCTGTAAAAATGAAAAATTATGGAACTAATAATGATTACTCACCTATATGATGAGTATAAGTGACATAGAGTTCGTAACTATTGAGCCTCAGCTGGCTAGATCCCAAGAAAAAAAAAAAAAAAATCACTGTTAAAATAGCGTTTTCTCGAAAAAAATTAAGTTCGGTAATTCTGCATATTCCAGAATGAAAAAAAAATCGAATGATAGTGAGAGTATTGCATATAGTTTCGGTTCTTACAACACATTACCCAAGTAGTCAAGAAAATGGTTTTAAAAATTCACTAAAATGTACATAAACTGAAACTTACAGTCTCATGCTTTTTTTTTTTTTTTTTTTTTTTTTTTTTTTTTTTTTATAGACTTGATTATAGAATATTATATTTATGGTTATTGTTAATTTTAGTTTTTGGTCAGTTGAGCCATGGCCGGAGGGAGGATGGCTTGAAAGTTTCTCAGTGTCCTCTGTTAGCCTGATTGGTGAGGTCGATGCTCAATAATTATAGCTCAGATGTATTTGTTGTACGTTAGTTAAGTCATTGTATTGAAAGAAATATTTAAAAAAAAATATATGTATATTTTTATTTATTTATTTATTACGATACAGGCCAACGATGGAACACGCTCATATCACTTCTAGGTGTTTTCTTTTCTGCTCATGTTCTTTTCATTTTTTTCTCCAACCTCCCTCCCGTTTTCCTCTTTCCTTTTCTTAGTATCTTTTCTTCGCTAATAGAACCTTTATATTTTTCACTAGTTTCCCTAATTTATTCCTATCTCCTCTCTGATTCCCATTTTTTTAACTTCATTTTTTGTTCCGAAAAACCTTTTACGTTCTTCAGTCCCTTTACTTTATGGAGTATTTTTTTGTTTAACCTGTTTCTATCCATTCTTTGCATAGCTTAATCTTAAATAAGCTTAAATATCCTTTTTCTCATCAATGATTGCAAGTTTTCAATCTGTTCTCATCGTACTTTTTTAATCGATATTCTTTACTCACCTTTCTCGACCAATATTTTGTTTTTTATTCTGCTCTACCAATATTTTATTTTTTTATTCTGTTAATAATTGATACCATGTTGATGAATCTCATTATGTTTAACCCATAGAGTATTACCGGTTATATGACTATTTCATCATGTATAATTCTGACTGTCCCAGTAAGATTCTTTTCATTTATTTGTTTGTTTTTTGAAGAGGAGTTTAGTAATAACAATATAAAAATCTGGTGCGGGCAACACACGAGTTTCACTTACCACCGTTGCTAAAATCGATTAAAGAATTTTCAAATACAGTTACAGATGAAAATGAGTGAAATTAATAAAGAATTAATTTAATTGAATTTCTACATAAACGTGTGTTTTTCTTAAAAATTCTATTATATTATTATCTAAAACAATCAATTAGTTTAATCGGCTTTTCATAAATCTTTTTCAACTTTTACAAGTTTGCGTATAAGATAACATTTTTTTGTGAAATCTTTAGCATTCCAACGTTATATTATACATGTATATTAATGTTCTTACGTTCAAAAACAAAAATTTGCATTAAAAAAATATTTTTTGCAGTTTTCTCCTTTAGTTGGATATCGAAATCGTTCACGTTATATATTTACCTGTTTTTTATCAATGATAACGATATGATATGGTTATTTTTTATGGAATCTACAAAATCAAAGGTATTTTAGAGATAGAAAATTTAAAATATCGGTATTTAAGCCCTGTCAGACTATTTCAATCAGAATGAAACCTACGTGAAGTTAAAGTACATTAAATATAACATCGATATGGCGAGTTTAATCAAAATCCTTGTTGTCGTTTTTGATAATCGTTAAGAAATGAGAAATACATGGTATGAAGTAGCACTTCCGGTCAGCGAATTTTTATGAAAAAGCTGTAACATCTCGGGCGTATAGGCATTTTAAATATGTGATTTCAGTTTCTTACGAGTTTTCCTTTTCAGGCTAGACTTATTAAAGACACTCGGACTCGCACACAAACACACACAAAACTTTTTGGACTTGGTTATTTGGACTCAGGTGACTCCAATACGTTTATTTCTGTTTAAAACTGGAATTCGAAAATTTTCACAATCGCAATACTTTTCCTTACTATATTTATACTCGTATTTCATGTATAAGTAAGTGATAGTAATAATCTATAATAGTAAACGTTGCAGGTTAAATTTATTCTTGTTGTTTTCAATGCTGCAATATTACCAGGGATTCAGAAGCCCCATCCATTGACGGTGCCTGCTCAACAACCCCCTCAACACCAAGGCTGGGTCTCACCCCGCTCAACGAAGCGACAGTTAGTACTGCCTGCCCTCGGAGACTGACCATACCCAAGAAGTCTGTAGTGTTTCTTCCCCCTTACCTCTTAGCTCCTCCCTTTTATGACTTTCAAGCAATGAATGGAAGTTATGGATACTTTTTTTTTTTTTTTTTTTTTTTTTTTGGGCGCGAAAAGGCCTTGAAGACCACGCGAATATCATGTTCAGGTTTGCTTCCTCGACTTCCTTCTCTTCCATACTTCCCTCATAACCTCCGCATGTTTGCGCTTTCTTTCCTCCGACCACGCACAATCCCTTTTTTGGCGTTCTTTGACCACGAAGTCCTTTATATTGTTCAGTGAACTTCTGTAGGCTTCTCTATCCCCACAGTCTGAATCCTTCAGTCCTGCTGAATCCATGTCGACCCTGATCTGCTTGAAAAAACCAGTCGTGTTCTTGCGCTGGTGGAATCGTCGGAAGATTTCCCGGTTTAATCTTTCAGGGCTCATCCTCATCATGTGCCCATAGAATTCGAGCCTTCTTACCCTGATGTCGATCTCCAGGCTTTTGTTGTCAACGTATATTTCTTTGTTGGACTTTAGCCTGTATCCTTCGGGTGTCTTGTTGGGCCCATAGATCTTCCTAAGTATTTTTCTTTCTACCTTCAGAAGTTTTTCTAAGCTAGGGAGGCAGGAGGTCTCTGTCCCATAGAGTATCACGGGTTTGATAACGGTGTTATAATGTCGGACTTTGGCTTTGATGGATAGGTTCTTTTTGTTGTAGAAGTTCATACTTAATGGATACTTACAGAATGGATACTTTATATAGTTAAAAAAATAAAAAATATTTTTTATATGTTTTAGCATTATATTTGATTGTAAAATCAGTTCCTAGCGTTTTTCAATATTTCAGTTCAATGTGTTTATAAGATTGTATATAAATATGTTTACTTGGTCAATAATGTGTAAATATCCTTAAAAAAAAGATAAGTTAAGGTGCTTTTAACCATCAGTTTATACCGAGATTCCTTATCTTTAGTAATATTTTGCTTGTTGAAAATGAAAGAGAAAAAAATAATTTTCGTGTTTTAATGATTATTTACTTCCGAAAAGAAAAATTCGCTACACAGGCGATTAAAAAATCTGCGATGACGGCTTGGAAGAAAGCACCGTCCGTGGTTTGTTCGGTTTAGAACAGGAAATTTTAAGTTGGAAGACGCGAAGCGCTCGCTCGGTTCATCCATTCAACTGTCGATGATGACCGAATTCCAGAAAATATCTGAAAGACGGCATACATGTAATGGATCAAAATGGGTCACACATATATATATATATATATATATATAGGTGAATTAAAATATTTACAAGAATATGAAGTTTTTATTCAACATTATGTTTTTCAACTATTCTCTTCTTTAACAGTTCTTTAGCAACCCTTTTCCATTTGTTTTTGTTTGGGTATTTAAAATTCGGTCTACATTATAAGCAATCTATGCAGAGTTGTGTGAGCGGCGCTAAGGTTATACATAACCCGCAACGCATAATTGTCTAAAAATAAAATATTACTCTGTTATTAAACGTTTTTATGTATTAGGGAGATATATTTATTTATTTTAAATTTGTTTGGTTGAAGCAAAGCAAAACTTTTTAATAAAAGTTAAGTCACATAATGTTGCAATTAATTTTTTTTTCTCGTAATTATGGGTTATTTGGTAACTCTGTAAACACACACACACACACACACACACACACACACACACACACACACACACACACACACACACAACACACACACACATATATATATACTAAAATTTTAAAAATATATATTCCTAAAAATGTAAAGATCTTCAACATCTATGAGTCCATCATATTAATTATTTCATGTAAGTTCCTACATACTGGTTTAGTTATATAGGCCGATCACTTGTGTGACTTAGATTATCTTTTTAATTCTAGACGTAACAAGGTTTTGTTGGGATATAATTAATATATCATTGAAGCTAGTAATATATTCTTCGCAAAAAAGGCACCTAGATTTTTTTTTTCAACTTAAATTTGCTGTAACCGAACACTGTTTATAATAAACTGTATGCCATTTACCTTGTATCGTTGAGGAGAAGAGCAGATATTATAAGATGTTTTAAGGGAAGCTAAGGAACAAGAGGGAAACGTTTGACTGTTTCATTCATGATAGAGCCACCGGTGACGTCAGGGTAAAAACGTCAGAGCGCAACAGGTATCCATGGCAACGCTCACATCGAGCCGACACTACGGCTGCCTCACTTCTTTCACAACTTCAACTCATACTTTGGTGTTCCTGGTTTGGACACATCATTTAAGCTTCCAAATTACATAAATACTCATCTCCTTATAAATAAATAACTTAATATATTTTGGTACGTCTTTCCTAATAATTGTTGGCATGTCGATAAAATCTACATACATCTAGATGCAGTTTTTTTGTTGTAAAAAACTCTTTTTTAGAGTCCGGTGACGGAGAAGAAACTGTTTTGTGGGTCAGAAGGCTTAACTTAAACTTATTGGCGTTAATTAAGGCATAGAGGCTAATTACATGATAGTAACTCAGATATATTAAATATTTTTATATGTTTATTTTCCCCTTCTATCCTACCTTTTTACAATAAAGGGTTTGCGAGGTGGATGCTGTCAAGTAGATTCTATCTGCTGGCCATGTGATAATCTCTGACATCTATGAAGTGCTGATAGATTATCTTTATCAACAATAATAACCGAGTTATTAGCAGGGAATCACATCTCTTATAAGTTGTGGCTTGACCATATACGATGATTTTTTTTAATTTTTTGTCTTTTCGATTTTTCTTTTTCTTCAATAATTACCGAGTTTTGTGGAATCAAATAAATTATAATTTGTGACTTGAATACATAGATCTACTTTTTTTTTCTTCTGTTTATCGCGCTTTACTGAAACTAAAACTCTCTACATATTTGTCTCTGTCTTAAAAAAAAAGCTGAGTTATAGGCGTCTTTAAGGGTAAAATTTAAATTTTTTCTTTTCTTTTTTTATAATTATTTGCGTTTTTTTGTTAAAAAACACTAATACATGTTTTCCATATCTTCGAAAATAACTGAGTTACAAGCCTATATATAGACAGATTTCAAATTTTTTGTTTGTTGTTGGTTATCGCGCTTTACTGATTCTAAAACTCACTCTATACATGTTTTTTCTATCTTGAAAACTAACTAAGTTATTGGCGTATTTACCTGTAAAATTTCAATTTTTTCTTTTCCTATTGGTTAAAAAGCAATAATTATTTTTTCTTAATCTTCAAAAACAACTGAGTTATTGAATTTAATCACTTTCAATCGGCCGTTTTAAAACTAACCAGCTGATATCAAGGTTCAAGTTAGATGATCGTTGTAATTTTGTGGCGAATTTTAAAAATATGGTCTAGTAGTTTCGGATAAATGCCGCGAACGGCGGACAAACGGATTTTTTTTTTCATACGTATCTTGAAACGTAAGCCTTTATAGCATTTTGAAAGGGGGATTTTTTTTTTTTTTTTTGGTTGATTATTGAAAATGATAAACTGAAATCGTATAAATAAATAATTTTAATTGATATATTTATTCATTAAAAATGTATAGTTGAAAATATTTAATTATTCTTCTGTAAAATATGTTTATTAGGCTTATATTTAACTTGATGTGATGCAGGATTAATTTTAATCCTCTAAACGTTTTCTGGTCATATATTTCTTTAAAAAAATAAATGATAAAAATACTAAAATATCGCATTAGGGTATAGGTATAGTTAGAAACTATTTTAACTTCAAATCACGCTCTTAATTTAAAAATTTGTATGTATACAGACAGTATTCAAAAATAATATCATATATTTTGGAACCACTTTGTCCCTATTATATAATTTTACATTTAACAATAATATTCGTTATGGCTTTATTCAATAGATCGTCGCTAACAAACATATTTTTGTCATAAAGTACTTAATCCTATATTCATATATATTTAATTTTTATCTTGTTTTCAGATTTAATTAGAAAAGAAGAAAATATATTTTTGGATACATTTTTAAGAGGTAAGAACTAACCTTTTCTCTGTTAGCTTTCATAATATATTTGTATACTTTATCTTTCTATATTCTTACATATTAATTAAACTGTATTGCATTACCTTCCTTCTATAAAATCAGAGGACATTACAACTTGGATCCTGATATTAGTGAACGTCCTTAATTTTATAATAGTCCTTAGGAAGTATTTGTGAGCTTAAATTAGTGAATAGCCGGTATGGGGTTGGGGAGGGGAGGGGAGCTACTGATTGTTAGGATATTCCAGGAAACCTGAAATTACCCCCAGCTCTTCTTGGAATGGGCTTCTAACTTTAGGGGATTTGGCACCGCTTAGTCCCATTTTCCAAATTTATCATTGTCTTTTTTCATCTGTTGTTATATTATTTGACTTTTAAATTCTTTTTTTCTTCTTTTTATTATGTAAGTTTTTTATAGTAACAATTCCACCCTGTGTAAGTGTCATTGTTTTGGTAATTTGATGGTAATAGCTCTTATTTTTTTTCTCACCCTTTGCCTCCCTCATGATCGTTTCCAGTATTCGAATTATTTACTTTATATTATATTAAATAAAAAAAACAAACAAAGGTATATTTTTAACAAGGCAATCTTTTAGGACTATTGAGTATTACCACAGATAGGCTTGGTCCAATGGTTTCCTTATTCTTTTAACGTCTCTTTATGCTGCGGTGGCTAATCGGACGACGCTACAGTGGGAGTTTTAAATTTTGTCCATCCAGGTTTGATTAGGATAGGGGTCTGCCACGAGTACCGGACATCCCACAGACTCGGGATCACTTTCCTACATCCCCTTTTTGGTTCTAGCGCCTCCGTCCCTTTGATCAATACTTTAGCCTTGAACAAGCAAACGATCAGTGTCTGTATTAAACTTATCACATAAATTTAGCTATATATATATATATATATATATATATATATAGCTATAAAAAAATATACACATAAGTTGCGAATACATTTTAAGGTAATGGTTATGCGAGTTTTAGTTTATAGTTTGTGAAAGGAAATTAATGTTAAGATTTTAAAGGCTTATTTATGTTGGAAACCGCTCTGTACGAAATAGATCAGACGCTCCTATTTGGAAGAAACGCATTTCCAATACCTCCTGTTATTTTTATGTTTCGGTGAACCAATTGTTTTCTCCCTGAGACGCTCTTTGTTTAAACTGCTACGAACATTCCCCCCACTTCGATTGAGTATTGCCTTCACGTGAATTAGGTCTGAGATGAGAACCTTTGATGAGTTGCTTAGTTAGATTTGTCTGACTGTTCTTTAATGTGGACTACCTTTTTTCTCAGAATTGAATTGGCTCTAACCTTCCTCCTGCAGAGAGCATTTCACAGGCTCTTTCCTCTACCGAACGATTTTTTTAACCCACTCCTTTTCCCTTTGAACTTATAATTCAACTCTGGATACACCATAAGCTTCTTACCTTTATTCCTTCGTAATCTGTTTCTCAATCGCCTGAGATTTCTCAACATTTCCTATGCCATCTCCTTGAAAAACCTTATTTTTTATTAAATCTTCTCTATTCACATAAGTAAAAATTAGTTTATAATATTATTAGTCTGACACGTAATACAAAGTTTTTTATTTTCATTATTATTATTCATTACATATATTTCAAATCTTTATATATTCCCTTGGCATGGTGTAATGAAATTTTTCAACTCATTAATAGTTTTGAAATGTAATTTAATATTCTATTGTATATAATACATCAGAATAATCAGCCAAATGCTCGGAATTCAATAATTTAAACTATGAAAGTTCATTGATATTCTAAAAAGTTGATTTGAAGATATCAATGAAAAACATGGGGAGTGGGTTTTTCAATCGAGAAATCACCATTAGTTATGTTTACAACTTTTTATCCATATTTTTCTATATCTTTTTTTATTCCCGTAATCGAGGTAGGGTAGTGCAGGTTATTAACGACTGTCCTGTGGTTTTTGTCTTCGGGAAGTTGATAATATGAAAATCGGCTTCTGGATTCTTAAGGCGGATTACTTATGATGGTTTCGATATACATCTGAAGTTGAGGGGTAAACAATTACTCCCTTCAGCGTTGTATTAAGGTAAAAAGGAATTTGGAGACAATTTATTTTTTAAAAATCTTACGAATGCTAGCTAGTCTTGGATGCTGTAAATGTATATTAGAGGCGGTTTGTCTTTGGAGGGTATAGCATTGTCGGTAGGCTGATCTACTTCAACTAAATTTTCTAACGGAGCAAAAGTTTATTATTCAAATACTAATAATAATTGCCTTCTTGTAATTATTTAGATAATATTTCATTTATTAAAAGGTAAAAAAAACAAATTAAATAAAGTCTTTCTTTCTATCAGTTATCATTATTATTAATTTTTTATTATTTGTTAGATGGTTTAAAACGTTGCTCTAAGCATGCCTTGAAAGAGCTTACGCCTGATAATACTATACCGCAAAGCACTGTTGTTCTGATAATAGTATAACCTCTCGTATTGAAGGCAGTAGTAGACCGTATATAACATATCACTTGAATGAATCAGTCGTGGTTACATAAATAATCCAGTAGTAAATTATTTTCATTGTCATTAGAATGAATATATTTTTATTTTTTCCCTCGCAATTTTTAATGCCTGATCAAATGAGCTTTATTATGTTAACGTTTAATAGCAGGACAACTGCAAATAAGCGATGATAAATTCCATATTATGGTTAATTAATTGATGAATGATCAGTAATTGTAAACAATTATATATATATATATATATATATATATATATATATATATATATATATAATTGTTTACACAAGCCTGCATGAGGGGTCAACTGTGATGTAATGGCTAGAATAAAAACCTTCTATGCCCAAGATAGCACATACCAGGTGGATAGCCCTAGGATTTTTAATGGGGGTAAAAATCATTGGTTATGCCGTCCTTTGAAGAGGATGTAAAATGGTCGAACCGAGCCGGTGTGATGTCAGCTACTCGTTAAAGATCCCTATCCTGATTAAACCTGGATCGGTAAAATTTGGGACTCTCGGTGTAGCATAAAAGTGAAGTTAAATGAACAAAAATAAAAAAAAAAACGTCTCCTGAGAAAGATTGAGGGTTGTTTAACGCTTTAGTTTTTCTATTCTATAATTTTTATTAAGTAGATTTGTAAAAAATTAGTATTTTAATTTTTGGATGTAACTTTTCACGTAGAAATAGAATTAGAATAGCTTGGACAGTACAAGTGGTGCGTTTATAAATTTGTTTACTAGTATATAAAATTATTATTAGTATAAATACTAATAAAATAATACCTATATACCAATATAAATTTCACTATGTTCATTCTTATTGCTGATTGAAACTTTATAGCACACATTTGTAACATAGGTTAGATTAGGGTACTCACTACGTTTGCTATAGCATGCTATTGTGCTAAACCCGTCGAGTTTATACAGTTATTTCCTGTATAAAATTGATGGGTTTAGCACAGTAGCACAAATAGCATGCTATAGCAAACGTAGTGAGTACCCCTAATGTAATAATACTTTTTCACTAAAGGCATGAATATTCCGTTAGTTAAGACTACTAAACATTTGGTAGAATAACAGTAGGCATTCTAATGTTAGTAAAACAAATAATGAATGCAAAAAACAATTTTAGGTCTATAAGGATTGGTGAGATAGAATGAATTAAGTTGTATTTTAATGAGGTTAAGAAGGAAGAATTCTTTTGAATGGACCTGAATAAGGATTTCTGGGCCAGCACGAATGATTAAGGTTTTGAAGCAGTTCTTAGCGGATATAATAAACAAATGAGTAGATTGAGGCTTATGTTTGAGGTATGAATGGGAGAACGGGAGGTGAGGAGGTCAAGAATGTATGAAGATTTTATCTTAGGGACGTTGCGCACGATAATATCGACTGACAAGTCCTTTTTGTGGTGGTACTCCCTTATCCACCTTCTTTCAACAAATACACTTATTGAAAATATTTTTTAAACACTTTCCTCCATTAAAAAGCGTTTCTAGATTCAAAAACATTTTTTTTAACATTGTATATATAAAAGGGAATTGTATATCTAAAAGTAGAATCTAGTGGATAGATCACTATTCTACTGTTCTCCGGGTCCTGGGTTCGAATCCCGGATGTGACAGAATATTATTTATTCTGTTATTTTAGCCGAGGGACTACCCTAGGATATAGAGACCCTCCTTGGTCA
The DNA here is from genome assembly GCA_023052935.1 of Piezodorus guildinii. Taxonomy (NCBI): domain Eukaryota; kingdom Metazoa; phylum Arthropoda; class Insecta; order Hemiptera; family Pentatomidae; genus Piezodorus; species Piezodorus guildinii. The sequence goes on along the minus strand of CM041294.1, from coordinate 127,231,902 downwards.
AACCCGACCTCTATAAAGTGGGTACCCACAAAATGGGAAAAACCTGGCGGTCGAGTGTAACCTCGGCCTAATCAAAAAATGGAATCGAACTCGCTTTCCGAGAGAAGTAATAATTTCTCACCTCATTGAAGTTGCTATTTATCAATGTACCCTTACCGTTATTAATTTGTCGTAATTACTCGCTGTTAAGAGAAATTAGTTGGCTAATTAAGTATTAAGAAGAATGGATGATTATAGTTTCCCCTTTATAATAAGCGCAAGAAGTCCGTTTTGAGAAGAAAGCAGTCAATCTCGAGAGAAGGTACTCAAGTGTTATAAATGAGCTCATCCAATTACAGGAGGGCCATTACCGAAGGAATGACCTGGCCGTTGAGGCATCAATCACAACTCCGTCCAGGTCCTAGGCAATTAAAACTCTGACCCATTATCAACTTAATAAATAATTTTCTTCCTTTTTTTTTATCTCTGTCTCCATTTGAGAAACAATCACATCTTCGAATTATGGAATTCTCCTATGGAGTTGATAATTACATTTAAAATAAAATATAAAAGGACTTTAGTCTTTAGATAAAGATCACTTTTACAATATTTTGTACCGAGCAAGGATCTCAGAAGTAATGGGTAATCAATCAATCGATGGGTACCCAGGAAGCCAAGAATAGCACACTGTGACTGTTTTATATTTTTATATCTCGAGTTTGAACTTGAAAAATAAATTTATATATTTAACATCATGATAGGGCTCGAAATAATTACCGATAAGACGAAATATATGTTTAGTAGGAGAAACGATCTTAGTTGAGAATCTCAGTGATATTGATATATTAGAATTTTAAGTATTTAGGTTCAATGATAACAAGACAAAATGAAATCCAGAAGGAAATGAAGTCCCGGTTAAAGGCAAGAAATGCGTGTTATTATTTAGTTGCTAAATTACTTAACTCGCGGCTTCTTTCTAAATATTTAAAGGTTAAATTTTATAAAGCTATTATTCATCCGACGGTTCTTTACGGATGTAAAACTTGGCCGCTCACTTTGAGGGGTGAACAACGTTTTAAGGTTTTCGAAAATAAGGTACTGCGTAAAATATCTGGTCCAAAGGGGGATGAGACGACTGGGGAGTTTAGAAGGTTGCACTACGCGGAATTGCGGAGCTTGTACCCTGTGAATATAATTGTGTTGATAGCTTCGCGGATACTCAAATTGGCGTATAAAGTTTTTGATCGCCTGTGAACATTCAAGATTCATAGTACTTTTTTTTTTTTTTTTTTTTGGATTTACGTTTTTTTTTTTGGTTCCTGCTTAAACATTCTTATGATTCTATGTAACAAAATTAACAAAGTTTAGTCTAAATACGTACGGCCGTTAAATAATTAAAGAACCAGATTAAACTGTTTCTTTAAATAACAACTAAAAAAACAAGTAAGTATAAATTGGACGCATTTGTGTATTTACACGTAGTTTATGACGTAACAACGTAATAAATTAATAATTATCCCTATATAATAAAAAACATTTTTTTGATCGATATATTTCACAAAGTTTGAATGATCGCTGTTGGAAATTCAAGATTTATTGTATTTAATGATACGGGATAATACCTTATATTGTATTATAGAATCGGATTAATTTTTTTTTGTTGGACTATTTTGGGTTGATTTGTAAATATCTAGAAATCTCCAAGTATTCTTTCTTACTTCCGTTATAAGAAATCCTGTAAATGGTAAGGACCTTTAGGAATTTTTTTAAAGAAAAGGAATTTGCTGTTTCGCGAGAATGTTAGAAAGCTATAATCCAGAAAATCTGAATGTTAAACGTAATTTGAATGGGGTAAGACATTGAAAACAGTTTGTACATAGCTCTGAGAATTGTTTAAATCCCTAGTACCTGCTCAGGACCACTTGCTCGAAATTCATTACGATTTAGGCAGACCGAAGTCGATTAAAGATGGCCTAGGTAGAGGATGATGGTGAGAAATTAAAAAGAAGGTCAAAATAATAAATGATAAATAAAAGGCGCGAGGACTGGGACAAAAGAAAGCCGTGGAGGAATAGACAACAATAGGAAGGTAATTAATTCGATTTACCATAAGTTAACCTTCGGGTCGAGGAGCACAAAGCGGACATCTGTTGAAGGGAGAACAAAGAGCGGGGCGGCTTGGGCTTGTTTAAATTACTAATTTCTAAGTGTGTAACTTATAGCTGATGATTGATGATGGTTCTAGGATTCTGCATCATTAATAACTGATTAGGACGTGCCCAATCAGCTGATAGCCTCTTATCTCTCCTCCGGGGCTGGTCCTATTTATAGCCCTCTGGCGGCTACCGTCTTCGGCGCTGGCTTGAGGGTGCAATCACTGCCTGATAGCTTCTGCTTCCTCCTTTGCTGCTCTCGGCGATCGGATCTATCGTCATCGAGGAGTCGACGATTATCAGCGTCCAGATTGTCTTGACGAGGGGCATCTGTTTGTCATCCTCAGCGTAAGGACTATTGTCATACAAGAATGCTAGATTGCATTTGATAACCCGAGACCTATGATTATGAAGTAAAAATTGTATTCAATTTTTAGTTCCTATATCACTGGAGGTTACCTGTACTTGTCAGAGTGCCAATACCGCCATTCTCTAGATGTCTGCGACATGCACTTTAATTTGATTCAGATGGAAATCAAAGCCTATCTGTTCAAGACCCTGAATTATAGGACTCTCGCCCCATAGAATTGCTCGACTATCACAACTTATAACATATTACACCAAAGAAATGTACATGGTTGAAATGAAGTTGTCTCAATATTTTTTTTGGGCGCGACAGGACCATTTGCCGCGCGGTATGGTTTCCTAACATTCCATACCGCTATTCTCGATGATATTTTATAGGGTAGGCCATCACTTCATCTGCCTACTTTTTTTTGAGAGGCTACCAGTTAGCTGACGGTTTTCATACACCCGAAGGGAGGTTGTGTCACACAGTCACAGACTCCCCCAAATCGGCACAATATAATTTGATCTAGATGTTAAAGCGTTCTCTAAGTCTAAATTTTGGAAATATATCGTTATTTTTTTGTCATGATTGTATCCCCCTATTTTCTAGGTTTTATCAAACGGAAAATGCTAAAATGCGTGGGCTTAAATTAATTTAGAGGCGGTTCCGTGTATTACACGGCGTGTATTAAGCTATTGTAGTTCACCATCTCACTGTGGTTTGAATTGGTTTGTCACCTGTAAGACAACACTGCTATGAATGGAGTAGGATAGAACTTTAAGTAAGATAAATGATGTTTAGTATATTATATGACAAGTACTAAATTGAATAGATGTTTTTCAGCGACTTTAGTAAGTTCCTTATTTTTTTAATACAATATTTGTTTTTTATTGCTAATTTGGAATATAATTTATGTATGAAGACGATAAGGCATACATTTTTTTTTTCGTTTGTGGATTATGTAACTGAATAACTGAAGCTTGTCGACTAGAATATCTGTTGGCTTAATTTCAGTATGTTTTGATGTCTATTTTCCTTGAAAATTAGTTTTGTGCCGATCTTCGTGTAATATTGCATGTTATCTTCAATGGTATAAAAAATTTCAATCGGCTATCTGTAAATAGGTGGTTGATAAAAATAAAGATTATGAATTATTTTCAAGGAAAAAATAATGTTTTTTTTTCAATGCAATTTTCTAAAAATTTGACAATTCATTTCATATCTTAGAGGTTTTGTCTCTTAGAGTACATGTCGGACTATGCATAGCGATCATTTGGTTACCAAGTTCGCTGGTTTTGAAGCTTTTACTTAAATAAAGTAAACAATAGGATGTAGATGTGCTGATTATAGAAGCAGAGAACGCGGGCTTACAGTTTATACTGGAGTTAATTTTTAATTACAGTTTGTTCAATGGTGTTTATACTGAATACACGATAGTAAGCAGGTGAAAATGGATTGTTGTTCTATGTCATTGATATAATATAAACTATTAGATTAATTAAGAAAATAAAATTAACATTGTAATTTCTCTATTATCACAAGTTTCAACACACTTCAAAATTATATTAAATACTATCTAATTTATGATGTATTTTTCACTATGGATTATTTAACAAATGAATTATTATGCACCAATAGATAAGTTCAAATTTAAATTAGTACATTAAAAATAATTCTTTTTTACTTTTATTTATTTAATTTTTTTTTTTTGTTCCCGAGCCTTTAATTACCGATTTCAGGTACTCGTTAAAGATCTCTATCCTAACAAAACCTGGATCGGAAAATTTAGGACTCCCACTGTAGCATTGTACGATTGGCATAAAGTGACGTTAAATAAATAAACAAAACATACTTTTAAAATTCGGGAGCACCTCGATATCTTCTTGAATCTTTGGCAAATACTTATACAATAGAAATACAACATCCACTAAAAACAAATTAGTACAATCTTCCTTTTTTCGTTTCTAATAAGTTACACACATATCTATTATATTTTCATTGGCTTGTAGTGTTAGTTTCGGTTTTCTTTATTAAAGAATTAAAAAGGAGTTTTATCAACATTTATTCTTCCCGAAAGTTGCCTCGGTATGCAACAGAAAATATGTGTCTTTTTTTTTAAATGACCCAAAGAAATAAAATTAACTTATTTAAAAAATAAAACGTTTTGGTTTGGGCGGTAGAATATTCAACACTTTCACAATCAATTTTCGCGTATTCTATTCCTAACAAAGATGTTAAGGCTAAGTGTAAACTAGAGTGTTTAAAGACTAATGATTTCATCATAATGTAAAAACATTTTTCCTAAAATTTAATTTTAAAAAAGTCAGTTTTGGTGAAAGTACATTGCAAATAATAATAGGTTTGAAGAACCTTATCCAGCCTCTTTTGAGACTTCTTCAAGACCATACTAAAGATATGAACCCTCCAAACGTCCCTTAATTAAATAACCACAGGGTCATAAACGCAACATAAAAGCCTTCAATTATAAAATTTCTGAACAACATAAAAGACCTGCAGCTGGGTACTATCCTTCCTTCCTGTTATGTTTTTGTTCATTTCTTTAAAAATCTCATTTGCTATGCTAGCTGTCACAATAAGGCTGAAAGGTGTGAATTAATAAATTTAGTGAAAAAAAAAATCTGGTTATATGTATATTTATATTTCCTTTTAAATTTGTGTACGTATGTGAAGAGAGGACTGTTGATGATTCAGGGATTCCAGTGGATAGAACCATTAAATTATTCGAGGATAGTGAATTCCCGTTATCTATAAAATTATTGTGATTTATCAGTGTTAAAACCTTGGTTTGATCCATTCTTATCCACATTTTCTAAAATGGGTACCTGACATTGTTCAGGGGACCTTAGGTTTATGTGAACACCTTAACGCTGGAATTATTGCAGTGTTTCATGTTTGTTTGTTTATTTATTTAACGTCAATTTATGCTACTATGGCTAATCGGACGATGCTACAGTGGGAGTCCTAAATTTCGCCTATCCAGGTTTTATTAGGATAGGGATCTTTAACGAGTACCTGACATCGCACAGGCTCGGGACCACCTTTTAACGTCCCCTCCGAAGGACGGCGTAACTAAGGATTTTTTACTCCCATTAAAAAATCCTAGGACCACCTGCGGGTTTGAACCCGTGACCTTTAGCATGGGAGGCTGTTACGCTAGCCACCCAGCTACAAGTGATCCCTGCAGTGTTTCATTATTAATATTTATACTCAAATTAATGTATATTTTTATAAATGCTACCTACTTTTTTTATTCACCTCTCAAAACAAATAAACAGACTACCATGGAAATTACTTTGCTTTCGTAGGTGTATAAATAAATTTCAGTTTCCCGGCGAAATGTCAATGAGGAATCCTTTCTTCAATAGATGCTCTGGTTTCATTCCTAGGAGAAAGCACACTAATTAAATCTGTACAAACTCTTGGCAATGCAAATCTCACTCATTTCAAGGAAAGGTCAAATTCATTAGAGTCCGGGTAGAGATGGTCTGGTAGGTTAATGATACATTCGTAGGCTCGTCCATCGAGCGGGACGTTCGGCATTCCCTCCTATAACTTCGCGAGTTTTTCTGCAAATATCTTAAATGTATCATTTTTAGGTTATTTATTTATCTGAGATCTAACAGTTTGATCTTGAAGAACTTTCACATTTAATATTTTGCCTAACTCATTTATTTTATCCCTTTGATATTACCAATTGTATGTAGATTTATAGGTTGGAAATATGGTGCTCTGTATATTTATATAACCGTTACAGAACGAAATCTCGATCGCATTAAAATTAAATTATTAATTTAATTAATATTTTAATTAGCCGTTGTGGTATTGCACGTTAGCTTGGGATTTTTCTGTAAAATCCTGTAAATTCCATAAAATGATTGCGAATGGGTCAATCCATTTGAAATCGTCCAGACCTTGCCGCTCAAAATTTTTGATTTTCATGATTTTTCGATCAGTTATTCTCTATTATTTCCTGAGTATAAAAAACGTAAATAAAAATTGTTTCTGTTCAATACTTTTACTGTTGCAGCCGTTTTAACACAACTTCAGGGCTGATAACACGTGTTGGGAAAATCTTTCCAATTCTTGTTATCTTGTGGATATCACATCAAAAGAAAAACTAATAATAATATAAGGGCATGCTATGTATTTTTTGTTCCCACAGCATATCGCCTAAATGCTGTAGAAAGTGTTTTAAAAAATTCTCGAAAATGAAAAAAACCAAAAAAAAACGAGACTTTTAGCGAGATAAAAAGGAAAAGAGACTCACTCAGTCCTTTTTGAGATATTTCCGTGTAAACATCGCGAATAACGAATTTTCGCCAATTTTTAAAATTCATATACAAAAAGAACTATGTTCTCAAGATCGAAATTTTTACTGTGACTAAGCTATATATGAAAAAATAATAATAGGTGAATCTCTTTTCCTTTTTATAGTTTTATCTTGCTAAAAGTCTCGTTTTTTATCCATTTTCGATAATTTTTCAAACCACTTTCTTCACTATTTAGGTATTGTGCTGTGGGGACAAAAAATATTAAGCATGCATCAAATTAATGAAAACTGGGCGATTTGAAATGGATCGACCCGAATACATTTGTCAAACTTTTTTTTTCTCTTATTTTTTTAACCATATTTCAACTCGCTATCTATAGATAGATGTACTAATAATGTGAGTGGTATTGGCATTCACAAAACTTCATTTATTTAAAGGAAAGATGTTAGATTTTGAGATAAACGTGTAGAATCTAAATCATCTTCATCAAAACAAAGAACTACTTTATTTGAATCTTTTGAGTTGTGGTATATGTGGTCATTCCTTTCAAAATATTGTCATGATTCACTCATGTATTTTTCTTTGTGGAGTACGTAAACGAAACTTTGTTGTTTAACGCATTTACTTACAATTCATTTGGTAAATTCAACTATCTGGGTTATTTGAGCCTTGCATCACAATTTTAAAGTTAAAATTTCAGTTAATCGATGTTAAAAATGTCTGAGTTATTAAGGAACGGCGTTAAGGTCCATATATTTGAGAATATGGACCATGCCTCTGATATTCAACATTTCTCAAATTTAAGAAAAATATTGGTAATCCTCAGCCAGGTCAGCGTTATTCCTTACTTAATGGGAAACATCATACCTGTGCTCTTTTGCTTTACGCAATGTAGATCAATGATATAACTTTCGTTGTTCATTACCTTTGATACTAATATAGAATGGTAACCATCAGAAAAGTGGACCCTACAACCAGTTGTCTCCTACGATTCAAGGGCAAGGAGTATTGACAAGTTTTAGGAGTAGCTATTCTTTTTATTGATCAAGAGCAGATTTTGAGTCTGGTATTAAATTTAGTCACACATCAATTTGAAAAGAAAAACTATCAACCAGTGACTGAAAGAACTATACTCTCTTTTATTCAAATTATTGAAAGTAAAAATTGGACAAAGACTGAATACATATACATACGCCTCACAGATTTATGGTTCAGCAAAAAGACTCACATACAAAAACTGCAATACTTACTTTCAATCAAAAGTTTTAAGAGTCATAACGACAGCTCCTTGATACGTAAATAATATATAACTCTACATACGGACTTACAACAACAAACAGTTGACGAACACATGCGCATTATATATTTGCGTTTTCATAGCGAATTACACGGACACGACAAAAGACTACATAAGGATATGCTATTAACTGACATGTCAATTAAAATAATGCGAAAAAGGAGCTGGATGAGAGACATTCTCTCCTAAAATAAGCCTAGGAAGGTGTGCTGCTAGGCACATAATAATATGAAGATAAAAAAAAAATATATATATATATATATATTATGTTTCTTATCTGGTCAAAGTATGAACAAAGTTTTGTTTTTAATAATAATATAATAATAATAATAGGCGTACCTAACCCGAAGGTTCGTTGCCGACACCACCAAACTTCGCCTGCACAGACTCGTCCAATGTTCGCCGGTCAACCCCAAGCCCCCGAGATCAGCCTAAACGCAATCCTCCCATCGACGCTTCGGCCTACCTTTCGGATGCCTACCAGTCGGATCAGCGAATACCAACTTTCTCGGAATCCGTTCCTCACCGAGGAGCCCGACAATTTTACGCGCCCATTTGAGTCTCCGCGATGCTATCTGCTCAATTATATTCACAGGGTACAAGCTTCGCAATTCCGCGTTGTGCAACCTTCTAAACTCCCCAGTGGCCTCATCTATCTTCGGACCAAATATTTTAAGTAAGTACCTTATTTTTGAAAACCTTAAGCCGTTGTTCATCCTTTAAAGTAAGCGGCCACGTTTCACATCCGTTAAGAACCGTCGGAAGAATAATAGTTTTATAAATTCGAATCTTTAAGTTTTTAGACAGTAGCCGCGAGCTAAGTAATTTAGCAACTAAATAATAACACGCATTTCCCACCTTTAACCGGGACTTTATTTCTTCCTGGATTTCATTTTTTCTTGTTATCGTTGAATCTGAATACTTGATTTTCTCTACCTAAATACTTGAATCTCTCTACTACCCATACGCGGTAATGAGACCCGCGTGAGGAAGTTTTGTTTTTCCAATTCATTATTTTGTAGTTCACGATAACCTCACAAGTAGTTTCATAACTTCTAGATATTTCTGTTAATAACCCCCTCCGACACTAACATCGCCGTCGTATGGAATCGACATGTGCGGTTGATCTGGAATCTAAGATTGCCTGAAGTCTCCTGAAGAGAGAGAGACGCCAGTCACGGACAAATATTTGCCGGCCTTCGAGGAGCAATGACAGACGGAGACCAGGGATCGCTTATGCAAGAGCCAACATCGGCTCCAGCAATCATCCGGAGAAAGTCCTATTGTCTTCCAGCCAGTCTTTTTAGCCAGAACGGCCTCTTTAACATATTAAATATACGTCCTTTTGTTTTTGCTCAATTCTATTAGGGCTAAGTATTTTTTCTTGTCTCCGAGGCCTTGTGTAATACTCGATCGGCCATATTGTATTTTAATGGTACAAGGTGATGTTTTCAAACATTCTTTTTTAGAAAACAAAAGGGTTCATTCGTTCCAGGTCCTCCGAATAAGTGCTAACACCTGTCCAGAAAATTTAATTTTTAAGTGATCTATTTTTCCCCTGTTCTAACTATAAGCTACATGTTTTTGTCACATTATATTTTAACATTACTAAGCTGTACAGGAAATGAATAGTAAGTATTGAGATTTTTATTTTTAATTCAATTAACCAAAAAGCCTATATTCCCTAGTGTAAGTATTTCTTCTGTAACATTTTTAGGGGAGAAAAACTGGTACCTACCTCAATATCAATTTATCAAATTATAAAATAAATTAATGTAGTTTTAGCATGTTTCATTTTCTTCTCGGCTACTGGCGTCCACTAGTTTGAAAAACGGAAAACGTATAAATGTGGAAGCATAGAATAAAAAGTGCTGCAAATTATTACACAATGGTTTATTATTACCAATTAATTATATTAGAGGAAAAAATGTATATAGTTGTTTGGGCAATGAATGAACTTGAAACGATACATTAATCGAGGGAAAATGACCAAGTACTACTACTACTAAGTCCATATCGCTGCTATTTCTACACCGATTTCAATGACCCTTTTTTTGGTTGTGTAGGAAATTTAATTTTATGATTTTTTTTTCTCATAAATTTTATCGGCATACAGACGATTTTTTTTTTTTTAATTCGTTAATTGGGTTCTATGTATCTAGAAACATAAGACCTCAAACTTTGAGGGAAGGAGGTAATTTTTTTTATGGTTCCTTATTGAAAATAATAAGGTAAAAAATGACTGTGTCCCTTTTGGTTAGAGAGGCTCGTTTAAACTATATTTTACCTTTTGCTATAACTTAATATTTAGAATACAAAAATTATTTTACATATTTATATAAATACATGCTAATTAATAAAAAAGAATAATTTACTAAGTGTATATTAATAATATTAACCCAAAAAACTATTTATCTTCTTTAAATATGTTAAGTATTAATTTGAATGATAATCAAATTTCTTACCTTATGAATGGAAAACCGTCTTTATCTGACCAATGTTTATAAAGATATTCGTAAGACTAATATTCGTATTTACGTACCTACTTCGTATCTATGTTTTGTTGCATTTTCACATAAAAACATGTTCAATCGTTATTGATGTTTATAAAATAATAATAAATTGACAGTAAAGTAATATGATAATAGTAATAAAATATGGAAGCTAACAGCCGTATAAGATCTTAGAAAGGTTAATATGCAATAAAATAAGTTGTACTAATTACAAGAATGTCGTTATAGGCCCATGAACTTATGAACATATGCTGTTTCTGATGATTGTAATGAAGAAGGTTATGGGATTCAGTGTTGCTACCGTACATTATCGTTAGAGCATAGTTATATTCTAACATAGTTAGAATATAGTTATATAACATTGTAGAACATAGTTATGTTCTTCCATACAGTATGCAAATTAGAAAAATATTATGTATCATACAATTTGTAGTCTTCTATAAAGTACGCAAGAGTTTGAAAACAATATTTAGTAAGTTGTTAAACTAAATGGAATGTTTGTTTTTATCAATCTATAAACTCACGTAGTTATTAATTACATGACATGGTCTTAATATTAAGATTTTTTTTTTTTTTATAAAAACAGACGTTTCGTTAATAAAATAAATGGAAATTTCATGGATATTGAATTTAATTTTTTATATGTATTTTAATTTTTTTTTTTTTTCATACCCTCTGTTTTTACACAAAATACAAATACAAACATGATATGTACACATGTCACAGATTGTCCTTCTATTACCCGAAGGTAGCTTATTTTAAATAGTTCATTTGAAAAATAAAACAATGGGAATAAAATCGAATAAAATGGGAAGAAATATGTTTTTCTTATATAATTTTATCCATGTAATTATTTTAAATGTAAGGTTATCCATGAAAGTTAGTATTGAATATTCCTGCTTTTAAGACTCTTTTTCTCTTCTCTACCTGCATATAAAATCATCTAAAAGCAGGCTACTGTAGAAACTCGGCAGGTTTAGCAAAATAGCACAACAAATGTGCTATAGCAAACGTAGTGAGTACCCCTTATATGTAAAAACATCATCTTCCGATAAACTCTAAATCTGCCAAACAGTGCATTTTTTTGTACATTAATGACACCAAATTCTAATTGCAACCGAGCAAAGTAGGGGTTATTCCCTAGTTTATTAATAAATCATTGAGTTTTCCTGCTGAAGAAAAATACTATTTGCATATTGCTATCTTTCATTTTACTGCTTTTTGTATTAAATAATGATGTTTAACGCCTGTATGCACAATAGTGCAGAAGATAGTCGACGAGAAGACAGGATACAGGCATGAAGGCGTAAAGGCGATTTGGCTGATAGGTGAGAGCTATCACATGTGACAAACCCGAAGGGACAGCGAGCGGAGATAAGATACTGAAGCTCTGCCCCTGTGATCCGGATCAAGGCACCCCGCCGCCATTGGTCGCTCTCAATAATCCATCTACCAGTGGCTTCCATATATATAGATTTAGTCATCTCATATCGATATCATTATCCGCGTCTGTTCTTATTGCATCACTTCATTGACTTATTTTTATTCATGAATGTATTAAAGATTTTCTTTCATCCTTCTTTTTCTTCTTTCATACCTGTCTCGTTTCCGCTCAATGAAGGCCATGCGAATCGGCGTAAATCCATTGAGCAATGCGCCTACATGAATGTCTGATATAATATGATCGATAAGTAAGCGTGTTCTCTGGGCTCGATCAGAATGGCATACTTGTCTTGTATGCGCTGCTGGAAACAGGCGGTGGGCGAAGTGCGCATTTTCTTAATGACACATGTCATAAAGGGTGGTAAATTTCGAGTGAAATGTTACTTTTAGGCTAAATAAAAATCCATGTTTATAATTTATCAAAATATTTAGTTGTTTGTTTCGTTTATCCATCACTTTTATGCTACTATGGTAAATCGGACCTGGGAGCACTAAATTTTTCCTATTTAAGTTTTATTAAAACAGGGATCTGGACCACCTTTTTACGTCCCCCCCAAAGAACGCCATAACGAAGGATTTTTTACTCCTGTTAAAAAAATCCTAGAGTCACCTGGCCAGAGTTTGAATCCACGGACCTTGGGCATAGGAAGTGTTATGCCAACCATTATACCTCAGATGACTCTAAAATATGTATTTAATTTTCCCCTTAGTTCAGTTTATAAAATGCGTTGCTGTGACAGGATGATATTTTTCTCGAAAAATATAACAATAAAACTGACTTCTTCCTGTGGGTTAGGTAATGATAAAAGTGACGGCAATGGTATGCTTTGCCATCCTGCCTAGATTTTAAGGACTAACTCCAAGATATACATATTTCCAATTTATTTTTTAATTATATTCATTAATACCATTAATACTCTGTTCTGTGTAATAATCCTCAGAGTAGCAATTTTAGGTACTTATGATTTTTTTATGAAGAGCTTAAATTTTGAAAGAGGAACTAAATTGTTCTTGTATAAAGAGTTTGAATTTTTTTTTTTTAAAACGAACTGTATTCGAGAATAGATCTGGTGAATAAGCTTTAAGATAAAACACAAAATGAAACTAATGGGTTAGAGTAGGAATGGAGTTTTTCATGGAAGAATTGATACCTGGTTCGGGCTAAGTAAATATAAACCCAATTTATATTTATTCGTGTAAGGAGCGTTGAGAATTTTACGGAGGATTTTGGATTGTTGTAAGGATTGGATTCGAGAAGAAATCATGCTTAAGTATCACGCTTAATTGTATTTTTTTTAGTAGACAGAGATAAAGACTCCACCACGTATATCGGCTAAGGGCTTGTGGGTTGTTTTTGATAGAGAACAATCAGCGAGAGTTGGTTCAAGGCTTACTTGAAGAAAATTTTATTGAGGTATTATAATTGGTCTCATTACATCATTATTCTGCGATACATTTCTAACATGCAATATAGGTGTTTAAAATTTGACAAAATTACTCCAACCTGCTCTATTATGCTTCAAAATTATCATTTAAAAAAATAGGTGTTTGGATATTTGAGAACACCCTTCGATGATTTGTTGGATGGAGATGACAAAGAAAAAAATCGACATTCATATTGTCATTTCATTATGAGTTCTGCTCATAGTGGTAGCAATTGTTAATCCTATCCTCTCCGCAAAAACTATAATAAAAACAATATATATGTATCAATAATGTATTCATATGATATATAATGATGATCAAATGAATGTTGTATCAGTCTTGTATATTTTTTTCGATCAACCTCTTGAATATTTTTATTTTAAATAAAAATGTTAATTTAGTTTATTTGTTTGTATTGTCTTTGAAATGAATAGATAAAATATATCTTTACTTTCTGAGTATGCATATTAGAACAGGACTGATAGAATTGCTTAACCTCGAATTCAAACTAAATAATAGTGGTCTACCGGCAGATTTTAGTATCATGCATCATAGCCTAGAAGACGTTTAATGTCAAGGCATCATAACACAAAGTGCGCTAATTTGTTATGATTGAAGATTAACAAAAGGTTGTGATCTCTAATGGCGCATTTGAGGGATCGTTTTTGAAAATTTCACTTGTTCCGTTATATTGGACATCTTCCGGTCACAGGTCACAACACTACCTAAAAATCTCAACTCCTTTGTATCTTAAAAGGTCAGTTTAAATTGATTTTCTTCCCCCAATAAACAAAGATCCGATATTGAAGAAGTTTAGTTTTTGAATACATTCTGTAAGCTGTGCGAGATAATATTCACAAATTTTGTTATTCTTATGACATTGGTTGATATTTTTTTGTTAACTTTTTTTTTCATGAATCATAGCAAATGAATAAAATAAGAAGAAATTTATCTTACATTATTTTTTAGTAGCTTTTTGAGGCATGCTGAAATCTAAAAAAACAACAACAAAAAAAGTCTGTCCCTCTCACATGTGGATTTGTTTTGTCATTTTTAATGTTATTTTGTAGGAGAATACACAGGTCATCCATGGTTTGTTGTCGGAATTATCACATCATTATTACCAGCCGTTTTATTCCAAAACGGTGACAGATTCGATGTTTCATAGGCATGAACTACTCGTTAATGCAACTAGAGGAAAAGAATAAAGTATTAAAAAATGAAATATTCACCTCCACTTTCGTTTCATAATTCCAAAATATTGAAAAAAACAAAAAACAAATTAAATAATTCAAAAGAGTGATTAGTATTTAATTTTTAGGAAATTAACCATATTGAAATTAATATAATATAATTATAATTTAATAATTTAATATTGGAATTATATCAATTTAAGATTTGAATCTGATTTGTTTCATCACAGTTTGTTGTCCATTTTTTGGGGATAATGTATTACTTAGTTTGTACCGTCTTTCGTTAAATATGTTTTGTCTATCTTATTATATATATATATATATATATATATATATATATATATATATATATATATATATATATATTAATTTTATTTACCATAATCAGTATGTGTATATTTAAATTTTTTTTTTTTAATTTAGCGGTAGGAGCAGATAATTTTACTATTTATTGTGTATATGTAATCTAACCGCTATAATTAAACGTTTCTTATGTTCTGAGATTTATAATCAAAATCAGGAAAGAAGGCGCTCTTTGTAAAAACACGCACAAAAAACTGTTAACAAAGTTGTTTTTTAATTCTTTTTTTTTCCAATGACCACTTAAGAAATTCATGAGATAGATGTTGGATAAAATTTTAATCTGAAGTTTGGGGCATTGTAACAAGATTAGACTGAAGCATATTCTCGGCTAATGGCTTGCATGTAATTCATGCATGCAAGGATTATTGGTTATCCTAACTAAGTCATGCGAATAGGCAACCATTTTTCTTCTGAAATCATCGGATGCAGTTCGCGCGAAGTAATGATACGAGGGTCAGGAGGAAATGAAGGATTAAAAGATGTTCCATAATGGATCTAAGAGATATTAAATAATGATGTAATCAGATTTGAGTCATTATCGGCCTTTCCTGTATATGCGAGTAGGCCATGTTACTGGTTAGCTTTGTTTTAACATAAATATTAAGGAATCAAATTAAATTAAATTGTCTTACTCGTTTCATCGAATATTTATGAAATGGGACCTTTTTCATTAAATCTACGATGAAAAAATATTATTCCATTATTTACGATTACAAGAACTTTTCCTTTGGGTATCACAATGTTTACGATATACAAAATAGTTTTAAAGATGTTCACGAAAAACGTTTAAAAAAAATGTCTTTACTTCTTCCTCCTACAAAACTCGACCCGATAAACTCGAGAATATATTACCAGTTATTAAGTAAGAACATTGAACAGCTTATAACTAGTCCTTTTGTGTCAATTTTTGGGTTATTGTACAATTAAACAGTAACATTTTTACTGTAGAGATGGAATGCGCATAACGAAATGCAACTTCTGCCATTGTTAGATGTGCTACATCGTACAACTTAAATAACTAAAGACTTCATTCTTTATTTCAAAAGATAAGACTTCTTAATATTTTTTTTTTCGCGACTTTGTTAGCTCCATTCGCTATCTTAGGTATGAAGTGGCGCCGGCTTCACTCCACTCAAGAAGTGTTTAATTGTATGACTAATCCCACGTTCTAGAACATCCCATTCTTGCTAGATTCCAGGTTTATTTATTAAAGTATTTCGGAATAAAAAAACCTGTACTTGTACAACCCATGAAGGGTCTTCGGCTCAAGTATATATAGAGATTCGAATAGTTTCTAGGCCAATGATGTGATTAGGCCATGATCACGTTCAGCCGCCAGGTTTTTCCCCAATTTGGTTACCCACTTTAAAGAGTCTGGGTCTGCCCCAGGAGGCTCTCCATACCTTAGGGTCATAGGCTGTAGAGCTATATAGTAAAGTAGAGTAAAACAAAAGCGTTATATCAATAAGCCAATTTTTTCATTTCAAACGATACCATTAACGAAAAAGGCGTACAGAAAAAAGGAATTGACTTTTAGCTAGCATATCTTTAGGTATGTTTTCTTTATTATACTTTTAAGTTTTTCACAAAATTTTGACATTACGTGATTTCATTATAAAAAAGACTGCAGTCCGTTCATCTATCTTTATGTTGCCTGGAGTAAGCATTCTAGTCTATGACACGTGGCTCCCAGGTTTTAAAATATTTCAGTTTTATTATAATTTTATTGTTTATTCTTTTCAAAAAAATGCTGATATAGGTATTTTCTCCTCTATGATGAAGGTTTCAGATGCAATGACTGATCCAGAGGGACTAAAAAGAAAGAAATACCCTTCTTCGTCTCATAACTAGCCACTGAAAAACAAAACAATATATATATATATATATATATTAGTATATATATATAGTATATGTATATATATATATGTATATATATATATATTATATATATATATATATATATATATATATATATATATATATATATATATATATATACACTGTCCAATTTAAAGGATGCCCAATATTGGGTATACTAAATAATTACATGTTCCAATACTTGAGAGTTACTTTATTTTTTAGCTTGATAAATAGTTAATTTTATCATTTTAATAAATTGGTTATTTTGTCCTTCATATTTGGCATAATTGAAGTTGGTAAGGACTTAACTTTACTTCCATTACAAAAAAAAGAAAGCTGCCTCTAGATCTGTTCAGATAGTGCAAAAGTTAGATATTCTTTAAAGCAAAGAGTATTTACATATCATCTAGCCATTGCTTTATTTTCTCTTTTCTTCTACTCGAATATATTTTTATTATTTTTTGCTGGATTAACATAATTCAGTATTATTAACAGAATCCTAAAAAATTCAAGATAGTTCTTTGCGAAAAACGTTCTGCTTTCCATCACGCTTGATTCAGTATTATCTTCGAACATTTCATTGTACTATTTTTTGGCGTGGTTTAGATTTTTATCTTGATGAGGATATTATACCAGGTCATGGTCCCCAAAGGCAGGACCAAAGGACCACTCTCGTAAATGGGTTTAATTCGCAATCGGAGGAACAAGGCTTAACAGGTTGGTGGAAATTGCTTTCCGATTCAATTTACTACCCGTTGAGGAAAGGGCGAACCGAGGCACGGCGACACCCGCGGTTTAGCACCTCCGACCGTTTCTTGCACCGTGCAATATATTCCTGCACAGCCGCCTCGCTGACTTTAATACCCGTCAGTTTATCGTTCTCTTGTTTGTAACAACAATAAATACCCTAAGCTAGAGCTGTAAACTATTTGATGGACGTTTAACCACAACGGATTTTGTAATATTAAGTTATATATCTTAGCATGGCGGTTAAGTATCCGCCTTAAAATATAAATTTTATACCAATTTGAGAGATTTAAAAACTATAATATTTATCGGTGCTTAGGCCCGTAATATGTTTGTGCCTTGATTTTATGACAGAGCTGAGGTCAATTAGGACATTAGTGGTCTGAACTTTATGTGTGTCGGACACGGATATAAGAGTACAATCCATCTTTGCAGGAATTAATAGAATTGCTTTCAGATAGTGTATACTGTATTATAACTTGTTTCAACTAAATACAAATTTTATTGGTTGTGTTTGAGGTTGAATTGAATTAAAATTCCTTGGATAAAAACAAAATGTAAAAAAATAAAAATTAAATTTGGTAAGTGGGTTAGTATTTACACTATGAATAAAGGAACTAGGAATCTACAATTAATAAAACAAATGAGGTTAAAAAATGATTAATTTTAGTTATTTGGCAGTCATTGCTGCTCGAACTCAGGTCCATACAAAGACCTTGCTTCAATACGACGGGTAGGCGACGATCTCTGGTAGGACGAAGATTTCTTTTGAATTGAGGACTTCTGGTAATTCGGCGAAACAATGCCTTTATATATATATTGGGTTGATGCAAAATTAATGCAGGTTTCCTCTATTGCAATATCTTAATTCCAATTGTGTAAACAAAGCTAATCCTAACATTGATCATTATTATACCAAAACAAACCTTATCTAATACCCTCTCTTTCACCATGAATTTGTTAAGTAAAATCGTTTTGTTCAGTGTGTTCAAAGGTCTTGAATCGAAAATGTCAAAGTGCGATTTTCGTCAAATTTATGTTTACGAATTTAAATTAGGGCGCAGCGCTGCGCAAACGGCTCGTATTATTAATGAAGTGTGGGGTCAGGGGGCTATTAATGAGTGCACGGTGCAGCGTTGGTTCCAGAAGTTTCGCAGAGGAGATTTCGACCTCGAAGACAAGAAAGGTCGGGGCCGTCATCTTGCTCTGGACAACGACCAGCTGAGGTCAAAAGTGGAAGAAGACCCAACCAAAACCACACGAGAAATGGCGGCGGAACTCGGAACTCAAAAATTGCAACGTCTTTGCCCAGCATTGATGAATCGGAAGGGGCCGATCCTGCTCCACGATAACGCCAGACCACACGTTGCACAACCAACGCTTCGACGACTGCACGAGTTGGGCTAGGAAGTTCTCCAACATCCGCCTTATTCACCTGACCTCTCTCCTACAGACTTCCACTTTTTCAGGCATCTGGACAACTTTTTGAGGGAGAAAAATTTTCAAAACCAGGACGAAATTGAAAATTCTTTTCGTGATTTCATTGAGTCCAGGGATTCGGATTTTTTTGCTGGTGGAATAAGAAAGCTTGTTGAACGTTGGCAAAAGTGCATTGATTCAGATGGAAATTATTTTGATTAAATATATATGGTTAAAGTAAAGATATGGCGTATTTACAATACCTACTAAAAACCTGCATTAATTTTGCATCAACCCAATATATATATATATATATATATATATATATAATATATATATATAAAGGGACGCCTCACGATAAACAATAATTAAAAAACCCTTGCTTCCCGGTAACTGCTTCGAATGGAACTCTCAGAGGGCAGAAGGGCATTGTCATCTTGATAATTACTTCACTATTAATTAATAATATATACATTAATAAAACAAATATATTTTCTTTGTTTCGTTTTAATTTAATTTTAAATCATACAGAGAATAAAATAATGTTCAGGCTGAAACAGGTTGAATAACTAAATGTTTGCATTATATCCTGTACCTGCACAACCTGTACCCTGAGTTTTCGTAATGTTTCTGGCGTAGTGTTAGACCTTGATCGGTCATGTCACGCTCAGCTATCATGTTCTTCTCCAATTTGTTAGTACCCAATTTATAAATGGCCTTTCTACCTCAGAGTGTAGATAAAATAATCAATCTAGTTCATCCGGAGTTCGAACCCGGGTTCCGGAGAATTGTTCTCTAGTGCTCTATCCACGAGATCACACCGCTACCTCTGTCTTTACATTCTGACCTCTCAATAAAATATTGGGAGAGGCAGGAATTGAATCTCCTTTCAGTGAAAGTCAAATCATTCACCATAGTTAACATGAAAGAAGTATAGTCAGGTTTTCTGCAAGGTTTGTTCGTGCAAGGTACGGGAATGTTCGTTATCACATAGGAGTTTCCTCAAATATAGATTGAAACAAACTTCCGGTGGTACAAAGAGTTAATCTATGGCTAGAAGACAGCATTGGGTCCAATCCATTTCAACCTCGGAAGTCGAAGGGGAAGAAGGCCCGTACAAAGGAGACCAAAGAGACAATATAAGAGGTCAGCCTCCGGTGTCAGTGATATAAAGAAGTGATGCCAAATCCCGTTTAGCCATATAGGCCACCAAGGAATGGAAAAAAAAAAGAAGAAAAAAAAAAGTTCTCTGAAAGAAAGTTAAACATACATTCAGCTAGAAAACCATTTCTTAAATTTAGGAAAGTTTTGTTTTCGCACTCATATATATAATTTATTTGTTGAAATGTTTTGCTAATGCTTCTTAAAATAAATATTTAAAACTACGAATGTTGCTTTACAATGCGTGGTATGATTTAGCATTAGATCATCTTGAATAAAAACAAAGTCACTAAGAGTGAAACGATGAAATAAAAATAATAAAGAATTGAGTATGAATATTAGAGATATTCAATTGCATACAAGGCTTTGTTTCTAAATAAATAAATACAAATTAGAAATTTCTTTCTAAACACAAACAAACGTGTTCAGATCGATTTAGAGGGGAGGGAGATCCTGATAAAGTGGGCTGACAAATAAGTCGCCCAAAAAAAAATTTCATTTTTGAATAATTCAGAATAAATGTATTCATGTTTCGACGTTTATTAATTTAACAAGACATCCAGGTCTTCGTGGATAATATACTACCACCTTTTGCTTTAAATCAAATATAGGACAAAGATAATTTTCCCTGTCACATAATTTATAAACGTCTGTTTGCCACTTCCATTGTTTCGAAATGCTAATGTATCGGATCTATTAATTTGACCACATTCTCTTGTTCGGCTTTGAGGCGAGATAGGGAGGCTGAGGTTTCTCTTATAGCTCTTTGTTTAGCTGATAAAATTGGGTGACGAAGCAAGGAATGCCGAACCAAATACTAATATTTTAGGTCTCAACGGTATCATTGCTTGGTTCGAAGAGTATAAAAAATCTAGGTGTTATAGGTCTTGCTGCTTTATTGTGAACCTCAGAAATCGTAATCAGAATTTAAGCTTTTTAATAAAAATATGCATTATCTTTCCAAAATAAGGATGGAAGAATTAGATTTCGGGATAAAACAAATCCTTCAATATAGTAAAATTCAATTGATTAATCCATAGTTAATAAATCCTCAAAAATTAGTTTCTTTTAACTATTTAATAATATTTTAGTCAAACATTATGGAGTAATTTGTCTATCGTTGTTTTAAAACAGTTGCAGTTTAAAATAATTCTATGCCTTTCGAGCTGATTAAGGCAAGCTCTAATGGGCTCTTTTTATAAAATTCGATTGATTTATTAAATTAATAATAATATTCAAGATTCTAGTTTGGAAAAATATGTAACTAATTTTAAAACTTTTATAAAAAACAAATTTTTAATTTATTCAAAATGTTTTAGATAGTCTAAATTTTATTACAATATTTATTTATTGATGGTTATAACTGTATTGGTTAATACATCAAGTAAATGAGCTATGAGATAAAATACATAAAAAAGACATGAAGAGAAACTGCCCATTGGGAGCACTCCGGTAGTTTATCTAAACTAAAAGGTCTCGAGGCCATCTTCTTATCAGACGCCTCAGAGGATTGTCAGGAATGGTATAGGAAGGAAGGTTTGAAATTAGTAGGTTAGAGTGAGAGAGGAGTTTGTCATGGAAGGATTGATACCTGTTTCGGGCCAAATCAGCCGCATATGGAACATTTAGGTCTTTATGGATTGAGTTTATTCGTGACAAAGTAAGGAGCATTGAGGATTTTTCGAAGTATTTTGGATTGAAGACGGGAAGAATTTAATGGCTTAGCAGAGCCCCAAAGCTCTACTCCGTAAGTCCAGATAGGCCTTATGATGGTATTATAGATGAGCCTTTTGTAGATAAGTGGAAGGTTAAGTTAGAGCGTCTGTCCAGTAAGTGTTGTACTAAGCTAAAGCAACGGGTAGTTTCTTGTCGTTTCAGTCTTGTGCGGGTTCCATATTAGATATTGGTCAAGTATGAGTCTTAGGTAGCGGATATGTTTAACTCGGACAAGCGGAATATTATTAAACGATACTGTAGGGCAGGATGCCATAGGTTTACCACGAAGGGTAAAGGTTATTTTATGAGATTTGCTTGAATTTATTTTAATTTTCCAATTCTGACACCATACCTCAAGGTCTCTGATGTGGGATTGGAGAGTTTTAGAGGCAATAGTTGGATCATTATTAACTGATAACATACAAGTGTCATTAGCATAGGTAGAAAGAAAAAAAAGGTAAGAATTTTCGGAGTCAGTATAGCAGTCCTTGGTGCCAGACTCGATCAAACGCCTGTTCTACGTCGAGAAAGGCTCCCGTGCAGTCAAGACAACATCCACCACACGCTTGAATTTAGAAATTGCGTATCTTAAATTAATTTTTTTTTTTTCCTATTTAATTACCAAAACTCTGCTAGCCTGATAGAATATGTTTTGTCAAAAAAATAGATACAATAATAAATCGAACATTTGGAAAAGTAAAGATTGCTTCCCGTGCTATTGAAGTGGTAGTCGTTTCATTCCGGTGTGGAGTGGATTGTGGCCTAGGTCCGTGGACACAAGCCGCCTCGATGTACTGGTTCTAGTGTCCTGGTATCTTATTTGAATTATATATACCAGCTGTTACCGACTTTTAGAAGAGATTTATGGTTTATGAAAGTAGGTTAAGAGTATAAACACTTACAATAGAATGGTCTATCCACATATCTCAGGCATATAACATAGATTAGGAATAGATTTATTCCTGTAAAAGTTTTACTTTTTTACGACATTGGTAATAGCCACTGGGTCCATACTTACAGCTTATTTTAATCAAGTATACTACGTAATTGTGAATTTAATAGGTTTTAATCTATTTATTTATTGACGGGCAGCTACATCCATTTTACAAGAATATGAACACAAAAAAGAGGAATATTATTTAAAAAAAAAAGAAAAAATAATTCAGTGAGTACTAACAAACAGAAATATAAAATAATACAATTTTAACAATAATAATACTATTTTAACAACAATAATACTATTTTAACAACAATAATATTATTTTAACATTTACATTGAAAAAATTAATCTTGGCTCTAATTCGGAATCATTAGCTACAATAATAGATAACTTTTTTCTAAGTTTGATAAATTAATATTAAATAAATCAATGAGATGACATATTTTATTTTCCTGTCAGTGAAGTCTATTAATAGGAGAATGATAAAGATAATTCGTAGTTGTTACAGCAGGAGAAAAAGTGCACATGATCGGGTAGTCACTTTCGGTACATGGAAGTGGATTTATTCTAATAAATCAACACAATTAATTTATCCCAGAATAATTTTATATATAAATAGTAGGTCAAATTTATGTTGCATAGATTCAATCAGATTTGATCTAAGCATTAAATTATCTTGAGATACATCACGATAGGGAATCCAATAATTAAAAAGAAAAATATCGTATGCTAATACATATTTCAAACAAGGGTACTTAGGAAATAGAGATTATGAAAAAATAAAAATTTAGACAGAGTCGTTCTTATTTTTTAATGATCTAATGATTAAACCTACATGATATTAAATATTTAATTATTCATTGATATGACGATTTTAATCAAATGCTTTCCAGAAACTTTTGAGCACACTACGAAAATGTCGAAAATCGATTATATAAATTACCTATTATTAAAGCAATTGTGGTGAAGTGAAGAAGTTACTCTAACAAATCTAAATGTTTAGAATCTAATTTATTTACTAGACTTACCATATTTCAATAAAACTTTTTTTAGACGACATTAATTGTTGGGGGTCAGGGAACTTTAACAGGACAGGTCATTTTTATGATCGGAAAACATTTTAGGTACCTAGTTTAAATTTTATGTTTAACAAAAAACTATAACATATAAAAACACATTATATTCATCATACCGACACTATTACATACCGAATCAAGAGGAAATAGATAATAATAAATATTGATTGCACTTTTGCTAGGAAGCGTATTATTAATAAATAAAAATGGGAAGGTTATTCTGATAGGAATAATAATTAGTTATATTTAGAGTACTGGGAAAGAGAAACTTCTTTGAAGGAGTTCGGAACGGAAAGCAGAATAGAACCAAATTACTGGGCATACCATCAAGGGACATGAGAACGCCTGGGGTCCAAGTAGATGAATGATACTAAACAATTCATTAATCTCTTCGGTCTCATCTTGAGCTCATCAGTCAGTCCTCATGGTCTCGTCGATTTGATTCAAAGTTCAACTAAATATTAAGTTCACCAAGATTTTAAGGAAAAATGTATAAGGGAGGTTTAACTTAGAATCGACCACAAATTTCTGATAGTTTGGAAAATATTAATATCTGATTGTTTCTTGTTTTTTTTTTACTTTTTTTTTTTTTTTTTTAGGAAAGGCAAATATTGCAATAATGAACCTTTTTAAACTCCAATTGACCAAGCACCGCAAAATAAGTGTGCGTTTGTGGTGGGTCTTGTGAAACGAGTCGTACGGAACTGAAATTTCCGAATTAGATTTAATTTTCATGAAATGATACTCAAGTGATTGTTGAAGATAATATTCGGTTGTAAAATAAATTCGTAGCGTTTTTCAATACATTACAATTAAGCAATACTTCAATTTAATCCTCTCTGCGTTTATAAAATCATTTACAAGAATCTTAAGTTCTTATTGAAATAACTTGTAAAAAACACTACGAATTTATTTTACAACCCAATAATTTCTATTTTTATGTTATTTAATTTGAACCAATGTTTCCATTTTACTTTAATTTAATAAATTTAAAAAAAAAATCTTATTTTATAGTATAGTACTCAAAGTTTTGTATTGGATTTCACGCATATGTGTCTTTTTGACTGTCTGTGACGTGTATCTCTGACGCGAAAAACCAAATGGGTAATTTCAGTAAGTATGTTCATAGGTTCAATTTCTGATTAATTTTTTAATTCTTGAAATTAGTCAGTATAAAAATGTCAGCCTTTGTTTAGCATTATCTGTCTGTGTTTGATGTGTTGGCCCCATGTGATTCTTCTTTTGAATGCCAAGCCGAGATGTATTATTGTGTCTTTCTGTGGTATTTTGATACTCTCAAGATATACTGGAGAGCAGGCAAGCTTCATATCGGTGTGTGATACAAATATGGTGGGTTTTGTTTTGGTTGAGTCGAATTTTCTAATCTTGAATGATTTTGTTTTATATCGATTTACAAACAATTTTTGTTTTGATTTTCTTCATTTAATAATTCCTATTATTAAAAATTTACAAAAAAAAAAAAAAGTTGGTAATTAACAAATTTTCCGCCTTAACTTCAACATTCTCCAACCTTCGTTTTCAGACATCTGCAAAACAATAAATCTACTTATGACTCGAGTTTCTCAGTCTTTTTAAACAACTGATCTGCTAAATTTTGGCTATAGACATTTTATGACCTACATTCATAAATATGTTAACCTTATGATGTAAACCTTGTCCTCGTTGAGAGAGGATTGGCGCCAGCTAGCTGCTGACAGAGCTGAGGACCGCCAATTAGACGACCACAGACAGGCTATCGCCGACAATGATTAGTGTTACACGGTAGCGGTCGGGGGAACATCCAGAGGTTGAGCACACCCCCCTTGTTATCCTCTCTTATCTCCGCGGCGACACGGGGTCATGGTATCTGCACCGTTAGTGCCCTCTTGTATTCTGCCTCTCCTCTGCTTACTGGGGATGTCTGTCTGTCATGCTAGGCCAGCTTCTTACTCCTTACTGAGCAAAAAAAAAAAAAAAAAAAACTTATGTTCGCCTTAACATATTTTATACACTTTTATTTTAATTTTTATAGGGTCGATTGTACTCTAATTATGGAAAACAGGTTTTGTTATCCTGTTTTTTAACCCGTTCTAACCAGAGTGGAAAGGACGAGATTCATTGCTTGGAAACGCCACAAAATTTCAACTTGCGCAGTCCCGGATTTGAACCGCCTTGAAGTTGCAAAGACTACCTTAACCACCTCGGTCTCCACGGCCATAATTTATTTCTTCCATCATAATCAGAAGGATAATAGCCATCAGAAACTCTTCTATAGTCTAGTTCTATTGTATTAGGTCCATTCCAAAACGTGTGCACACCATGCAGAATACTTGTTCCAGAACGCCAAAACAATAATCGCACACTCTCTTGATAAAATACTCATGTTAAATAGAATCTATTACTTCAGGTCCCAATAGATGTATGATCAATATAATTTTAGGAGAGAAAAAAATACTGAATATTTCCTGAAATGTGATGACTATTCCAAATCATTGTATTAATTTTAAGGCCCATCCGTCTACCAGGAACTTTTGTTATTGATATATTAGACTGCAATTCAGATGCCGCGATTGAAAAAAAACGTTATAAATAATCCAAGATATATAGATAATATAAGCTAGACCTAGGCTCTAAGAACCTACTGAAATCCGCAAAATATTTTATTAAGTGAATTACTAAAATTTAGAAATACAACACAGGTAGTTATTTACTATCAGTTACCGCAAAACCGAATGATTCTTGTTACCAGCCGGAGCTTACCAAATATTTTCCATTAAAATAATTTGCTATTGACATGAACATCGTCTGCGGACTCCCAGAGACTCGTGGCCCACTATTTGGGTACCATCACTCTAGAGTTAATATCCAAATATGTTTTCTTTTAGAATAATTGAGTTATGAACATCATTTATGAACTTTCAGTTGAGTCCTTTCTTCTAATAAATTCTTATATTCCACGTTTAGTTGTTATGGAAACGTTTATCTTTCATTGATTAATATAAAAAACAGAATTTGCCATCCTCAACAATTACTTAGGTTTTTATAATACTTATCGTTTTCGTAACGTTCCATTACCTATTCGAAGTAGTATGTTCCAACTGAGAATAATTTCTTTTGACAATCAACTATCTATTGGGCTTCAAAGAGACGTATGAAGTAAAAAAAAAAAAAGAAAAGACTATTGCTACTTGGCATAAAGTAATATCACGAAAACCGTTGCTGTAATTTCCTAGGAACGAACTAATTTATTAAAAATCTAATGTCTGTTTAAATATTGGTTTTTAGTTATAGACTGATGACACATACCCATTGATAGAAGACAGGAAAACAATGTTTAGGGGGATGAGTTGGTTCTTTTGACTCAGGAGCCTTTGTGTGTTTATCTTTTTAAAAGCTCAGATTAGAAGTTTCACGATTGCAATCATGTAATACTTTCTCTTACTTACTCTCTATAAAATATATAGGCTTGTGAAATTGAATATAGAATTCGTATAATAATTATTCCTTGCTATGAAATTCTTCCTAAGTTTAAACGCTTAAATTAATTGCTTTTCAACTGTCAACTCACACCATCATCACCTTCATTCTGCTCAATATTAGAAATTATATTCCGTCTTAGATGTTTCCGGTTTTCAAGTGCAGCTGTCACTCGTCTTGCAGGTAAACATATAAGGAAGAAAGAGGCGTTCATTCAAAGTGAGATCAGAGTAGAAAATAAACTCATAGATATAAAAATTACAGGGCTTGGCAGTAGTTGTCAATTACTTTCCAGTTTTTATTACCTCAATCACCTCTTTATGGCCTTATATAGAAACTGACGCTGTAGGGGTCTTCTCGTCCAACACTCTATATCTTATTCAGGCGCTAATTTTAACCAAATATCTCTTTTTATATCTTTTAATATCATAAGAGTCGGAAATAATTTATGTTTTTATAGCTCGAATAAAATTTGATTTATTATATTATCTATTATATACATTCTAACATGTAAGGATCATAAAAATAAAAATAAAATATTCCTGTCTAGTATTCTTTACGTTGCATAACACTCAGTTTTATTATCGTCCTCTGTTCTTTTTTGTTTTTTTGTTCATGTTTACAAATCAGGAGTTATTTAACAACAATATCAATTGGAATTTAAAATAATTACAATTTTTTTTTGCGTTAATTTTATAGTAAAAACATACTATACAAGAATTCTAAGCTATGTTAAATAGACTAGCGTTTTTAGCGACGTTTAGCTCAAGTGCAGCTTTGTAGGTTTAATAGTTTCTAAGGTTCAGCATTTGCAAAATAAAAATTGTATATAACTTTTTAAAAATTGATTTTCTCAATTAATCGGTTTATTAAAAGTTGATCCATAATTAAGTAAATAGAAAAGCTGAGGATGGTAGAACTTTATTTTAAAAAATCTAATGAATGTGTAAAGTTAATTAAGAAGCTGTTTAGCCATTTCTTTATATATAAATTCCTAATTATAAGTGTAACTACTTTCATTAAATATTCATAAAATCGTCCATATTTCATCAACTCTCAAATTAAACGGCCTAATACCGTTTCATAAAATAAGCCCCGATTTCCTCCTAGAAAAAAGTTGATTTAATTTGAGAGTTTCTGACATATGGACGATTTTATATAATACCTAATACCTGGCCCTAGGATTTTTTAATGGGAGTAAAAAATCCTTTGTTATGCCGTCCATCGGAGGGGACGTTAAAGGTGGTCCCGAGCCTGTGCGATGTCAGGTACTCGTTAAAGATCCCTAATTAAACTTGGATTGGCAAAATTTAGGACTCCCACTGTAGCATCGTCCGTTAAGTCATACCAGAATAAAGTGACGTTTAATAAATAAACAAACAGCCTAATACCTTGTTTTAAGATCCCTGATACATTTCAATACTTGTATTTTTTTATTTAAATGGAGTTATTCCTAACACTGTAAAGTAATAGTGCTAGGAATAACACCTTAGTTTCATTAATTGATAGCTTATACAGCTGGTTTCCACAACATATATTTTCAGTATTAAAAATCTCCAAAAGATGAAATGGGATATGCGAAAAGAAAGTAGCATTACTGAGGTCAAAAGTGGAAAGTGAATGAAAGAATTGAAATTCACGGCATGAAAGAACTGATGACCTAAGCAATAAGTTATCCGAGGCCGTCAATGTGTTTATTGACTGGCTCATTACCGAAGACCGGCTGTCAGTGTTGTGGGTTGGCTTTCCATATATTCTTTGTAAAAAAACATTAAAATAATTTTTTTAATAATCCTAAACATTAAAAAAAAAAAATTATAATCTGTTGTTAAGACAAAAAACAAGTGTTTTATTCATCTAGGCGGAAAGTAAATCTTATTAATTATTTAAACAATCTGATGCGCGTAAATCAAGACTTTTACTTACCTCGGTTGTTTAAATCAATTTAAGAATTTTTTTTTTTTTTTTAATATTTATTATAGAGATATTTACAACTGTATTAACACAAAAAATACATCAAGTAAATTTGACTGTCCACACATGAGATATGGACATGATAGGCGTGAGAAGAATCTACCCATTGGTAGCACTTCAAAGGTTTTTCAGACAAGGAGGTTTCGAGGCCATCGTCGTTTCAGCCGCCTCGGAGGATGATCAGGAATAGAAGGAGATGAGAGATTGCGGACAAGTGGGTTTGGGTGGAGTAGTAATTTGGAGTGAAAGGAAGTATATCTAATTCGGGCTAAGTCTGCAACTAATGGGATATTCAGGTCTTTGTGGATTATTTTATTGGTGAGAAAGTAAGGGGTATTTAGGATCTTTCGGAGGATTTTGGATTGCAAGGAATTTGATGGCTTGGTGAATCCCCATAGTTCAATTCCATATGTCCAAATAGGCCTAAGTATGGTAATATAAATTATTTTTTTGTAGTAGGTGGGAAGTTTTGAACGTTTGTCAAGTAAATGTTGTAATAAGCGATATCTGCGAGCTGTTTCTTGTCGTTTCAGTCTAGGGTGAGGATTCCAAGTAAGTCGCATGTCAAGATGCAGTCCAAGGTATCGGATCTGTTCAACTGAGGTGAGTGGAATATTGCCAAAGGATATAGTGGGACAGGCAGACATAGGTTTGCGGCGCAGGGTAAAGGTAATTTGATGGGATTTAGTAGGATTTATTTTGTTCCTCTACTTTTGACACCATTCTTCAATGGAAACAATGTGAGACTGAAGGGTTTGGGAAGCAATAGTTGGGTCATTGTTTACAGATAACACACATGTGTCATCGGCGTATGTAGTGAGGACAGTAAATAAAGTTAGAGTTCAAATATTTTTGGAGAATTACGTTCGTTTTCGTTGCAAACATAACTTATAGTGCAACAGTTTAAAATAGTAATTTAACTTTAAATTACCTTTCACATTTTTTGTAAATAATATTTTTTTCTAAAATTGTCAGCTTTCGAACGGTGTATTTTACATGTATATTATTATTCTTACGCTAAAAAAAAAAAAAAAAAAAACCTAAACAATTTGCTCTTTTCTTATTTAGTTGGTGATCAAATTCGTTTAAGTTATATATGGGTGAATCCATTCAAAATGGTCCAGACTTTGCCACTCGACATTTTTGATTTTCGTGATTTTCTAACCAATTATTCTCTAGTCTTTCGTGAATATAAAAGCATAAATAATTTTTTTTTTCGGAGCAATACTTTAAGTATATCAACCGTTTTAAGTCAGCTAGACGGGCTAAAACATGTGATGGGAAAATCTTTTTAATTCCTTTAATCTTTTAGATATCAATTCAAAACAAAAATTAACAATATAATTATGACATGATTGTATTTTACCTAATATATGAATAATACCTAAATAGTGAAGAATGTTGTTTTGAAAAATTATTAAAAAACGAGTCTTTCTTACCTTTATTATTTTTTCATGCATAGCATAGTCGCAGCCCTACTTTCTGTAAACATGTCGATCTTGAGAACATAGTAATTTGGTCTTTGAGACTAAGCTGGTTCCGAAATTATAAAATTCTCATAAATGTTAAAATATCGTTTTCTTCAAGTTCATATTTGAGTATTTTATTTAATTTTTGTCCTAAACACATTACCTAAGTAGCCAAGAAAATGGTTTAAAAAAATCACGAAAAATTACAAAAAACTGAAACCTTTGGCGCGCTATGACAAGGGTTGTTAAAAATGTTTTCACCCTTAAATATTTTTCCTTATATATCCTTATCATTGCACTACTTGTTTTAAAAATTTTGATCGTGTAAGCTATGTCCTTTTTTCAATATAAATTTTTTAAAGAAGGATTATTTTCCAGATCAGTAATATTTATATTAAATACCTAAAAAGTAATGAGTGAAAAATGATGAGACTCAGACAGATTATACCTCATCATTCTTATTGTACCAAAGGTGTCTCACTTTTAAACCGAACCTACTGTTACATAAATTAAGCCCATATCTTGATATCCGTTCATATTTAAAATAATCAAATTATTTATAATATACAGCATCGCTTAATTTTAAATTTTCCAAAAGAACCTTAAGGTAGCGGCTAAACGAAAACAGGAAGACGAGCCCTCCTTTCGGCTTGTTAACTTTGATAGCGACGGTCGTGGACACTCAACACGTAGCCTCAGCGGCCAGGGTACCGCGGTACGTGCCTCCTTTATTATGCTATAAAGCCACTTATTTCCCCAACGTCCTCCTTTTAGAGTTTCTCTTAGGACGTCGGTATTGTACTTCCGTTAGTATCTTGATGAAAAAAGTAATTTAAAAAAAATTAAATGCGTTAACTACTAGTTTATACACTAAGTCATTACTTTAAAAAAAATCTTTTTCTGAAACGATTTTTTAATTAGTCTATTCCGTCCATTGAAACGGGAGGATAATGTAAATACAAATATAAAAAACTGAATTCTGTAGAAATACATTGGATCCTATAAATTTAATATATTGCGGCTCTTAAAAAAAGATCTGGTGCAGGCAACATACGACTTTCACTTACTTTGGTTGTTAAAATCAATATAAATAGAGTACAAAAAGGTTTAAAGAATGATTTTTAGTTCCGTTGAAAAATTATGATTTAGATTAAATAATTTAACGATATAAAATTGTTATCTGCAACAATTAGTTAATTTTATCCGTTTTTCATCACTCTCCCTTAGTTAAGTTGTTTTATAACTTTGTGTATAAGATGATATTTTTTCTCAAATATTTAGCTATCCAACGGTATGTTATACATAGTATTACTGTACTTACTAAAAAAAAATAAAATAAAGAATAAATAAATAAAATAAAAACTGAAACCAGAGGATTAGAGTGGGAATGGAGTTTGTCATGAAAGGAATGATATCTGGTATGGGCCAAATCAGCAACATACGGAACATTAAGGTCTTTATGGATGAGTTTATTAGTTACAAAGTAAGGAGCATTGAGGATTTTACGAAGGATTTTGGATTGTAGGGATTGGATTCAAGAAGAATTTGATGGTTAGATGTGATTTGTATTTTATTTATTTGTTTGATTAATCATAAATGTTCATTATTGAAGGTAATTAACTAAAACCATAAATTTGTTTCTTTACTTAACTTTGTACTGATTCCTATAAATGTTCCCGGAATGAATTTTAAATAATCGACTAATTTGGGTATAGTATCTCTTATAAATTAAGATGTACTTAATATATATCTTTTAAAATAAGTTATTAGTACTCTTATTCATAAAATCTTTGTTTTATTTTTTTATATAAATAAATAACCATTAGTCATGGGATTTGTTAATTAACATCTCTCATATTAATTAGCATATACATGAATTACTGATTGGTAGATATTATTAGGAATATGTTTATCAAATAAAATAATGAAAAAAAGTTGTATTTATTCGTTGGAAGGCAATAAGGTAGATGTTGTTTGAGATTACATCTGTTTAGGCAGCTATAAAGTATTGTTCGTTATTGGCTTGTCTCAAGCATTAACATTTAAAATGTAAATATTATTACGGTAAAATGACTTTATTAAATCATTAATCAGTGTAGCTAATGAAAGAGCAAAAAGTATACACGTTGAGTCCATAAGGGAGTGAAGTTGATATATTTCCACGTCTTGGAAGTAATCTGATTGTTGGAGACAAGAAGTGGAGTCATATTTTTATTGCTGAAATATTAGAACTAAGCAAGGCTTTCAACCTGCCCCATTGATATTACGTAATATGGCTAAGAGGCTACATAATTTTGACTTATCTTAATCTCGCTGGAGACTGTTGCTGCACCTCTATGCATTTGAATGCTGCTGAAGCCGATATATAGCGGGCAGTCACACTCCAAGGGCGAGAAGAGTACTATCATCGGGAGAACATTAAATCCGTTGTTATCCTTCCATATATTGCCCTCTTCCTTTGACAAATAAACTTCTTATCTATTAGCATTCATTAATTCCTGTCCTAAGGTATTATCTTAATAAATTTCTATCATAAATTATTTTGGAATATTGATTTAGTTGCATCTGTAAAAATGTATCCTTCTACCATTATCAAAATTGATTTTTTGTTATACTATCAGGAGTGATTCTTTTAATAAAACAAATACAAGAATATTCTATTAAGATAGGCTGTATTGAATTATAGCACAATGAATGGATAATTTATCCTTGTATATGTGCTGATTAATCAATATTTCATTTTTTTTTTTAATTTTATTCCTTTGGAATAAATGGCGAATCCACACTTGGAGAATGTGAGTTAAAATTGTAAAACTGGCTAATTTATAAAACCTGCTACGTTCACATTATATCTGCTAGTGAATTACTGTTATAATTCAGATAGGAAATTCGTAATATATAGTGTAACCAGTCCTGTAAAACCCTTTCATCTTTAAAAACAAAATATCTCTAAAAAAAAAAACTGCCTTTGGATTCGCTCTTGGTAGAGCAGTATGGTATTCTACGAATGTAACTCTTGTATATGAAAATATTTTAAAAAGGTGCTAATATTTTTTTTTTTAAAGTAAAACATTATGCAAAAAGCAACAAGCAATAGCAGGACAAAATTCTTCTTTTCGTTTTTCTAGAGAGGTAGTGGAATTGGCACTATTTTTTTAAAAGCAATTATAAAATTAAATCAAAAGAACTTTATAATAGTCATGATATGTTCTATAATCTCTTCTATGATATATTTTTTTTTTTTACTTCGTACATCTCTTTGAAGCCCAATAAATAGTTGATTGTCAAAAGAAATTATTCTCAGTTGGAACATACTACTTCGAATAGGTAATGGAACGTTACGAAAACGATAAGTATTATAAAACCTAAGTAATTGTTTGACCTAAGACTTTGTTATGGAAAGGCATGTGTGAAGATGGCGAGCTATCATCTCCTCTCTATATTAACATATTGGACAATCTACAACTCCAATTCTATGGAGATGATGATTTCCGTTCTGGTCTCAGATTCACTAGTGATTGAGAGTTCTTATCTTACCAATACTTCTGCTTTGATACTTGATTTATCAATTAGAATGAGAATTGATTCCCGAAGCAACCTGCCTTGCTCAAGGGGAAGAGTATGTTTGGTATCCTGGAAGGCTAAAAAGTTCAGATTACATTTGTCACATTGCCGATCCTGTTTTTGCAATAATTCCAAAATCAATATCTGTATCAGAATACTTTTCTTAAGCTCCGTTGACTTACCATTGGTTAAGACACCAACATTTCAGAAGATAATTTTCTTTTAGTGTCGTTAAAGCCTTTAGAAAGGCTGTGAGAAAATGGCAGTACATTTGATACCGCTATGTGAGGATATTCTTCAAACCTCGGACAAGTAATAATGTAAATGTGCCACATTATATTTATAATCAATTGTACACTATTTAACTAGTTCCTCGAAAAATGATTTACAACGTTTGATTTAACTAAGTTAAATTAAGGAGGAAAAAGAAGATTTTTTCTGCGTTTATTTTTTTTTTTTTTATAAGTAGATTACATTTGTCAGATGCCAATCCTGTTTTTTATAATTAATCATAAATCAGGGTCTGTATCAGTAATACTTTTCTTAAGCTCCGTTGACTTATCACTGTTTAAGATACCAGTATTTCAGAAGAAAACTTAAGAAAAACAGAAGTAATGGGACAAAATTCATGTTTTCGTTTGTCTAGAGAGGTAGTGGAATCGGCACAATTTTTTTTTTTTTAAAGCAAATATAGAATTAAATCAATAGAAACATATAAACATATTAGTCATGCTATGCTCTTCTTTTTTTTATTTTTTTTATTCAACCACATACACAGACCATTTTGCGAGACTTGTTAATTTGAACTCATATTTCATATATATGTATTCCGAAGTCAGTTGTATAGTTTCGGGAAAGACCAAGATCCCCTGTGTCCAGTTATGGAGTCTCGGAGACTGCTGAGCACATCATTTTGGACTGTGCTTTGAGGCTCTGAGGGTCAAACAAGAGGGGCTCTGGGTCCTCTTGGAGAGCGATTTCTCTCAGCTGGTGTCTAAATAGAATTATCAAAGTATTATGTCATTCGTTCACGGGTGAAAAACTTAACTTGGTCCAGCAGCTCATCACGTAGGTGGAACTGGACGGGATCGAGGGTGGTCAGCCATCGAGGAGAGGCCAGAGTGAAGAAAACTGAAGAGAGAAAATGATTGAGGATTACTATTGGTAGCATCTCATCCAGGTTATTTTACCGAAGCCCGTTTTGCCATATGGCAAGGTAGGTAGAAATAATAAATATGGGTAAGTGAAATAAAACAAAAGAATACAAATAAAATGTAACTTTTCTTCGGTTTATCTTTGTAGTTAATGTTCTGACATTGTTGCGTAACATCTGACTCCAGTATATATTGAATACTATTGTATATAATACATACCGTCCTACTTAAGCCTCAACAATTGAGACCTTGATTTCCATAAGGTACTAAAGGATATTTTTTACAAAATTATTTATTTATTTTAATGTATTTCTATTAATAACTTTTAGTTTCATCTAAATCTTCTATTTGATTTTACAATTATTTTCTAAAGGTACTAAATTACACCTTTAGTTTCGTTCCAAATCATACTAAAATATTACATTTCATAATTTTAATATGATATTATTAACATAGTAAAAAAATAAAATATATTTATTTTAATGCGAACATATCAAATTAGCTAGTTTAATAATACAGTAATGAATGATTTTTCGTGCCTCCTGTAAAATTTTCAAGAATAGATATTGTACCTTTTGGAAATCAGCGCCTCAATTATAGCTCGTTATGGAGTAAATTAAGGTTGGGCTTGCATCTAAAGGAGTTTTCCGCAGTAGGTATTCTAATTGTGCTTCGCATCCCGTCATTTACGGCTCAAATATCTATTAGAAACATGTCAAAGTCGCCAGGTGTTCCCGAATGCCGGTGGGATCAAAAAACAGGTGACATCACTTCCTCTACGGCATTATAAATTCAGAATGTCCTTGAGCAGAGGTCAGGGAATCTTGAACGGTTGGCAAACATGAGGAGGCGGTAAGATGGCTGTCAGGCCGCTCTCAGCCCGGTCGGAATAAAAGACCCTCGTCTCCTATCTATTGTCTCTCGCTCTTATAAATTTTTATATATTTATATTACTTTAAGTATTGAGGCTTATGATGATTTATGGGAATGCGAAGGAGTATGTTAAGACGGTTTTGCTCTTAAGATGATAAGTAATAATTATTCTGAGACTATGCATATGATAATAAAATTCAAGTTCAAAGCACATGTATGAGGATGGTAATGGTAATAATCCTAACTATGTTGTCTGATTTAAAACTCCCATCGATCAAAAAATATACATACTCGCTGGCATAAAATATGTTTTCCCCTTACTTCTCACTGCCACAACCCAATCATTCGAAAAATAGGTGACAACAACAAGACTACTCTATAACGTTACTACACAGCCACTAAATTTTATTCTACAATTTATTATATATACCTATAATCTGTATGAGTTTCATCATATTCCACTCATTCCTTTTTGAGATATTTTACTATAAATATTACTGAGCTGGGAAATAATCCTCCTTTAAAAATTTATATTAAAAAAAAGGATATAGCTTACACGATCAAAATTTCTAAAACTAGTAGTGCTACATAAGGAAAAATTAAGCATGAGAATCATTTCTAACCTCCATTGTCATAGAGCGCCAAAGGCGTCAGGTGATGTACTCTTTTTGACCATTTTCTTGGCTACTTAGGTAAAGTGTTGTAAGGACAAAAAAACATAAAATACTTCCATCATCATTCTAGTTTTTGTTTCGGTCTTAGATATGCAAAATTACCGGGGTCATATTTTTTTAATAAAACGCCATTTTAACAGCGAAGAGAATTTTATAACTCCGGAACCAGCTTAGTCTCAATGACCAAAATTATCATTTATACGCATTTTATAGATTGGTAATCTGCATCAGTTTTATAATTTTTCAATCTGTCCCTTTTGTGATATTTCCGTGTAAACATCGCGAAAAATGAATTTTTGCCAATTTTAAAAATTCATATACAAAGGACTATGTTTTCAAAGTTGAAATTTTCACAGCAAGTAGGACTATGACTAAGCTATAAAACAAAAAAAAATTAAAAGTTAGTCTCTTTTCCATTATGTACTTTTATCTTGTTAAAAGTCTAGTTTTTTATTTATTTTCGAAAAAAATTTAAACAACTTCCTTCCTATATAGGTAATGAGTTGTGGGTATAAAAAAAACTAAGCATGTCCTTATTTTATTGTTAATTTTTGTTTTGATATGTAAAAAATTATAGGAATTTGAAAGATTTTCTCAACACATGTTTTCGCCATATATATATATATATATATATATATATATATATATATATATATATATATATATATATATATATATATATATATATATCTAAATCTAAAGCACGAGTTTTTCTTTTTACAATAAAAATCAGGGAATGGTTTAAATGTTTTTGTAATTGCCGATATTGAATAAATAATATTATTGGATAAAATAGTAAAAAAAAATATCTACCTTCAATATACTTTCTAATTATCAGATTCAGATGTGTTACGCAAATTTATGTAATGGCTTAAATAAAAACTAACAAAAAAAACATAGAACAAGGAGTTAAAAGAGTTGAAGTTGAATAAGTAATTCAATCATATAACATTGAAACTAAAATACGGAAGGCTTTGCGAAAAATTGAGGCATCTTTTAACAAAAATACACGTTATCTTTGTATATTTACTCTCTTATAATGACAATTAATATAAATCATTTTTCACAAAGTATTTTCTTTATTGGACTAAGAAAGTCGTGTAAATGTTGAGAGCCTGCTGCATATATATCACGTTTCAATTATGCATTTATTATACATTAATTTCTAACAAAATGATAAAAATAAATAAATATTAAATTTGTGTTTAGTAAATGGCAAGAATCTTTACGGTTTCTAGGCAAAGTAGTGTTGAGACGAGATTTAGGATTAATGATCTGGCAATTAAAAAAAATATATTATTTGTTGAACCCTGCAAGAGAAACGTAGTATTGACGAGAAATTATTAAAAAAAAGAAAAAATTCCGGCAAGAAGATTAGTTAATAAAAATTAGTTTATTATATATTTTTTCCTGGCTCGGTTGCAGATTGTCGCGAAAGGCTTTCTTCGAATCCTCCAGAAATCGATATGGATCGGGTTTTGGTGTGAATTACGCCTTAGAAGTGAATGAAAGAATCCAGAAGTCCTTGTTCCATTGTTCTCGAACATGGTTATATATGCCTATTAGGGTACTTGGAAATGCACGTTCTACGGCGTTCAAAGTGTATAATTTACGGCTCGACATAATAAGTCCTGTATGGTGCCACTAATGGGACTTATTGAATATTTAAAAGCTGTCGGTTATATTGTATATTATAATTTAAATTGTATTATTTAATTTATTCTGGAATTATTAGTTTAGGTGGGAGCGGCGGTTGTAATAACATGTGTCGTGACATACTATTAGAGTGAACACATGAGCAAAGGTTGTAGTAATAATGCTTGTAATGAATTATAGTATTTTACAAATATCTGTTTGGCTATCATAAACTATATGAAATATATAGAACTTCAATATATTTTTTTTCTTAGGACACTAATTCTTACATAAAAATAATGGTTGTATAGGTTTAATATTATCAAATTAAAAGTTTACTTATGTTAAGTTTAAGTTAAAGTTTATGATAATCTATTATGTTATGTTATATCCATTATTCAGCAAACTGCTGTTAGTTTGATTTCTTTTAACCATCTGTTTTTAAGAGTTAATATGGAAAATAATGCTGAGTTTGCCCGCTTAAAAAATAACTATATATCATTAAAACAATGAGATGGAATAATTCACACTTTTAAAAACGTTTGGTTTCAATTTAAGATTGATTCATTGTTGTAATAATTAATTTAGGTTTCTGAGTGCTAATTAGGAATTCATAAAATCACTTTCTTTTTTCATATTTTATTTATCTTGATAATAACATTTAATGAAAATCAACTTTAATTTATGTTTTGCAAAACAGTTTGTCTGCACAGTCATGATTTTGATCGTTGCGATTTTATTAAATATATTTACCAACAGCCCAAAGCCAAATTAAATATTGTCATTTTTTTTTTTAAACATATTTATTTATATTTACAACTGTATTATATGCATAAAATAAATGTGATGGACATAGTAAACCTATATGAAATACATGTAGAGACGCTATCCATTGGCAGCACTCTAAAAATATTACTAGAAGGTCTCGGAGAATTATCAGGAATCGAAGAGGATGGTAGGATAGAAACTAGTGGGTTAGAGTGGGGATGGAGTTTTTTATGGAAAGCTTGATACCCCGTTTGGGCTAATTCAGTAAAATATGAAACATCTTCATGGATGGGCTTATTCATGACAAAGTAAGGAGCGGTAAGGATGTTACGAAGGATTTTAGATTGTGAGGGTTGGATACCAGAAGAATTCGATGGTTAAGCAGCACCCGATAGCTTTACTCCGTAAGTCCATATCGATCGTATGATGGTCATATAAATAAGTTTTTTTGTTATTAAATGGAAGGTTGAAGCTTTCGTCCAGTAAGTGTCCATGTTCGACGTTTGTCAAGTGGGAGTCCTAGGTAGCGGATCTGTTCAACTGGGACAAGCGGAATATTATTAAAGGGTACTGTTGGGCAGGATGTCATAGGTTAACGACGAATGGTACAGGTTATTTTTGAGATTTGCTGGAATTTATTTTAATTCTCCAATTTTTTTCAGTTGAAAACAAATTATTAATCTACAAGACAATACTGAAGCCCATCTGGACCTACGGACTTGAACTGTGGGGGACAGCTAAACGTTCTAACATCAAACGCATTCAATCCTTTCAATCCAAAGTCCTCCGTACAATAGTAAATGCTCCTTATTATGTCTCCAATTATACCTTGCACCACGACCTTAATGTTCCATTTATTTCAGACCTAATTCCATTCAAATTTTCCAAATTCCACCAGAACCTCATTCATCATCCTAATCCTTTAGCTCAATCCCTATCCAGCTCCACTCATCCATACAACCCACCTAGAAGGTTGAAACGGCAGTGGCCCCGCGACCTTTTGTAAATATATTGGAGTTCTAGCACTGGCTAGATTCTCCACTCAATGTGATGTATGTATGAGTGTGTGTATGTGTATATAGGTATAAGTGAATTATTGACTTTTGTATTGATTCATTATTGTGTATATATTTTATTGTAATTTTATGTTGTGTAAATATTGTATGAATGTAGTATGTTTGATATCATTCAGCAATACTATTAATGTCCAAATTGGGACAGATTGTAAAATTTTCTCAATAAAAATTGTTATTACTATACCATCTCTATCACAAAAGTAATTATTTTAGAACAACATTGATGAATTTTTTTGCAATATAAAAGTTTCATAAATAACTCACAAGCTTTTAGTATTCCACACAGCTTTCTCGTGGAATTCTTTAATTTACTATGTGATATACAAAAAATATGCCTTGAGAACTTGATAAAAAATGATTAAATCTATTGGCCTAAATATATACTATATTATAATCGTGCTTACTTTATGATATTGGTCTTGTAAAATAGGCCATACCTGAGATTCATAAATGAAGCTTGTATTGGATCCACCGTTTGTTGGTATGAGATACCCCAACTTTGTAAGCGACCCTAATTAAACCTGATATGGGTTTTCAGACCGAGTCCACCCACACATAACCCAGAAATTATTGAGAAACTGTAGACAGCCTAGAGACTGACCGGAATTAGGACTTTTGCAGGATCGGTGGCTGGAACTAAATTTGGGACACTTATTTCTATAGTTAATTTGTAATAAAAGCCAACTGTTTTTATTTCCCTAGAGAGCGGCGTGGTCTAGTGAATAGAGATCTAGTCTACTGTTCTCCTGGGTTCGAGTCCCGACTGGGGCAGAATATTATTTACTCAGTTGTGGGGTGAGCGTGGGGTATGGAGACGCACCTAGCCTCTGTAACCCTGTCTCTCTGGGTACCTAAAGATGAGGTAAAATATGTCGGGTGAGTGTGATCTTGTTCTAATTATCTCATTGCACTGCCGTTGGGCCTAGAAACAGTACTAATATCTATATGTACTCAACTCAAGAGACGTACAGGTTCTTTTTTATTTCATTATTATATTTCAAAATAAAAATAATTACCTCGGCATAGTCTCATTTTAATAACTGAACTAACAATAGTATCCAAACGGATGAATAATAAATAACGGTCCATATGGTCTAAAATAAATATAATTAAGTTACTCATAGCGGGTAAAACAGGGATCGCTGGAAGGACATGGGCGTGCTTTTTTATTTTTATTTATATTTATATTTTAATCTTTTAATGTTTTATTTTGTTAGTAATATTATTATTATTTTATCTTACTTTGTTATTCTTATTATTTATACTAGAGATTCGATATTGAAGAAGCGGAGTGTAATATGGTTGCTGATAATTGATAGCTCTTATGATTATTATTAATATATATATATATATATATATATTTAATTATATTATATATATTTGAATTAATATGAGAAATAAGCAAGAAAAGAAAAGAAAAAAAAGCATAAAAGGAGATAAATAATTTTTTTTTTAAATGTTAAAAGAAAAAAAATTTTAAAAGGAAGAAAAAGTTAAAGTTAATTTTTTTGGTTTATTGTATATTAAGATTTATATTATATTATTAAAAAAGGTTCAATAAGAAAAAGTAAGCTGTGTAAATAGCAACCCAATTAAGTTGTTTAATAAAGTGTATCTCTCTATTAAAAAAAATAATAGTTCCCTTCCTTATTTTCTACCTTCCTGGAGGATTGCAACCATTTCCTCTTCTTTTGCCAGCCCTGCTTATACTGACTGTATGATCTATGTAATGGAAAATATACAGTCATGAATAGTATTAAATCGTTTTTCATCCATGGCCAATGAAATGATAAAATGACTGCTTTACAATCGAATATTAGCATGCAAATATCTGTTGGAACAAAGGCAGTCGATCTTTCCTCTTTCGTTCCTTCCCATATTATTCATAGAAACCTTTTTGTTTTCATGCTCGTGAAGGAGTTGATGAATCAAGAGACAACCTGCCATATATGTCAGTTTTCTCTCTCGGAGGCTGTAATTATTAATTGGGATCCCATATCCTATGTATAAGATTAACATTTCATAAAACCGACTCCAAGTGGAGAGGAGGAGAGAATGAGCTAGTATTTCCTAAAAGACTTTTTAAAATTCAGCTTTATGAATATTCAGTAGCCCTTTAGAAAAAAAGAAAAGGACTAACAACAAAAAAACTAAATAAAATAAAAATAAATAAATAAACCAGATCGCCCACACTTATCAATTTAATGGATATAAGTTGACTTTTACACCTTTTAATTCGGAGTTAATAGTAAATCCTAACGTCGCGTGCAGGGGCTAAGCCTCTTAAATAAGCTACCTGAGCCTTGTTACGTGATAATCACAGGCAGCACAAGGTGGGGTATTTATTTTTCGCCCTCTATGTCTTCCAAGTTATGGCCTCATTTTACAGGCCAAATGAAAGGGAAAAAAACTCGTCCTTAGCTGACACAAACTGACATTAATAATGATAATTAACAAGGTAATTATCAACAATACAATTATGCTAAGTCATTAATAATGCGACAGGTCGGATGTTTGTTATACCTGTGTCAACATTAATTAGAAGAGATTCATTGCCATCGGTCGCCCTTTTCGTGACCGATAAAATGTTGCTTTATTAAAATGAACAGTCGTGTAATTTATTTTTATTTATTATGTACATGGATTCGATTTTATTATATTAATTTTGTCTTTGCTGTTAATTTGTCTTTTCCTAAACAAGCTAAAGGATGATTGATAGAGTTCCGGTTTCCGCTTACCGTCTTCTGCATCCATTTGTTTTTAATATGATGAAATTACTCAAACGAAAATAATATTATAATAACCAACTAATTTATTGATGTTATACAATTTTTACTTCAACAGCTGTTTCTTTCTATCGTAATTTTTTTCCTGGACCATGAAAAAGTCCTGGCTGGGTTATTGCGGTATGAGTCCGTTATTTTTTGTGATTTGTTGACTTGTGTCTGAAGGGATGCATAATGACAATCTCAATAGTCCATTCTTCGCTGTAACCTAAATGCATCTCTGACTTTACAATAGATATATTATGCAACGTAAGTGCATTCTATTAGGTTGAAGAGTTTCAAAACCAAATCTAATATTTAATTACTATTTACTCGTTTTTAGCTTATATTAGCCTTGTGTGTTCTGAATGTTTTTCTTTATATATTCTACTATTATTTTTCTTTTTTCTTCATTTATTTCTGTATTACGTTTATTAAAAAAATAATTAGCCTGTATTAATTATTTTAGTCTCCTACTTGAGCATCCTTAGTTATATTACCGATGTGGTTCGACTATAAGTAGTAATGATAACTTTTTTTCTAACTCCCTCCATACTTACTTCGGTTATGATTCTTTTATAATAAACAATAGCTTAAATCCAAGCTAGGATATTGTGCTTTGAGCTTGTTCTTCCACGAATATGAAAATGATGACGGACAGTTTACTTAGTTTTAATAAATTATTTATTAAAACTAAAATTATCATGGCTCCTATTTAATAGCTAAAAGACAAATAATGTTGTTCAGAAATTTTTTAAACAAGCGAGAATACTCGGGCAATCCGAAGAAGGATTATTTTTATTATGTAGAATTCGGCATTTAAAAAGATAAATAAATAACTAATATCAGTTGTAAAAAATTTAAACAAAATAAAATATTTTAAATAAAAAAGATGCTTTTTGATGATACTGAAGAAGATTATTCTTCACATGTACAACTTATATATTTTTAATAGACACAACACAAAAAAAAAAAAAAAAGTAATACTAAGTAAAGGGGCTAAATAGCATTGATGTGTGATGGTTAGTAACTTCTTTTCACTCAGGGTCATATCTTGTGCGTTATTTTGAGCAAGTTTGTTTGCTCTGTAAATGTACATTTGCGCTAAAGGGACGTTACATTTTGACGGTCCTAAATAAATAGGGATAAAGTAACTTATTCTTAAAGTTTTGGTTTGTTGTAACAACAATTTTCAAGGTTTTGCTGCCAGCCTACTCTTGTAGTTTGCCGTGGCTTAACTTTATATGTATATAAACTCCCCGTCAAAAGTATTGCAACACTTATAAAGTATTTGAATTTTACAAAAACGTTCTATTTTTTATATTAAAGAAAGGTTCTGAAGTCAATAATAAACATTTTTAAACTGGAAATAAGCAAGTTTTATTAAAATAAATTACAATATTTCTTCCAATAAACAAAAACATTAGAAAACTTACTTTATTAAAATTTTCCTTTTTTACATTGTTAACTTTTAAATTATAATTTAGATTTGGCTCCAGATATCATTGCTTTCATGACAAACTCCAATACCACTGTAATCCTCGA
The DNA here is from genome assembly GCA_023052935.1 of Piezodorus guildinii. Classification (NCBI taxonomy): domain Eukaryota; kingdom Metazoa; phylum Arthropoda; class Insecta; order Hemiptera; family Pentatomidae; genus Piezodorus; species Piezodorus guildinii. Next base: position 127,187,002 of record CM041294.1, on the reverse strand, counting down.
GTTTCAATCCTTTCTTCCACTTCAATTCCTGATAATCCTCCGAGGCGTCTGAAAAGAAGATGACCTCGAGACCTTCTAGTTTAGAATATTTTTAGAGTGCTGTCACTGGGTAGCTTCTACATGTCTTGTTCATGCCTAATTTCTTTATGCCTATTTACTAGATTTGTTGTACAATACAGTTGTAACTATCAATAAACAATTTTTTTAAAAAATCCAATTTAAATTTTTAATTTACATTTCATAAGACTTATTGTCCCCTCTGGCTTGAATGACTGGTTCCACCCGTCTTGGCACACTTGTAAAAAGATTTTGAAGAATATCTTGGGGTATATTGTCTCACTCCTCCAATACAGTTGTCTTAAGCATTTCAAGAGTAGCAGGAGGCAAATCTCATGACCGAACCTTTCTTTTGAGATAATCCCAAACCTGCTCGATTGGGTTAAGGTCAGGACTTCTAGATGGCCAATCAATGGTGTGAATATTGTGGTGTTCAGGTATTCAGAAACACATCTTGCCTTGTTAGGACGAGCATTATCATGCATAAGCAAAGCCTATGAATGACATAAAATGCACTACATGATCTTGAAGAATCATTTCTCCATACCTCAAAGCATTCAAAGAACCTGCTTGGATTGGCACTCACTCAAGATATGCCACCCTAGAACATAATAGAACCCCCTCCAAATGGCTCAGTTTCTCGTGACTTAAACTATTAATTGTAAATAAAATTAATTGTTTTAACTAGATTTAAGAGAATGAGGGAACAAACTTGAGGAAAACGAAAGATAACCATGGACTGAAAGAAAATTTGAAATGAATGAAACAAAATTCCATCGTTTGGTGGGAAACAGTAAATAAAAATTATATTTCTAATCCCTAATATCTCTTATTTAATAAATAATATTACTATAAATATAAAAAAGGTCTGGATTAAGGTCAAAACCAAGAAAATCTCGGGAATTATGAGTGTTGCAATACTTTTGACGGGGAGTGTATATATACACACACATATTGTTAGTATTTTTTAATGTTACTTTAGAGTATCTTTGTTCAATCTGTATATTCGTTGTTGTGGTCTCCTCCATACATTGTGTTTTAAACTACTCCTATAATCATACCTAGCTCATCCTAAAATTTCTTATTTAAATCTTTGTAAACAAACTACAAAACATTTTTTATTAATCAGATTAACATTATATGTTTTTAAATTCCTAATCCCAGGCCTTCACTATTTTCTTAAAGACAACGTTTATTTCTAAACACTTCTCCTTTACACAGTTCCTGTACGAATCTTTGTCTCTCTTATATGAAAAGACTCTTGCATTTTTAAGTTTTCGAGATTCTTTTTTTTATAAATCCATTGTTTCACATCTATCACTTCTACAAACTTAATAAAAAAGTCTTACTTAATGTTTCGGTTTAGATTTTGACAGTTAGGCTGGCCAGATGGTCTCCTTACTATGATATCACCTTCGATTGAGCCGGTAACGGTTAAAACATGCTTTAATCCGAAATGTAAATGAACCTCGTTAAAAAAATAAATAAATAAAAGCTTTTAAAAGAATACTTCCTGCTGGATAGAAATGAATGGAGACTTTTTCAAGGCTTCTGAATTGTGACGAAATTGGCATGGGTAGCAGGTACACTTAATTTCAACTTATGGACGTCATATGGTACATTTTGGCTGAATTTATGCCTATATATTTTTGAATTTCGTGAAATACTAATTTTAAACCTCAAAATTGAGTTATGTATGTCTAATTTATTATGAAGTTTTGTGGTTTTATTTATATTTCAATGTGTTTTCATTGTTATTAGACATTTTTTGTGCATCTGTTGTTTTCTTAATCCGCCTTATATTTAAAAAAAAATATTTTGACTTGACCTTATTTTATGGCTATTCTGTGTAGAAGTCAATGCCAATCATCTATTTTCTATTTATGCTAAATTTTTTATTCCAATGTCATTTAATTGATGAATTAATTAATTTAGAATAGTACAATAAACTTTTTGACAAATATATAGAGAAATAAAGAAAAAATAAACCTTGTGCGACAGAATAATCTATTGTTAATACATGTACTATATTCAATAATTTATATAAATGAAATGTACCTTTTAACACATACATTACATAAGGCATTGTTATGTTATATTGTTATTAATGCAAAAGCTATAAGTTTTATTTATTATTAATTACTAAATAGCCAAATGAGGTAGTATTCCTCATATCATTTACAAAAATATACATATATTTATATTGTTTATATTATATTTATATATTATATTTTATATTAACAACCAGTACCACTGCAATACATGAAGGGCCTTGAGTTAATAATACTTAGTAAGGAAGTACTACTTCATAACAGTTAAGCAAGCGTTTTTCCTTCAATTAAAGTACCTATTTTATAAAAACTAGGTTAACCTCAGGATGAACGATGTAATGATTTAACATATATATTATTACAAAATGAAAAAGATATATATATCAAGGATTTATTTCTTACTTATTTATATTGGTTTTAAGCCATTGATGTTATGGAAATTCTAATATTTTATATTGAGAAAGTAATAATTCTCTTTCTGTTTCCTTGATATTTAATGTATTAAAAATATTCATTCAAAATTTACTTCAATATTTAAATTAATTTTATCAACCATCGTGATTCTATCGAATTCAGTCGTATTTTTTTTTTTAAATGTTCATTCAAAATCTACTACAATAATTTATTTAATCTTATCAACTATAATGATTCCATCCTGTTCCAAAATATGTTTTTTTTTTTTTTTTTTTTGTCAGCATAAATAAATATATTTGTACATTATACATTTATAAATAATTATAAAACGGGCTGTACTTTTATTTAATTCCGATCTAAAAGGGCTTCTTCTAAAATTTATTGCATTCCTAGTGACTCTGATCTATCTCTAAATATTGTTACGGGCTACGGGGTGTGCGAAATGAACTACTCCAGTTTACAAATTACAAATGTTTATTAAATACAGAAAACACAAATACAAAGGGATTACTAACCACTATATTAACAATAATAATGGAATTACTAGCTTAACTACTAAACAGTATACATATAAAATGAGGTATTCCTAACGAATAAACTACTTACAATCTGCTAGACTTATTCTAAGACTTACAACCATAAACTATATATAAACTACAGTCTTCTAATTTCCCACCGACCGATTATCACAATACTGACACACAGTTTCACTACACTGTCACACTGTCACGAGTTGTTCACTGTCACTGTTCACTGATACATTCACTTGAGCAAGATCAAGACTGACTCACCTAGACTCAGGGGACCCCTATTTGTACCACCGCCGAATCTTCTAGACCCGGGCGCAGGTAGGGTGGTGGGCCTTTCCAGGCACTTCGAGGACTGTCCAGGTCCAGAAGTCTCTAGCCTCATCTAGGCCCCTCCAGGCGTGGTCCACCCGTCATTGTCTTGACCGTAGCACTACCCCCTCCTTAGACGTGCTCTGCCCCAGAGCACAGATTGCAGAGGCTGAGCGATGCTGATCTTCCTCCGATGTAGGTGTTTTGTCTTTCCAGGGGTTGAACGTGCATACCATTATGATGACTCCAGAGTTGGCGAACGTCTCTTCTACAATGTTCCTGACAATCCTCCACTCCAGGCCATCGTATCCACAACCCAACTTCGGGATGGCGAGCTTGGTGACACGCAGTTCCAGAAGCTTTCTCCGCAGGTCGTCAAGACTCCGGCGCAGTGTGTCGTATGTCGGCTTCTGCTCTGATGAACTCTTGGTAACCAAGTAAAACAGGTGCCGGCCTTCATGCTCTTGATGGAGAGTCTTCCCAACTCTTGGTCCCTGGCGTTCCAGCTCTTCAATTCCAGCGAACTTCTTCCTGAAGACCGTCGCAATCCCCCGGGAATTCCTCAGATGTTCGGCGACACAATGTGCTAGAGCATAGTCTACCGGTAACGAGAATATGTCTCTGTAAACTGTCTGCGTTACCCTAAGGGAGTCTGGCGCCTTAGGATGGGGAGTTAGGTCCTTGTCGGTGAGGTTCCTCACTTGCTGTTCCTCTGTAGGGCCATGGTTTCCCTTGTATGGAGCCAATCGGTTGAAATGGACTACCTTGGGTTTTCCTTTGGGCTGCTTCCTGATCCTATAGATGACATCATTGATCCTCTTGATGACCTCATACGGTCCGTCCCAGGAGTTTTGAAGTTTCGGTGAGTAGCCTTGCCTTCTTCGAGGATCGTGTAGCCAGACCAAGTCTCCAGGTTGGAAGCCACCTTTCTCTGCCTTGATGTCGTAACGCTCCTTCATTCTGTCACTTGCTCCCTGGATGTTTGTGCGAACCTTCTCGTGAATAGTGTTCATTCGCTTCCGTAGGTTCGTGACGTAGTCTTCTCCGGCGACCTCCTCATCAGGCTTGAAACCGAATTTCAGATCGCAAGGCAAGCGTAGTTCTCTGCCGAACACGACATTGGCGGGGGTCTGCCCTGTCGTTTCATTAACTGAACTACGATAGGCTAGCAGGAACAGATGAAGATATTGGTCCCAGTCTCGCTGATGGTCAGAAACTACCTTGGCCAAATATCGACCCATCGTCCTGTTCATGCGCTCTACCATGCCATCGGACTGAGGGTGAAGAGGCGTCGTTCTGGTCTTCCGTATTCCTAGAGCCTCGCACATCCTGGTGAAGACTGCCGACTCAAAGTTTCTTCCTTGGTCAGCATGAAGTTCCATGGGCACCCCAAACCGACTGACGAGCTGCTTCACGAGAACATCTGCAACCGTGGCGGCCTCCTGATTCGGAAGGGCGTAAGCTTCCACCCACTTTGAAAAATAATCCATGGCCACGAGAATGTATCGGTTGCCATTATCTGTCACAGGAAAAGGGCCAGCGATGTCTACCGCTATTCTCTCGAATGGTGCTCCTACGTTGTATTTCTTCATAGGTGCCTTCTTTTTCCTTATCGGTCCATTAGAGGCGGCACAAGTTGCACACCGCCGGCACCAATCTAACACATCGTCCTTGAGGTTTGCCCAGTAAAAGCGTTCACGAACCTTTTCTAATGTCCGGTGAACTCCAAGGTGGCCACCAGATGCTCCATCATGTAATTCCCTCAGTACTTCGGGCACTTTAATCTTTGGTACGATGAGCTGTAGTCTCCGCTGATCTCCCTCTGTGTTCTCCAATGCTCGTTTCAGCAGACCTTTGTCCAGTAGAATGGAGTTCCATTGAGCCCAATAGGTTTTTATATTTTTCGACATTGGAGCAACATCCTGCCAGCTTGGTCTCCTTTGGCCTGATAGCTTCCATTCCCTTATTTGTTTCAAGTCCGGGTCCTCGTCCTGTTCCTTTGCCAGTTGTGTGTCCTGCCAACCGTCGGTGACGACCGTAGTCCGCAACACTGTTGCTTGCTTTTCTTCTTGTCGAGAACAATGCTTGCATTCTCCGTCACAGGGTCTCCTTGAGAGCGCATCCGCATTCCGGTGACTCGTTCCAGAACGATGAGCAGATTCGAAGTCATATTCCTGAAGGCGCTCGATCCACCGTGCAACTTGTCCCTCCGGTGACTTGAATCGCAGCAGCCACATTAGAGCTGCGTGGTCCGTTCTCAGTAGAAATCTTCTTCCATACAGGTATTTATGAAAGTGCTCTATGGACTTAACCACTGCCAGAAGCTCTTTCCTTGTGACACAGTAGTTGCGTTCTGGAGCTGACAGTGCTTTGCTGAAGTACCCAATAACCTTTTTTTCCCGTCTTGGAGTTGAGAAAGGACGCTTCCAATAGCAGTGTTGCTGGCATCTGTGTCAAGAATGAACTTGCCCTCGGGACGTGGATAGCTTAGAATAGGCGCACTACTCAATTTCTTCTTTAACTCCTCAAATGAAGCCTGACACTCGCGATCCCAAAGGAAAGTCCGTTTTTCCTCAGTGAGCCTGGTAAGAGGTTTTGCGATGTTGGCGAATCCTTTCACGTACCTCCTGTAGTAGGTGCAGAGCCCGAGGAAACTTCTCACTTGGTGCTTATCTCGAGGTGCTGGCCAATTGGTGATCGCTGTAATCTTCTCTGGGTCAACAGCAACTCCGTTGTCTGATACAACATGCCCCAGGTAGTTGACTTGCCTTCGGAAGAGATTGCACTTCTTCGGGTTCAGTTTTAGATTAGCTGCACGCAGCCGTTCGAAGACCCGCTCCAGATTCTCCAGATGGTGAGTGAAGGATTTTCCCAGTACAATGATGTCGTCCAAGTAAACCAGGCATATCTCCCAAGAAAGGCCTCTTAAGACGCTTTCCATCAGCCTCTCGAACGTTGCAGGTGCATTGCAAAGCCCGAATGGCATTACCGTAAATTGCCAGAGGCCAGTGCCGATTGAAAATGCCGTCTTCTCCTTATCTTCCGGTGCCAATCCAACCTGCCAATATCCACTGCGGAGATCCAAGGTAGAAAATAGTTTGCAACCCTCTAGTGTGTCCAGCGTGTCGTCAATCCTTGGGAGTGGGTAGCTGTCCTTCTTCGTGGCGTTGTTCAAAAGACGGTAATCTACGCAGAATCTTGTCGTCCCATCCTTCTTTTTTACCAGTACGACAGGAGACATCCATGGGCTACTCGAGGGCTCGATGACACCATCATTCGCCATATCCTTAATAATCTCCTCGGCATCCTTTCGTTTAGCTAGCGGCAGCCTCCTCGGGATCTGTCGGATGGGCTTTGTATCCCCGGTGTCAATTTTGTGCTGGACGATGTTCGTTCTACCCCGTGGTCCTGAGCTGATCTCGAAAATGTCCTGCCATCGGGTAATCAATCTCTTCACGAGTTCGCTCTGTTCAGGCGAAAGTTCTCTGCATGATTCCTCCACGAATCCTTTTAATTCTTCGGGTAGTCCTCGTTGCTCGGTGGGGTTGCGTTGTAGCTGTCGGACTACTGAGGTAGCGGCCGTACATTCTCCGACTGGTGTTCCTCTCTTTAGTGTCACCGGGAAGCTGTTCAGATTCATCAGTCGGATTGGGGTGGTATGTCCGACCTTGATGAGAGACCTTGCAACCAGAACACCGCGTCCGACTTCCTGCTCCTCGTGCTTCCCAGGTTCAAGTAAAAGACATTGACCCTCCGGTAGTCGTCCATTGATCGTCCCATGCGTCAGAATTTGACTCCGTGCAGGTAAGGTGGTGTCTTCTAGTAGGAGTACTCGTGCATAGAGGTCCTTTCCCTGCCGAAGGATGACCTCTTCGTCTCCCAGCGTCATCACACCTCTCGACATGTCCAGCTTGATCCCGTATTTGATCATCAAGTCCATGCCGAAGATGACTTCCTCGTCTATTTTCGCCACGAGAACGCGGTGCTCTAGACGTTGGCCCCCGATGAAGAAAGTGGCAACTGTCTCCCCGTAGACCTCGGCTGGCTGTCCTGTGGCTGTCCGTAACGCCCAAGTGGTAGGTAATATCTTCTTAGCGTTAACTGCCTTCGGGTTCAGTATTGTCATGGTTGCGCCGGTATCCAGCAGAAAACTCCGCAGCTGCCCGTTCACCATTCCATCCACATAAAAACTATTTGTCTTGCTCCCTATTGTCGCGATTCTCACGGCGACCCTGGGGCCTTTGATGCTACGGGTTGACAGTTGCCCCTTCCCATCAACCCTCCTTAGTTTTCCTGTGGCTTTTCCGGCTTCCTGGTAGGACACTTGCTTCTGGGGTGTCCGAGTTGACCGCAGCTCCAACAGCGTATCTCCTTTTTGCGGGTCCTGAGGGCTTCTAAAACCTTTGCTACTATGTCCTCGATGGTGGGGGCCGCGTTAGGCTCCGCTTCTGCCGCTCGAACTCGTGCATGTCCACGGACTGACTGCCTGACAGCCTCGAATTCCATGGCCTGCGACAATGCATCGCCCAAAGTTTTAGGGCGTGCGAGTTTCACTGCCTGTTGGGTTTCCGGGTCTCGAAGTCCATCCAGGAATTTGTCGATAGCCAAGCTCTCGTAGACGTCGTCGGTGACCGTTGGGTAGGCATTCCTCACTAGCCGGGCGATATCTGCTTCAAATTCCTGCAGCGTCTCGTTGGTCTTCTGGACCCTGTTCTTTAACTGGGAACGGTATAGTTGGTCCATGTGGCGATGGCCGAAACGCATCTCCAGTCTTTTCATCAGCTCACTGTAGTTGCACCGCTCCGACATGGGCATCCCCTGTAGCACTCCTAAGGCGTCTCCACGCAAGGCTAGGCACAACGCTGATGCTTGCGTCTCCTTTGACCACCCGTGGATCGAAGCCGCTGTCTCGAAGAGAGTCATGTAGTCCTCCCATGGCGTCTTCCCGTCGAACAATGGGATGGTGTTGTGTGTTGGTGGCATCCCAGCATTGGCGGAGGGAATGGTGTTGTGAGGGCTTCTCTCAGAGGGTTGGTCGGTGTCGATTGTCGTTGGGTTGTTCATACGTTCTTCTAGAGCTTCTATTCTCACCCTAAGTTCATTTTCTACAGAATCGACTTTTTCTCCTAATCTAGATTCTACATCAGCTAACTTATTATCTACACTTTCCATTAACTTAGTTTCTAAATTGCCTAACTTAGCCTCCAATGTATTTTTAACAGTACTTAATTCATTACCTAACTTCTTTTCTACATTACCTAACTCATTTTTAACAGTACCTAACTCATTTTTAACAGTACCTAACTCATTTTTAACAGTGCCTAATTCAGTTTTAAAAGTTGCAGACAACTTACTGAAATCATTTTCAAACGTAATCTCGTCTGGATTTTCCCCTGAATCAACAAAAAATTGGCGCAAGCGTTGTTGCAGTACTAATTTCGTTCCGGAAGTATCCAGATCTCGTTCTTCTAACTCCCGTCTTAAGTCTGCAACTTTTAAATCATTCAGTCTAACACTCTGAGAAGTCATTTTCCACACAGTAGCCCAATAATTACAAAAACAAGAAAACCAAAATTATAACCATTTACAATGATCCCACTTCTGACACCAAATTGTTACGGGCTACGGGGTGTGCGAAATGAACTACTCCAGTTTACAAATTACAAATGTTTATTAAATACAGAAAACACAAATACAAAGGGATTACTAACCACTATATTAACAATAATAATGGAATTACTAGCTTAACTACTAAACAGTATACATATAAAATGAGGTATTCCTAACGAATAAACTACTTACAATCTGCTAGACTTATTCTAAGACTTACAACCATAAACTATATATAAACTACAGTCTTCTAATTTCCCACCGACCGATTATCACAATACTGACACACAGTTTCACTACACTGTCACACTGTCACGAGTTGTTCACTGTCACTGTTCACTGATACATTCACTTGAGCAAGATCAAGACTGACTCACCTAGACTCAGGGGACCCCTATTTGTACCACCGCCGAATCTTCTAGACCCGGGCGCAGGTAGGGTGGTGGGCCTTTCCAGGCACTTCGAGGACTGTCCAGGTCCAGAAGTCTCTAGCCTCATCTAGGCCCCTCCAGGCGTGGTCCACCCGTCATTGTCTTGACCGTAGCAATATTATATATTTATAATTCATATATAAAGAGCATTTGAAATAAAATTTGATAATGCATTACTTTTTATTATGTTTTATTTCTCATTTAATTTTTAAGACTCTAAAACATTTATATGAAATCAAATTTAAAAAAAAAAAAATTTCAGGCAATAAAAATCATCCTGAAAGGAATATCAAATAAAATATGGGGATTTTATTGCTATGTTGTTGTTGAGGTCATCGATCTTCCGATCCATTAGGAGGTTATCAGAGTTGGGACAAATCGATTCCTCGAACAAGATTCAATGGCGCTAGTTTTTTGGAATTCCGGCTGTTCTCTTTTTACCAGGGGAAGGCGATCCAGATGTTTATCTTTGGGATTTATAAGAATCTGTTGGGAGGAAGAGGGCAGAACGAGGTGGCCTGTTTTATTGTCGGGCGGTCGAGGGATGGGGCACAGGCGGCTCGGGGTCGTTGAAGAATCATCGCCCGGCGTTCTAACGGCTCGGCCACGGCCTCCGTGATTAAGACGTAAGTGAAACGGTACGGAGCAAGTGAAGATGATTGATCGCCCAGTTAGGGCTCTGACGTTTTCTATTCCGGGATATCTATATGGCGGCGTTGTTGATGACGCCGTATGAGATCTATCTATGACGCTCTTAAAGTACCTTTAATTAAAAGAGTTAGAAACGAGGGATTGATGACTTTGGGAAACTCTCTCTTGCATAATTGAATAACTTTATGGATGAATACAAATGAGACAAATCAGTCAATTAGGCATGTACTCTCATATCCATATTTCTATCATAACATTGCAATTTACTTTTTTACCTGAAGAGGTACCCAAAGTTGTTTATTACTTGGGAATCATAAAGCTACTAATTTTACATTTCAATTAACAATCTACAAACAATGTGCCTATCACTGCCTGGCTTACCACAAAATTATCATGATAATAGAAAGAGTAACTCTGCAACTAGTTTCCTTAAGATTAACAAATTTTAACAATAAATAAGCAATATAATATAGGATATCTCGTCGAGAGACCTATAAAACTTGACTACTGCCGTGTGGTATTTGGTCGCCGCTCAATGGTGCAAGAGAAACGGGTGTAGTGCATTAAGAAATGGTTTTTACTTTCACTTACCTGTGTATGAAATATATAGTGAGGGAAAGTATTGCGATGGAGAAAATTTTCGTACTCCAATTTCCGACGGGAAAACGCGTTTAAGGGTCTCCTGAGTTCAAATGACCAAGCCCCGAAAAAAAAGGTCTGTGTGTCCTACGAAGTCCTACGAAGCTGAAATTTCATATTTAAGCTATCCACCCGAGATGTTACGGAAAATCTGTCATCAAAATCGACTTACCAAAAGAGCCACTTTATACCATGCATTTTGTGGCTTTTTATGATTTTCTCAAAAAGCGCTGTAACGATTTTGATTTAACTCGCTACATTGATGTAAAATTTAACGGGCTTTAATATCAATAAGGGGTTTCATTCTGATTGAAATCGTCTGACAGGGCTTAAATGTCGATATTTAAATTGTCTGCCTCTTAACTACCGTTAATTTTGTGCATTCCAAAAGATTAATCATCTCATCCTAATTACACTGATAAAGGACGGCTAAATATACAAGTTGGACGAATTTGATGACCAAATAAAGGATAAAAGAGAAAAAAACTATTTTTTAACGTAATTGTTTTTTTTAATATTAAGAACAGTAATATAGACGGTATATTATACCTTTGGAAAGAGAAGGATTTTAGAAAAAAAATATCATCTGATACACAAAGTTGTAAAAAGTAATACAAAGTGACGGATGGGAAATAAGCTTATTACTGATTAATAATTTAATATAGTTATATTATTTAATCTAAATCATTTGTTTCCAACGAAAATGAATACATGTTTTATTAAAATCAACTTAAAATATTTTTCAAATTGAATTATATTTAATAGTTTTCAAATTGATTTTAACAGTCGAGGTAAGTGAAAATCGTGTGTTGCACGCACATTTTTTAAGAATTGTCTTGGGCTCGAGCGGTCTCATGTGTCCCAAATTCATGGCGAGTCAAAATGGCTTTTTCCCTAACCAGTAGATTTTTCCTTGGAAGATTCTTATACCGAACTATCAAACCCCAGGACCCTTCCTATATCTACGATCAATCAAATCATCAATTCTTTCACAAGAAACTAGATCCCGTCCTTCACATGTTCAACAAATATTACTTGAATTGGATATTAAAAATCAACTCTAATAAATTTGAACGAATTTTTTTTTTTTACATCGTCCCAATATAAACTATCACATTGTAATAAATTCCTTTGCAATAAATAGATTCCTTGGTCGAAATCCAATAATTACCTTGGCCTAACTTTAGAAAAATATCTGACCTTAACAGGAAAATAGGCAGTGAAAAAAAAAAGAAAGTTGTGTAAGCTCCTAAAACAAATTAATCAGATATAAATCAGTTCTTTCTCAGATCACAAAATCCTCGCCCCTTAAATATTCAAAATTTTCTAAATTCAAATAATCAATGAGGGAGCGGCGTGGTCTGGTGGGTAGAGCGGTAGTCTACTGTGCTCCGGGTCCTGGGTTCGAATCCCGGCTGTGGCGGAATATTATTTATTCTGTTATTTAGGCTGGAGGGAGATCCTGGGGTATGGAGACCCTCCTGGGGCACCCCCAGCCTCTATAAAGTGGGTACCCAAAAATGGGAAAAAACCTGGCGACTGAGCGTGATCTCGGCCGAATCACCTCATTGCACGGCCGTTGGCCTAGAAACAGTACGAATCTCTATATGTACTGAACCCAAAACTCTTCATGGGTTGTGGTGGTACAGTTCTTTTTTTTTTTTTTAAATAATCAATAGCTATTAAACTGTACACAAAAATATCCTGTGTACTTAATGAATTATGCCTCCTCACAGTACAGCAATTCTTTCTAACCCAAACCATCTCATACTTCAACAAAATAAAATCCTCCCTTAAACGCTAGAACCAGAAAATAGGACTAAGCATGTGTTGGTCAGTTAAAAGTATTAATTTAGTTAGTTATTCTTTGTTTATATTTTATTTCACAAGCTTCAGCTATTTATAATATTTTTGTTCTGTTTAGGTTTTTTGTTTCTACAATTTTTGCTACCAATAAAAACAAATGTAAAAAAGCAACATAAATTGCTATTTTAAAATGTAACTGTTTTTGATACAAAGATGCTACATTCAGAATCGTATAAAAATATTCTGTTATTTTTACTTTCATTTACTGCTATTTTTACAATACTACCATATGAAATATATAGTATGGTATATGAAACATATAGTAAGGGGAAGTATTACGATCTTAAATATTTCTTAATTCCAGTTTTCACCGAAAATACACGTTTTTAGTGTACTCTCCTTTTGGTAGATAGTCCTAAGTCCAAATTACCAAATCCTGCAAAAAAGTCTGTGGAGGGGGGGAGGGGTAAGGGAGTGTGGTAAGTCTAGCACGAAAATGAAAAGTTGTACGAAGCTGAAATTTCATATTTAAGACAACTATACACCTAAGGGTGTTACAGCATCTTTTTCATAAAAATCGGTGAGCCAGAAGAACACTTTATGAAATGCATTTTGCACCTTTTCACCATTTTATCAAAAACGGCTATAACGATGTTATTAATATCATATAGCTTTTTTTCTGATGGAAATTATCTGACGGGGCTGAAATGCCGGTATTCAAAATTATCTTCCTTTAAACTACTCTCAATTCTGTAGATTAAAAAAAAAAAAAAAAAAAAAAAAAAAGTATATATATTAATATATATCATCTAATTAGCATTGATAAAAAGAAACGGATAAACATACAAGTTAAACGAATTAGATAATCAACTGAAGGAGCAAAAAGCACATACTTTTTTAGTTGTTTTTTCTCGGAACATTAGAATAGTAATATAGATGTATAATATACTGTTAGAAAGCTAAAGAAAAGTCGAAGAAAACATCATAATAAGAACAAAATATAATTATTAGATAAAAAATTATCTTATATGCAAAGCTGTAAAACGTTATAAAGAAACATGTAATGGGCATACACGTAAGAGATTAATTTTTTTTGTTAGATTATTTAAGCTGAAACACATTTTTCTATCGAAACTCAATATAATTTTTTAATATTTAATTTAAAAGTTCTTTAATTCGAGGTAAGTGAATGTCGTTTGCTGCGTGCACCAGTTTTTTGTATATACATGCTTTTTTAATTTTTCTTTTGTATGATTATATATTTTTTTTATATAAATGTTTGGCATAACTTTGTTTTCTTAAAAACAATACAATGATCGTATATAAATTAAGAATTACTTTATGCTATATAATATATTGACATGACTACCTTGGGAATTTTGCTTGTTGGTAGGGTGTTTGTACATAATTAAATAGACATTTGGTTTATAATTTTCTATTTTAAAAATACAAGCATTTTCATGTCCACTGTTGAACACTTAACTCCCTCCAACAATTTCAATATTGGCCATCACAAGGAGAACGGTCAGATAATTATTGTTTGGAATATTCTTAAATAGATAATCGAATATGAAGAGCCACTCCAGCCCATTCATTCTCGGACAGGAAATGAGTCCCGGGATTCCAAACCTCTTGTCGTCAAACCGTGCCTGTTTAAACATTCTAGTTTCTGTTCAGGTTTTTTTTTTTTTTTTTTTTCTCTTCGTTTCTTTATTTTACTATCCTTGCAAGGAGGATATTAGTGTAACGGTATTCATTAAGGATTGGTTCGCGAAAAAGTAAATTCCAGAAGAAGCACTGCTAATTTACATATGTTTGCGAGAAAGTAAAAGAATCATTCATAAAAAATAAATAGTTACGTCTGTCTTTTAAAGTTCTTTTTGTTTCCATGAAATTAAGCTTATGTTTTTAGACTCAATTTAAATGTAGGCATAATTATTTAATTTTGGTTTATTATTTTCAATAATGAACTGTTGTATTCGACCAAGTAAAAATTAATAAAATAAGTTTTCCTATAAATATGAGATTAAACGTTTGAAGAAACCTATAACGCTATTATCGAATGTCTGCCATCCGTGGTGCCATTATTCCGAATCCGTTGGATCAATATTATCGAGATATGCCAAAAATATCAGCTAATTAGCTATTGGTACTCTTTTAGAAGACGAAGAAGAAAAAAAAAGAATTTAGTTTTAGAACCAATCATCATTTTTCTTAAGCTCTTTGTTCAGATATGACAATCAATTGTGTAATAATTTGCAGCTTAATATAATAATATTGGGAAAATCATTAAATTTGTAGTACTAGTAACAAAGTCAGTATTGAAGATGAATTTTTTATAAATCCACTTGTTATAAGTATATAATTAAAGTACAGTAATTTGAACCAGAGCAATACAACCTTCCTTAGATTTAAAGAAACAAATAGTAATGTATAGCAATTTATATTGATGTGAAAATTCATTCAAAGAAAATCGGACTTTTATAACTAGAAAAGGTACTATAATACTAAACACTAATTAGGACTGGTACTCTTTGGTGGAAGTAGAACCTTACATCCATGAAATATTTAAATATAAAAGATTTCTGACGAATTTTTACAAAGTTTTATATATGGAATGGTTTTCTCGTTGACGGTTTGGAAAGCAATTTATAAATAAATTAATCCGATTGAAAAAATTAACAATTCGCTACGTAGAGACGATTTAATTAATTTATTTATATCTGACTTTTTATTTCTAAAAATCTTCACTTGGGAATAAATTTTGCGGATAATTTACGATTTCGTTATAAACATATGTTTTGTCGCTATTTGGTTGAATTGTAATTTTTTGAACTGTTGTACGTCATGTGCCGATAAACTATCCTGATTTATTGATATAAATGCTCTTTTGTCGGTTTGTCGAAAGAATTTTGTTTAATTGTAATTATTGTTTTTAATTTGAGGGTAGTAATTAGTTAAAAAATCTAATACAGTAGGAACAAAATATAAAAAGGTAAACTTAATGAATCATATCAGCTTCATGTGATTTCTTTATCATAAAGTTTGATTTTTCAACAGGATATCTTTTTGTGAAATTTTAATGTCCATATATGTAGAAAGCAGGAATAAATTTGATGAATGTCATTTTTTTATTTCAAGGACATCAGCTTAAATCAACTTGGCATTTGTAGACAAGTCTAACTTATTCCAATGACCTATACCTTCGCTTGGATTAATTTTAGTAAATTTTGTTCATAGTCTCCGATTTTATTATTAATAACAAATACATTATATACATATATTTCAGTTATATCTGACCTTTTCTTACCCGAAGGTATTCTAAGGTATAATTTAAGTAAAACATAAGTTTGAAAAATATATAATTTTTTGTGTAAAAATTACACTTAGTGAGAATAAAAATTAAATTGAAAATAAAGTTTGGGAAATAGTGCTTTAATTTATTTAATTTAGATATTGTTCTTAAATTGTATTATATACATACATACAACACATCCAAATTCTCAAACGGGTTTTAAAAAATGTGTAGGAGTATTTTTTTTCCTTCCTTTGATGTGTCCATGACATACTTGTAAAGTTTCTCTGAATGAACTGACGTAGCAAGCTAAAACATCAGTTTCTAACCTGTCTGGGAATTAGTTTGTCTTTTATATTCATTCATAAAATTACTATATAGTAAGAGTTTAAAAAAATCTTACAATTCAAAGTTTTATTTATTTAGTTTTTATAAATGGTATTGATAAATATTTGCAACTGGGCTAAAAATAATAAATCTGTGATTATTTGTTCTGACATATAATATATATAATAAGAGATAAAACAGAATAATTTCAGTATCTCATACAAGAAAATAATTCATTTAAATATCGTGACATAAGAATAGGCATTTTCATAATTGAGTCACACAAAAGCAGACCAGTTACTCCAGTTGACTAAAACATATGCCTAGATATAATTAGTATCGCACATCACTTATGGAATGTTCAATATATATTGATTAGATTGTAAACCCTACAAAATTAATTTAACTAGATAATACGGTTACTCTCTTAAAGTCCTCTCCCTCCGCCACGTGTGGGTATGTTAAGTCCTAAAGATTTTTATGTAGGATAACTTAGACTCCTGTTTCGAATATTTTTTTTTGTTAGTAATATATTGACCCGATGAAGACTGATTTTTTTCAATCTGTTTTTTCCAATATTTGTTAATCAATTCTTCAATTAATTTTGTTTTGTTGATTTTATTTATTAGCTTTATATAAATAATTGTGAGATATTTATTTTTAACAACTCTAAAATTGTTGTAGATGATTTAGGAAATAAGAATTATAATTCAAGTTTTATTTTTAATCTTAATTAAAAATAATGAATTTATATTAATTAATTATCTTATAATTAATTAATACGTATTATTAATTGATAATTAATTAATACGTATTATTAATTGATAATTAATTAATTATCTTCGTAATATATAAAGTTTTGGCCATTATGAAATGGCTCTTTTCGAATCAAGAAATTAATCATAATATTGGTCTGATACATTAAAAAAAAGTAAAATAAAACGAAGGAATAAAGTTTTAGTGGGACACCTTATTAAAGGGGAGAATTCATATTTTTTCCTGATAGAATGACAAAATAGAACTAAAAAACAGAATCACTAGAAACCTGCTTTTGGATTAAGAAGAAATTCGTAGATATGATTTTTACAAAAAAATATTTAAAAAATGCTTTTGTCCGTTTTATTTAAATTAATAGGGAAAATATTATAATTAAGGTATACATTTGAAAATCGCTAATCATAAGGACCAAAATGTAATAAAATTACCATTTTTTAAATTTGTATTATGTTTTTCTTTTTAATATTAATATTTTTATATTTACACATGTCATGCGGACGACAATCAATTGTAATTATTGATGTTACATGGAGATATATATAGTTAAAAAAAAAATGTATTTTTTTTTTTAACGTACTTTCTATTGTACATTACACATGAACGGATGGATTACTACAAAGACTGTTCATATTTTGGGTTGATATTAGCTGATTTATGAAACAATTAATGAATCACGTTTCTTTGGAAGAAATAATCAGGATTCAGTCTCAAAATATTTTTAATTATGCCGACGTTTCAGCTCAAACATGTGAGCCATCATTAGGGATTCAAGCGATGTTTACCATGTTTTAAGTTTATCATTTAAATTACGTTACTATTTTAAAATGTTTATGATAAATCTTCCAATCATACCCGTTGTAAAATTGATTATCAGAACGCATTTCCATCCATTTCCACAATGTGGCATTTCCTTGAACTTAGGATGTGTTTACTTAATGTTGGATCTATTGATTCTTATCAATCAAGCCTCCTCGAGATACCTGTAATTAGCGACAGGTCACGACGACCGTTACGCAGCGGACCTGAATGAAGCCGTTTTGTCAATGGCCACTAGCGTAGGCGACCCTTACGCAACGTACTACGCGGTCCTCAATGGGTGTAGCACCCAGGTTTTGCAATAGTTATAAATGAAGCCCACGCAGTGTCCTCCTATCAATGGGCTAGGACTCAGTGCATGGTGGGGGTAATGTATTCGACGGGGCCTCTCTATTTAAATATTCATGACCATTTGTAATGCTTTATCTTCTCTTATTTTCCTTTTTTTTTTATTCTTTTTTCCCCACCTGAGGTTCTATTTTTATTTTTTTTATTTCGTCTTCCTCTCCCCTCCCATTTTCTCAAGTCACCAGATGTCCGATTTTCTTGAATTTTCCGCCTTCGACGTTCGCGATTGTGTTCGAAAAACTTTCAATTACTACAGTTACTTCGGTGATGCATACGTTTGTTGCGATAAACTTCTAAAAAATAATCTTCCAAAAGACGTGAGACTCGTTTTTCACATTGCCCAAGGTTTTCTATGGACCTTGTGTAAGACTTACGTAACCCGTTAAACCAGACGTACCTAGAATAGGACATGGAATTAAGTTCATAAACTTAGCCGGGGAGATTGTTCTTGGTAATGAAGTTATAACTGTTGTCAAGTTTTATGAGCATTAGCTATTAGACTGGCGTCGCTATGCAGATGAAGCTTGATGATTGTTGGACCGTCTTCTATCCTCGTTTTATTTTATTTTATGATGACCAAACAGTTTTTTCACAAACTAAAGTAAAATTTATCACCAAGCTGTTAAAACCCAATAAAGTCCGGACCCTACTTCGCTATAAATGTCTGTTTTTTGTTGTTGTTTCAGAAACACCTTTTCTATTCTTGGTTGAATTATTTCGATTCATTCGACACAGTAAATGATGTAGAGTCATTTTGTAATGAAAATTGGATCAACTCTGAAAGAAAGTGATATTTGCTTCTCATATTACAATTTTTGTGTGTTAATGCTATTGGTTAAAGATATAGTTAATGACTCAGCTTTTCATCACTTTTTTATATTTACCATGTTTCTGAAGGCTATATTATAAATTTTTCATGATATTGTTTTAAAAAAATAACAAATAAATCATGGTCAGTAATCCTTTATTACGGTAAGCCCATGGTTGTGTGGTTAGCACGCTATTCTCCTAAGGCCGTGAGCTCGAATCCCAGTCCCGAGAGGACTTTTTCAAATATAAAGAACTTTTAGAAATCTTTGAAAAGTAGTAATATAAGAAACTAAAAGTGTCCATGATAAAAACAGACCCAGCGTCTATAACGGAATATTCACAAAATGGAGGAGAATTTAAGTCCAATAGAATCCAATGAAAGAAGATAATGAAGTCCTAGAATATTTTTGATACATGGAATACTTAATTGTTGATACTACGAAACTGAGTTTTACTTTCTTCCTCCAAAAAAAGTATCAAGAATCAATATGAAGTAGGAAAAAAAAATAAGTATGCGGAAATAAAACGGATGATGGTGTGGATGGAGCTGATCCATCGACATTTAGGGAATGGTATGGCACTAAAGGAGAAAGAAACATAATAGGAAGTGAAGCGTGGGTAAAAAAACATATATAATGAAGTTGGGACTTGGAATTAGCACTGACGAATCCTCAACTAACTCTGACCTTTAACTTACACTAGAGTCAATCTTTGATGATTTTTTAAGTAATTTTTTTAAAAAGAAAATCCAACAATATGATGTATCTGTGTATTTCGCAGTATAGTATATTATGGATTATTCATGCTCCCATTATTGCACAGTTGCATTCATATGTTTGAAGGGGAACCTGTGGGTTAGGTTATACGTTTTATGGACACTCAACATCTAAGGTCATTAGTGTCCTGTTTTAAAATTGGGTTGTAATCACTATGGAGGGTGTTGGGGCCAGCGGGGTTTCCTTTCGCTGTGCCTGGTAGCTAAGCTGATTCACATATTTGTATCTTGATATTAATTTATGTATAGCCGAATAGATAAGTTGATGATCGCAGAAATAAATAAATGAGTAATTTCTAAAATGGTTTATAGGTAAACCTGGTACAAGGTTACAACGTTACCTTATGGTAAAGATGAAAAAACAAGGTAAAAGGTATAATGGTTAGGTAATAACAAATAGGTAATAATCACTTTTTAACGCACCCCGTTCCAACTGTTATAAAAAACCATATGTTTTTCTTTTTGATAGAAATAATCAGGAACACTTGATAAGAAATATAAATAGTTATTAAAGAAAGTTTCTGAGGAATTTAAATACATAATAAAAATGAGGACAAATGAAATAAGTGGCGTAAACAGAGGGTAAGTTGTGTTTACATTTGGAGTCAGAGTGTAGTCTGCATGTTGTTACAATATGTTTTAGTGTAAGAAGCGTGTTATATATTAATAATGGTCCAAGGTTTCATCAAGTATCCTGGAGTGAATTTCTCCATATATATGATTCTTAGTCCAATTAGGTTACCTTCTCCAAATCTTGACTTTCTGACGTTTTCCAAAGAATAATTTTCTGCTTTATTTCCTGTATATGTTTCTGTAGAACAGTCCACTAGTTTTTAACAAAATTATTAGTTTAGTTAAATTCGAGGCATTGTCTCCTAGTAATGTTTCGAGCCTTCTGCCAATACCTAAACTTTGGAAGTAGGTGTGTACTGGGTGTGCGATAGACAAATTCACATTGCAGTTGGAACATTTCGGAGGGGCTTCCCTTTGTATTAGGTAACCATGAGTGAGACATGGTAGGAACCTGAGGGTATTTGTATAGATAATATATTTTGAATTTTCTGGTTCAACGACTTTTTATATTCAACTAATCATTCTTCATTATTAATTAGTTATTTGTCATTGGAAAGTTGTAGAGAAACTAAGTGATTTTTTGTATTAGAAGTGGATACATTCTGTCATGCATCATTAGGGTTTAATATACCGCCGTATGCTGTTAAAATCGTCAGTATCAGCTAAAACTGTCATCTCGTCATTCGTCGAAAATGATTCATATTTTTTTTTCTCTCTTGTGCCAACCTAAATTGTCTTAGTTTCTTTTAGAGTGTAAGATGATTAAGATTTTCTTTCTTGTGAATCCAAGAGTTCACTGATGCAGACACACGAATCCACTTCTTGAATAAATCATTGTTTGCTGTCTCATAAACGTAAACTCCATAAATGAGAAAGAGAATAGCTACCAGTAGCCAGTACAAGCCGTATGGCAGAAGACGGGAGATGTAAACGGCTAATAAATCATTTATCTATTTGAATCCTGAGTTAGGGCCTCGGATATACCCGTGACTTGCATTCCCATATGGTGAAGGCTTCAAATCAGCTGTGCTTCGCCAATGCACTTATCCAGTATTAGCTAACCATTTATGGATGGAATTACTGTCTGGTGTTTCTAATTGGCCATATTAAACCTTCGTCGGTGAGGCGTAGGCTCATTCATTCATTGAGGACCATCGTCACTTATTATATGCTTTTTCTCATTTCTTTCAGAAGGTTCACGATTCGGAACAGTCGACCTTTCTTTAACTAGTTACGATTCATTCATGAATTGCACGATCTTTCATTAACTTGAATTATGTAATCAATTCATAAATAAATATTTAATTTAAGGAACTTTATGTAGGAATATGATGTAGAAAAAAGTAAAATTACAATTTGGAACATGTTTTGATCAGTGGTGAATCCAATGGCAGATTCCAAGAGGTGAAATCGCACTTTTGACAGATTGACCATTGGTTTTGGAAGAGGTTTAACGTGCGTGCAAACCTTAATTTTGGAAAAAAGGCTTATTATATTTCAGTCACTAATAGTATTATAACTGTAGTAATCGTTTGTCAATTGAATCCAATATATTTAAGTATAAGCTTCCACCTTTATATTGTACTTTTCATTTCTGAGTCCTACGCTCTTGGTGCATACGGTCGCCTCGAGAGCTGCTAATAAAATAAACATTTCACTGTTCAATAAAAGAATGAAGTGTTTCATGCGTATATTTGTAATTTTAGCCCTTTTACTTGTTGTATATATTGTATATACAGTTGTAAAAATGAATAAAAATATATTTAAAAAATAAGTATATATCCTCAAATGGCCAAGTAATAAAACAAAAATAAGTACATTCATTCATGATTGAAAACTTTTATGGATTGCAAAAAAACGAAATGGCAGATTACGTAGCAGAAGAAGCCGTGAAAGTATTAAAATTGGAAATGATTAATGTTCACATCCCATTCGACTTACGCAGCTCTCTCTCAATCTCAAGCTGCAATGACCTCCAACCATCTTATTTAGAATTTATTAGAAAAATTTAGAAGAATCAAATAAGTTATAAAGCATTAAAAACGTAACAGCAACATAACAGAGCTCATAAGGAGGCATTAGGAGGGAAGGCGTTGTTATTAGCAGAATGTGGATTAAACATACTCCTTTAACTTTCGAAATATTACTACGTTATCAAAACGTGAACTCTGTGACGGGTATTTGATGACTGTATTCATTTTAGAAAAATCTACGTTATTTAGAAAACACAAATCAATAACAACATTAAAAAAATCGAAATGTTAGCGAAATAGAGTAGCAAAATGAATACAAAATATAGAAGGACACTGAAGATCTCACCTGTTGATTGTCCGTAATAGCTCTACCTAACCTCACATATGACTATAAGTACTAGTATATGTTTCGTTCTGTAAATTATGCATTATCATTTTTTTTTTCGGTTGTCGTTATGACATAGAAGGAAGCTTTTCTGATTTCTTCTTCCGTATATTTATCAATGGTATTTTGGAAAACATTGAAGTTCTTTTTCAAACACACATATACGTGTATATCCTAAAGAATTTTTCAGTAATCCCGATTAATTTAGTTCAAAACTAAAAACGTAGAATCATTTCGTTTTATTGTCCAGGATATGTCTGATGAGGAGTTATTTTATAACATTAATTTTTAAAACGATTTCGCTATTTTCGTTCACGCAAATACCACATTTATTTTTTTCATTAATTTTAGTTCATAAAATAACTTTTTCAATGGGAAATCTGTAGATAAGTAGGTTGAGATTAGAACATCTACATTAATATTAAAATAAATTAAGAAATTGCATATTCCCTGACTATGAATATCGAAATATACTTCAAAAATAATCAAAACTCGTTAAGTGAGAGGGAATCGTTCTCATTCGCTGGGTCATCCTATGTATACAATGACTTTCCTATTGATATAGATTTGAGGACATTCCATTGGTTAGCGCATGGCGATCGTATAGATATTTTAAGTTGTTATGCGTTCCAACTCTGATAAAAATAAAATTAAGTAATAATTTACACAGGAACCGGTTACCCCGGAGGAACCTTATCGACACCACTTTCACTAAATTGTTACAAATTGACAACCGCTTGGCTATTATCTCCTAGGAAAATATATCAAGGTGTTCCTAAGTCTATAGGTGTCTTAACTGCTCTATAAATTACCGTTACGACCTTTAGCCGAAGATGAAGTCGAAATTATAACAGCTCCTAGACAGGAGGGCCGTATACTCCTGACTTATTTAAGTTGTATCTTCCACATCTTTGTTTTCTTTGCCCTCCACTTTCAGTCTCAGAAAATAATTTATAGAATGAATAGAGCTTCGCTGGAAGCCTCGTTTTATTTTTCACATTTTGAAGAATTTTTATTGTTCCATTTTTGAGTGATTTATGTTGATTGAATCAGAGTGTAAATTGTTAGAAAAACTTTAACTGTTCTCATTATCGAGGAATGAATAATATTGATCAACTAAAATAACAATATATCCAGGTTCCCCCCCCCCAAAAAAAAAAAATCTAATAACTATGGAATAGTCAACACGTAGCAGTTCCGGGTGTAAGTGAAACTCTACATTTTTCTTTTTTTTAAACAATTTTATTCAGATATATTACATTTTGTCTTAATATGGACAATAGTAATAATATTTTCAGACCACATTCGTACAATATTTAAAGAATAAACAAAGGTCAAGTCAAATTACATGAAAAAAAATCTGGTGCGGGCAACATACGACTTTCACTTATCACCGTCTAAAAACTTGAAAACTAAAGAATTTTCAAATACAGTAAGAGATACAAATGAGTGAAACCATTAAAGAATGAATTAAATTGAATTTCTATACAAACAAGTGTTTTCTAAAAAAATCTATTACATTATTATCTAAAATAATCAGTTAGTTTTATCGGCTTTTCATCACTATTTATTAACTTTTACAAGCTTGTGTGTAAGATAATATTTTTACTAAAATCATTAGCTTTCCAACAGTATATTATACATGTATGTTCTTATGTTCAAAAACAAAAAAATGCATTAAAAATATGTTTTCAGTTTTCTCCTTTAGTAGTATTTCAAATTCGTTCAACTTATATACTTACTTGTTTTTCATCAATAGTAACAATGTAATATGGTTATTTTTATAGGATCTACAAAATTAAAGGTACTTTAGAGGAAGGGAATTAAAATATCGGCATTTAAGCTCGGTCAGACTATTTCAATCAGAATGAATCCTACATGATTTAAGCCATTAAATTTTACATCGATATAGCGAGTTTAATCAAAATCGTTTCCGAGAAAATCGTAAAAAGGTCCAAAATGCATAGTACAAAGTGGCTTTTCTGGTTAGCTGATTTGGATGAAAAAGGTTTTGTAACATGTCGGGCGTGTAGTTGCCTTAAATATGAAATTTCATTTTCATAGGACTTTTCGTTTACGCGTGGATTTACCACACACACAGACCTTTTTGCGAAATGGTCATTTGGACTCAGGGGGTCCTATAATGTGCATTTCGTTGAAAACAGGAATTCGAAAATTTTCACGATCGCAATACTTTCCATTACTATATATAGTAAAGGGAAAGTAAAAAACACTTCATTACTTATTTTTCTAGAATATACATATATGTTAATTAATGAAACTATGTGACAATGAAATGAAGATTAATACAAAGTGACATGTTTTTTTATTTTTTATTTTTATATAATTACGATTATTTGAAGATAATTTCTTAAATAATATTTATGAAGATGAGGCATACATGGACCTCGAAACGCCATATGTGTATTAATTTATTCATGTGATAATAAATAAATTTCAAAAGAAGAGATAGTTCTAATAAATTATATAAATAAATAAACGTCTATAATTAAAAAATAGCAAAACATGTAAAATATTTACAACCTTCAGGGGCACTGCCTGTTGAGTTCTTGGAGGGAAAAGCAGAATTCGAGAAATCCCAACTCTCTATCATCCGCGTCACTGGTGAGAGACAGAGGACCATGAGTGAGGGCGTCAAAGTCAGTGTCAGAACTAAATATTTACAAAATATCTCGGCGCCACTGCCGTTTCAACCTCCAAGGAAGGGTAGTATGGGTGAGTGGAAGGTTTGATTATGGATCCGTTAGCTGTCCCCTACAGTTAAACTTTTACTATTGTCTTATGGAATAGTATTTTTTCTGCAACTGGAAGCTGGGATTATCTGTAGAACAGTTTGTATAACTGGGCAAATCGTCGATTAAGATATTTTCTTTTGAGGGTAATAAATTCTATTATCTAATAACTCCTATATTTGACAATTTTTGTTTAATAATTGTAGTCTACGTTTGTATAAGGATTCTTTTGTGCGGATAATGCAATTCATCAACAAATGTTGGAAACTCGGTAATTTTTTTTTTTATAGTTATATTTTAAGAATGTTGCTAATCGATCATACATTTATTTATTTTTATGGATTTATCTTTTTAAAAAAAGATAAAGAAGTAAATAAAAAATGTAGGAGACATGTCTTATAAATATTACATCAATCAAGTATAATGTTATTGTTTAAAACTGTGTGTGGCTGGAATATATGATTTAAATAGTGTTCTCATCAGGCAACAAAAATTTGTGACTTTACTGATCTCTATGAACCGAAAGTAGGAAATCTTAGAAAAGTGGATTATATGTAGGGTGTAAAGAAATTTTAGAACTCATGAATCTAATAATAAATCAGAGTCTGTCTGTGCTGAAATATGTGAGACATGATGTTTATTTATTGGATATAGACGATTTATACAAACTTATTTTTAAACCCAATACATACCACGCATTTTAAAATATATAAAAAAGAAAAACAGTCGAATTGGATGCAGATCGTTACGCAAATTGATGCAAATCCAAGTGCATAGCGTAGTAAAGAACTCAGATCTGCCCAAGGGGTTTGAAATTGCGTTGAGCTTGTTATGAGCAAGTATTTGTTATTGAAATATTTCGAGATGTTATGAGTAAGGTTTATCGTTATTAGCAACTTATTGTATAATGGATTAGTGAAATAATAGTTTTTACTTCGTTTTATTAATAGCTATGTATGACAGCATATAATGCAAAACTAAACATCTCAATATTAATTCTGACTGGTAGAGTAATGAGATCAATACATATAATCGTGCTTTGTTCTTTGTATTTGTTTAATAATCACCATCCTTATCACCAAGGACAAATTCCGAGCAATAGAATAGCCACAACAGAAGTTTAAAAAAATTGTATACTTGAAAAGTAAAGGTGAATTGATTATATGAATTTCAAATTCCCAAGTATAATTAATTGATGGCGTGAATTTATTGTCCAATAAATTTCGATCGTATTCTAATAATAATTCTTCTAATGTCACTTAAGCATTTTTTACTTCACTTAGGGTATATGAAATATATATTAAGGGAATGTTGAGATTTTCGAGTTCTAGTTTTAACCCGAAATACGCGTTTTAGAATCCTCCATGTCCAAATAGCCTAAATCCAGCTTAAATGTCTGTGGGTGTAAGACAACTATTTTCTTGGGATTTTGCATTACAAAAAAAAAAATTACAAAGTAGGAGTGCCACTTTCCTTGAATGTTGCACATTTTTACAACTTTCTCAAAAAGTTAAAAATGGGCTTTAATTCCATGTAGGTTTTATTCTAATTAGAATAGAGTGTCATGGCTTATATGTTTAATTTTCAAAATTTCTTATTCTGCAATAACATTAATTTGTTAATTAGAAATTATATATTTCAGCTTGTTAACATTGAGACAAATTGGGTGAGTATTATAAGATAATATACGAGTAGTGATATTATATGCACATACGAGTAGTAACAAAGATGCATAATATATCGCTGAAAATCTGAACAATTAAGAAGAAAAATTGGCTTACATGCAAAGCTTTATATGAGGAAAGTGCGCGAACTTAATTAATTATTGTTGATTTCTATTGTTAATGTTTCCATAGAAATAATGTCATTCTTATATTAATTCTATGTTTATTTAAATGTTGATTTCAAGAAGGAGGTTATGTAAAAGTTGTTTGTTGCGCGCACCAAATGTTTTATTATTAATGATACTAATAAAGTTTATAACTATGATTCAATTTATTCAATAATCATCAGCTTATAAATGATTTCGTTAATTTTGAATTTCCTTTTCAATGTAGTGGATGTTGTATTATCTTTCTTATTACCGAAGTCAAACAACTTGTCTATACTCAAACGGCTTCTCACTTCAGTAAAACACCAGTCTCCAAAAATCCATTAATAAAGGAAATCGGTAATTACAATAAATTTTCTCTCAAACGCTGCACTCATAAAAAACAAAACATGCGTTGTTAAATTAATTTAGTTTATTTTAAGTTCTAAATTTTATTTCTCCAATTATTTTATGTGTAGGTTTTTACTTTTAGTTACCTATATATGAAATAAATAGTAAGGGAAAGTATTGCGATCGTGAAAATTTTCGAATTTCAGTTTTCAACGGAAATACACGTATTAGGGTCCCCTGTGTCTAAATAAACAAGTCCCGCAAAAAGTCTCCCGGGCGAAAACGATAAGTCATAAGAAACAGAAATTTCATATTTAAGACAACTCTACGTCTAAGATGTTACAGAATCTTTTTCATCAAAATCGGCTGTCCGGAAGATCTACTTTATACCATGCGTTTTGCACCTTTTTACGATTTTCTCAAAAACAGCTCTAACGATTTTGATTAAACTCTCTATATCGATGTAAAATTTGATGGGCTTTGATATCAAGTAGGTTTCATTCTGATTGAAATAGCATGACAGGGTTTAAATGCAGGTATTTTAAATTTTCTTCCTCTAAAGTACCTTTAATTTTGTAGATTATATAAAAATAACCATATCATCTTGTTAGCATTGAAAGATAACGGGTAAATATTTAAGTTACATATTTTATGTTATAAGGCGAATTAAATAAACAAATAAAGAAGAAAAGTGCAAACATATTTTTTTATGCCATTTGTTTTTTAAACTCAAGAATAGTAATATAGATGTATAATATACCGTTGGATAGCTAAAGATTTTCGAAAAAATATTATCTAATACACGGAATTTTAAAGGTTAATGGAGATTGATGAAAAGCCGATCAAACTGACTGACAGTTGTAGGTGAAAATATAATAGATTATTTAATAAAATACGTTTCTATTGAAATTCAAAATAATTAATTATTTAACAATTTATCTGTATTAAATTTATTTAAAAATTCTTAAATTGATTTCAACAACTGATGTAAGTGAAAGTCGTGTGTTGCGTGCACCAGATTTTTTGTATAATTTTTCCTACAATCGTAATATAATCTCAATTGAATTTGATCATATATTAGTCACTTAGGGTAATGGACTTTAATTACCAAAAAAAAAAAAAAAAATTACTGATTGTAAGGATGAATTTGTAAAAATTTTGTCAATTTGTAAGTATGTGATTAAAGTTTCTTTTCTTCTTCTCTTATTACTACACTGAGCTGTCTTTATCGAAAAATTATTTTAAATATCAGCCAAATATTAAAATGTAGTTATTTTATTAGCTTCATAAAATATACAAATAATGATGTTGATGATACTTTGGATGAAAGGACGCCGTCTATGAATAAACTTTCATTATTTACGTAAATTGAATCCAGTTCTTTATAGTGATGATGTTGATTTAAAAAAAACAAATAAATGCTCTGGGACGTTATAAATTTCGGAAAGTGATAATCCTTGTTCATCCGGAGTGACTTTTGTTTCCACAGCCTTGTTGATTAAGGCCCTCGTGTTTTCATTATTCATATTCGTGTAATCTCAGCTGATCCCGTCATTATTCATCCCGATAATCAAAACATTGAGCCTCCGTTTACTTTTTTACAAAGAAACGACAGAGGACACGTTACAAAAAATTTATTCGTTCCCTCGTCACCGAATTACAACATTTGCTACGGGTTCACTATATCAAGCCCAGGTACTGGTTCAGGTACCTAGCGTACGATATATCCCCCTGAGTTATGAGTCCTTCCATTTCATTAAGCCTCGAGTTGAATTGAAAAATGGTCGGACTGATTTCCCCGTGTTCCAGTCTTTGTCAAAGTCGGTAGCCCTGCGTCTATTTATAACCCTTTCCAGCGGGACCTCCGTGTTCCAGGAAGTCAAGGACCTAGGGGAAAAAATTAACTAGGACTGCTCATTGTGGATAAGAAAAAAAATTGAATTCATTACTCGATGGTGGTGGTCGGCACGGGAGTGTTGACATAGAGGTGGTATGTTAATTCAAATGTTCTTTTTATCGTTATAATCAGAGCTTTAACTTTTAATGTTTAGAACTTTTATTGCATAGATTTTATTTTATTGATATTCACAACTACATATACAATAAATACAAGTAAAATGGCTATAGTACAATTATGGATGTGAAATAGTCTTGTGAAGAAGCTACCCAGTGGTAGCACTTCAATGATTATTTTAAGTAAGACTTGTTTATTTTAATATCATGCCTTGAGGCCACCGTCTTTTCGGGCGCCATAGAGGATTATTTGGAATAGAAGGAGATGAATAAGAGGTTGCGGCCAAGCGTTTTTGAGTGGGTTGATAGTTTGTTTAGAAGTAGAGGAACTGTATCTGTTGCTGCCTAAGTCTGCATCTAGTGCTTAAGTATGCATATTCTGGTCTCTATGGATGACTTTATTAGTTGCAAGCATTGAGAATTATTTGTAGGATATTAGATTGCAAGGATTGGATGCGGGAGGAGTTATAGTTATATAGCTATAATGCCCCTTAGCTTTGCTAAAGAAAACGGTGGGGCTGGCAGTCATAGGATTGCGACGAAGGGTATAGATAATTTGACAGGATTTTAATTCTCCATTTTTGACAACATTCTTCAATGGATTTGATGTGAGACTGAATGGTTTTAGATGCGACGGTTGGATCATTGTTTACAAGAAGGGTGTTTAGAATTTAATGTAGGATTATAATTAATGATGTTCTATGATAATGGAAAATGTTCTAAATTAATTAATTAAAGTCATGTGATTGGTCAGAAGAATAAAAGATCCTCTGAGTTATTAATTCTATATTTAGTGGAATCACTTTTAAGACTATGAATATGAGTCTCGCTTTAACATTCATATTTTTTTTTGGGAGATATGGAAGGAGGATATTATCAAGATGATTGCAGATTTTGGAATACCCAAAGAGTATGATAATTACTAAATTTTTTCTTAATGATAGTGTATTAATCCTTTCTATGAGAAGGATATTATATGTAATTATAAATATATAAATTATGATAATTATAAATTACATTGCTTTATAAGAGAATATGTGGAGAATGATTTGTAGAATTCTGTTTTTTCCTAGAATTTTCTTTTCTAGTGATTGAGTGATTGCCTTATGTTGGCATATTTATTTTTTATTTATATTAAATAATTCTAGGCTAGGAAAACATATCGTAGTTGGGAGATATTGTGGTGGGACTTATTTGTCCCAAAACACAAAACACTGTACAGCCACGAAGGTATATTTCTAGGGCAAGCACCTGGAGAACTGTAAACCGACGCTCATCTACTAGACTACGCCGCTCCGTGTTGTAGTAAAAAGGATGATCAGAACTTTTTCTTATTTGACTAAATTAACAGGAGATTTTGCATGTTCAATTACTGATGCTAAATTTAACATTTTAAAATCTATTGCGGATATGCTTTAAAATATTTACCTAATTTTTATTTATTTATTTTTTACTAGAAACTGTTTTGTAAATATTACTTCTTATTTCAAACATAACATAATATCAAATATAAAATTAATATATTGTATTATATAACCATGTCTATATATTTCAAATCTTAGCATTAAACACATATCATATACAATATTGTTGTTGTTTGTTAGGGCTTTAAGGCGTAAAACCTCAAGGTCATCAACGCCTGTATATACAGTATTATTACAGTATTTTATACACTTTTAGTGATATATATGGCTTCATAGATTTTACTATTTTTAGATTTATATTCAATATTAAAGTTTTGGTGTTATCAAAACCGAAATTATGTTTGTTATTTATACTGATGTTTGATAATGCTGTTATGTTTATATTTTAACAGTTGTTTTTTATGTTATTTTATTCTTATTTTTAATAATTAATATTTGTTTTATATAAAAATTAATATATAGCTCATAGCAGAATTGGTAAAGTTATGATTAGGTCCGAGTGTCCGCACAACCGCGGGCTACGCTTTGGGAAGCACCTAGGCAAACAATTACCACGTTTCTGAGGGTATAACTCATCCTTTTTCGATGGGAAACTTTTTTTTTTAAGGCCCTAAGGAGTCGATGACCCTTTACACCTGTTCCACTCGCCCCTCATTAATTCATATTGTACCTGGTCATTTTAATTTCTTTTTTACACTCGGTCAGGGTTTTATTGTAAAGGCGTCTCGGAATAACGAGGCGCAGACATTATGGGAAAGTGTTTCGGAGCGGTGTCGGTATATTTTATTTAATTAATCCATTATCTCTGGAAATGGACTCTCGCAGGCTGGAGAAGAAAACGAATGTAGCCCCGAGGGTACGAAGGTGGCTGAGGGATTCAATTACCAGCCCAAGTGGACAGGACAGCAGACAGTATATTTAGCATTACTAATAAGCCGCTAAATAGGAACCCTATCACGGCACAACCACTCCTGGCAGTGCCTCTATAAAACCGGGGATGAATAAGCACCGGAATGTTGGTGTTGCGACAAGGGGTCTGCATGCCAAATGTATCTGAGGGTTGGCCGATAGTCCTGTAAAGAAATAATTACAAGCTCTTCGAAACTTATTTTACTTCTTCTAAACGTCTTTATTCATTTTCTCTTCCTCCGAATGTAATATAACTTCTATAATGATTTCTCTTTTTAAATCGCATTTATTTTAATTTCCTTGGTGTAAACGACGTTTCCAATTTACTCCCAATCATTTTTAGGGCCTTTAATGAGAAACTTATATTGCATGTTTCATCAAAATTAGCCGAATGACTGAGAGGTGCTAATTTGCCTCTTATATTCATAATAAAATATATGTACCTTGTTTCGCACAAAGGTAAAGAAAGTGTTAAGTAACCCCTTTTATCCTGAGAAATACCCGAACAGAAGTTACATGTTGTGTAGAAATTAGCATAACAGCTTTCTATGCCCAAGTTCGCGGGTTCGAACCTGGCAGATGGCGCTAGGATTTTATAATGGAAGCAAAAAATCCTTAGTTATGCCGTCCTTCGGATGGAACGTAAAAACGTGGTCTAGAACACGTGCAATGTCAGGATCTCTTTAAGGATCCCTGTCTTAATTAAACCAGGCTAGGCAAAATTTTTGTACCCCAATGTAACATCATCCGATTTGCCACAGCAGCATAATTGACGTTAAACGAATAAACAAACAAATACCTGAACAATAGCAACATATTAAAATGGTTAGGGTTTATTATTTCCTAATAACTACATTATAGTATTGCATACATATAGCTCTATAGGCATTTAATTTCTTACAAAGTGGGACTAGTCACACTGCCATTTTATATTCAAATAAAATGTCAAAGAGAAAATTGACAATCAGGGCTATAAGTTCAAAATGCCTCATCTTCTCTATTTCTAAACAAATTTCTATGATTATTTTTTTAATGGAATGCAATTCCTTATCGATCAGCCCGTATCGATGTGTTCCTTAATACCTTCTCCTACGGTAGACTTAAGGATTGTTTTAATTAGGATATTTGGATCTTATGTATCTTGAAGGTATGAGTGTGTTTCAGATGCTCAATTATTTCTTAAGTTTGTTCATTTTGGTATTATGTATATTTATTTTATTTTTTTAATTTATTGTACTTCAATTATTTTTCTAAAATATTTTTTGAATGAGGTTTCATATCATTATCACAACAGTTCATATTGAAGCAAATTGTAATAAATCTCAATGATTAAAGTATATTCCAAAAAAATAATAATTTATTTTTATTTTTTCTTCTGCTGGGGCAGGAGTTTGGTTGGGGAAACATTAATATCGAAGAAATTCCTGACGAAAATTTTTTTTTTCTTAGTCGTATCGTCAAAGGTTCATTTAAAAAACCATTAAACCGAAGAACCTGCATCCTTACAATACATGGCGAGTTTTGGGCTCAGAGCATATTATGTAAAAATCGGTACTACTCTTTGGCCAACGGCTGTGAAAAGATTACGTTCTACTTCCAGATTTCTCTCCGATTTTTGTTACCTACTTTAATAATTTTTTTTTTTTGTTATTGATAATTACAACTGTATTAAATAAAAATACATCTAGTAAATATGATGGTAATATACAAAACTGTCATAAAAAACATGTAGAGACACTACCCAGTGGCAGCACTCTAAAAATATTTTAAACTAGAAGGTCCCGGGGCCATTTCCTTTTCAGGCGCCTCGGAGGATTATCCGGAATTGAAGAGGAAGAAAGGATTGAAACTAGTGGGCTAGAGTGAGAATGGAGTTTGTCATGAAAGGATTGAAACCTGGTCCGGGCCAAATCAGTAACATAGGGAACATTAAGGTCTTTATGGATAAGTTTATTCGTGACAAAGTAAGGAGCATTGAGGATTTCACGAAGGATTTTGGATTGTAAGGATTGGATGCGGGAAGAATTTGATGGTTTAGTAGAGCCCCAAAGCTCTACTCCGTAAGTCCAGATTGGTCTTATAATAGTCATGTAGATGAGCCTTTTGTAGTTAAGAGGAAGGTTTGATCGTTTGTCTAGTAAGTGTTGAAGTAGCCTAAAGCGGCGAGCAGTTTCTTGTCGTTTTAGTCGTGTATGTGGATTCCAAGTTAGGCGTTTGTCAAGAAGTCCTAGGTATCGGATCTGTTCAACAGGAACTAGTTGAGTGTTATTAAAGGATACTTTAGGGCAGGAAGTCAAAGGTTTACGGCGAAGAGTAAAGGTTATTTGATGGGATTTGTTGGAATTTATTTTTTCTCAGTCTGACACCATACTTCTAGGTCTTTGATGTGGGCTTGAAGGGTATTTGAAGCAACAAATGGATCTTTATGAACTGATAACACGCAGGTGTCATCAGCATAGGTTTTTTATTTTTTTATTTTTTTTTAAATTTTATTTTAACTACTATTCGGCTATTTTTACAGGAGCACATAAGATTTAACTGATGGACTAGCTGAAGTTTTGTTTTGGTCCGCTTTCTGCTTATATGATTATCAAAACATTACGCACAATATATTTTCAATGAAATGTACAGCTGTTAATTTTATACAGTTTATAAATAAAAGGGTGAATACTAAAATGCAACGTCATTGGTCGAAAATATATATACAGAGTTATTTGCACACATTGAACAAACTCGCGTCAGTTAAAACCTCTTAACTTTTGAGAGGCCTATTTGCAATTCAAAAGTGTCTTTCTCGCTCTTGTCATAACATTTTAATGACTAATATGATTTCCTTTGGTTATAAATTATTTATATTTACAAGCTATTATTGTGTTACTTTATTTTATTGCATTATTACTATCGAAGGTAGGCTAAAAAAACTTGTATTCGTCCCATAAAAAAGTCACGACTTTTCAGATTTAAAATTTTTCAATCGCATATTTCAGTAAATTTCAGTTTGAATCTGACTGGATTATAATTGTTTAGTATTTGTCCGTGAACCAACTCTTTGGCCGGGAAAACTTTGGGTGTTTTTTCAGCATCTGTTAGATGGTTACTTACAAATCTAGGGAAAAACTGGACGCTAAGCAGTATCGCATCCAAAATTACCCCTTGATCAGTCATTAGCCTAGAAACAGTACGGTGTGCTGAACCTGAGGCACTTTATGGGTTGTAGTATTAGTGGTTCATTTTACATTTTGAAGTTATTTATCTATTTTCGTCTTTTATTCGGAAGATATTATAAATGTATTCAACGACTTTTTTGTAATATAGAGTTTTGCTGACATAAATTGTAAAAAAATAGGTAAGCAGAATAAACATAAAGTATTAGTGTAACGATTAGCAGAAAGTAGCTGGTAATCTACAATTTAGACGTTGATTATCAAAAGGTATTTATTCTAGGAAATTTTACAATAACCACAAAAATAACTCATTATTAAATCAATGTATTTAATTATTTTCAGACTTAAAACCTTGTTAAAAACATTATGTTTTGCTATAATAACAAGATTATTTTTACGTTATGAAAGGAAAAGTTTTGGTATGATTTCAAACAAAATTAAATGTGCGATTATTACTTAAAAAAAAATCATCCTTGAAATGTTTCTGCAAAACCTATATATTTTTATGACATCAAAAAAATGACCTAACATAATTCCAATCATATCAGTAAAATAAATTTACTAAGGAACGAAATGACGTTTACATAGGTTGATATATCTTAAACAGAATACCAGTGCTGACTTTTTTCTCGAAAATGTGCGTTTGGAACCACTGTTCGACGGCACGGTTTGCCCAAACCCTAACATAGATATGTTTAGTGGCAGATTTATCTCGATATTTATCACTATTTCTGACCAAGAAAGGAACTCTGGAAGAACAACAACTTCCATATAAATATTCTTGGTTTATTATGTCAAAAATATGACTCACAATAATCATAACTATAAAAGCATATTTGTCATCTTTGTTTTAGACTTGTATGTGTATTTCTTTTTATGGTTAACCTGAGTAGAAAGGAGATATGAATAAATTAAGAGGGAGGGAGCTGCCGGGAGGTGTCACTTTACGACGCCTAGTCTTTTTGCCCCAACAGAATTAATATCCCCTTTCTGGCTTTTTGATAAATGAATACCCTTTATGGGCGGGTCTTGGATTCTCCAGGAGCCTGGAATCCCATTCACGATAACTATCTCTTTACAGATGTTAACCGACACCTTATTATTTTATGGCAACCGTCTTCCCTCTGTTTCTCTTTCCTCCTAGTCACTTGCCTGGTGGAAGGCTTTCTGATTTTAGTTTTCTGCAGGATAAGATAGATTAATGGCAACAGATCGTATATACCCTATTTATTTATTTAGTTATGTGCATTCACGGATCTATTCTTTAGTGTGAGATAAACGTCATAAGTCACATTGAATTAGAGAGAGGGAATATGGGTTTATGTAGGCACTTCCTGGTTATTAGAGATTGTCGATAGCTGTAAATATATGTACACAGTCTGTATAGCATATAAATCAGGAAACTTCAGGTGCCAATTCTATCACTAAGAGTAAAAAAAAATCAAATCAACATGTAAAGCATGATTCGATTTCCAATACAGAATCTAAGCTTAGCCTTATTTTATATAAGTAAGTAACGGTTTTTGATTTAGAGGGAGAATTCAAATCTATTCAAGAAGATTATAGTTTTACCATCATAATGTCGTTAGAATTTCCTATGGTTAGTTTCCATTCGCCTTCAATTCCTCCGATGATGACCCATAATGGAGGTCGAAACTTGGCAGAAAATAATGGTTGAAACTACTTAGTTATTTCATTCACTGACCGCCACCCGGACTAATTCATTCCAGTAATTTCTAACGGTCAACTAATTATATCCACAAGAAATATAGTTTGAGTTGATTATCAACTTTGAGTAAGATATTGGAAAGTATTACATTATTTTTAAAATCACTTCACAACGTTTGTCTTAAGCCCGTAATGGACTACTGGTGTCCCGTATTCGCGGATTCGAACCAGTCTAGGTACTTTGAAATTCATTTAGCTGTGGTTCGACTTAAAAAATCTCACCTTCCCATTCTGGTTAGAGTAGTTTGGTAACTTGTTATATAACTTCGTCCCTTTGCCATAACGTTACGCTAAAAACAAAATATATGTTACTTTCAGATTTTTTTTATGTTTCATTAAGAGTCCGAAGTAGTGCATGGTGGCTTAATGTGAACCTGAAAAAGTTTTTATTTATAGCTTCACTAAACTAAAAATAATTGACTCACTTTTCAAATCAAAATTTGCAAGAAATTTAAATTTTGATTGAATTTTCTGTGGATCTATTGTTGAACTATGAGGCATAATTTAATTATATTATAAAAAATATTAATGTTAGAAGTGATCAACATGAAAATAAATACGGGGAAAACTAAATCATAATGACAGGAAGTAAATCAAGTAGGAGACCAAGTCGTAAGACTTCTAAAACATTTCTAAAAAACATAAAAGTTTTGTAGATAATTTCAGAAAAAATATTTTAAACCCGATCATTCTAATATATTTTTCTGTATTTCTTTTTACTATAATTGTTCATAGAGGTTTAAGAAAACATTGGATTTCGTTTCACGACTTGATGATTGAGTGTTAGAGGGATTATGTTTTAGTATTTAACTTTTGGATTTTCGCTTTGACGAGACACTCTTGAGGTTGGTAAGGAAGTAACGATCTCGGAATTGAACCTTTGGTTTAGTTAAGGTATAATTAAAATGTTTAATGAATAATAAGCGTTTATGGATTTAACTATCACAGGCATTTGGATATTATAATTAATTAATAACAATATTCTGCAGCAATTACAAAGCACTCTATAAGGGGAAAAGATCAACAGGTTGTTCCTGGCATACCATAATGTTAATGGGTATTCACTAATAACCTTAAATTGATTTTACTAAACAGAGGCTTATCGATCTGATTTTATTTAATAAGTATATTTTCATCTTCCTGATGCTGCGAGGGATTATAACACCGGTATTTCTAAACCACCCCTATAGGATTCCATATATCACCCTTAGCTATAAACATGGAATAGGAAGAACCCTTTAGGGACAGGCGCCGATGACAATAGGACACTATTGAGATAAAGGTGTGGCTGTTTCATTAGGACCCCGCGGCCCTACCTAAACTTTTTTCGAACCACTTTTTTTCAACAACTTTTTGTAGCGGCCAGGGGTTTACTAATGGTCCAAACAGGCCGACAAAAAATCGATATCCTTCCACTCATAGCTCGATTTAATTCTGACTGATAAATAACATTGATATATCACTTGGTCGGGTCGTTACATATACGTTTCTTATTAGGATTGTTGTAAACTTTCTTCTGTCCCATAAAAATTGAGACGCAATCATATTTTTTATTATATGTCACTAATATAACATTTTATTACCATGCATAAGTTTTAAATAGGGATTTTATCCGTTTTGGAATTTGATAGGGTTTTAACAAAGGGACTACCCTTTCCACTAGGAAGAAGCTCGTGATTTTGTATTCACTTTGTCTTAATTTATTATTTTACACTTAGTAACAAAGGAAAAAAAAATGATTTTTAACTTATTTCTTTTATAAACTACATAGACAGGTAGTTGTTCAATTATATTATAGTGATTTTATTAACTATTTATTATACTAGGGAGCGGCGTGGTCTAGTGGATAAAGCACTAGTCCACTCTTCGACGAAGGGTTCGAATCCAGTCTATGGCAGAATATTATTTATTCTATTAATTCAGTCGTGGGTGACCCTAGGGTATGGAGACCCTCTTGGGGCAGTCCGGCCTCTATAAAGTGGGTACCCAAAAATTGGGGGAAAAAGCTGGCGGCTGAGCTTGATCAAGGCGCAATCAACCTCTTTGCACGGCTGTACTGATGTACTGAGCCCAATACCCTTCATGGGTTGTAGTGGTACATTTTTTATTTATTGAACTGATTGTCAGTAGTGCTTACTGCACCAATGATTTTATTATTATTGTTGGGTTTTGAAATTTTGCCACATCCTGGTCCCCAACACATTTTCACAGCAATACCTACAATCATCTTCTGTCAGACCTCTATTTTGCCATTGCTTCCTCGTTTTCTTTTCTGA
Source organism: Piezodorus guildinii (assembly GCA_023052935.1). Lineage (NCBI taxonomy): Eukaryota > Metazoa > Arthropoda > Insecta > Hemiptera > Pentatomidae > Piezodorus > Piezodorus guildinii. Next base: position 127,147,997 of record CM041294.1, on the reverse strand, counting down.
GGGTAAAATTGGGAGGCTTTTGGTCGCACTCTGTGAAGGGTGGAGGAGGGTTTTCGGATCAGATGATTTAGGAACAGACTTCAGAAGTGGAAGGTCGTGTATGCCACTTTTACTCTGACTCAGTGTACAAAAGGGTGGATCGTCAAAATTCAGACTTTTGTTGATATACAAAAATTTATGAATTGCCCCTTATAGAAATGTGAAAACCTGATTAATGAAAATTATAGAGACTTACCAAAGTTTGTATATTGACAGACATACAGTAAATGAAAAATCTTTACCATCCCAATTAAAAAGTTAAGTAGAGATCTAACTTCCAATTAACATTACTAGATTCATGGAAACAAGATGTTGAGGGGGGAGTTGAGGTGAAATGATACAGTCACGTTACTTTCGATGACCAGTTTTATATTAACACATAAATCTGATATGAATTTATGGTGAGGAGACTCCGTGAAGTATAACATAATGTGGACTTGAATAAATACCGAAAAAACAGATCATAGCTTTCATTCCCTTGTTTATCCTCTTCTAGAATGGACAATCCTCAAGTATAATTTTAAGTTTCGTGACGACTAAAAGATTGGCACAGTACAAAACGAATTCGAACAATATAACATATGGTTAAAGATATAGGTTCAATGATTTTGAGAATGTTATAATGGTAGATATGGTTCTAGCTTATGGTTTGATTAAATAAATTATCGATTAATTCATTAATGATTAATGAAAAAAAAGAAGAGAGTAACAAAGTAGTTTCAGATTCCTCTCTATAGACATTACTATGTTACTGTGCACCATCTCGGCACAGTTAGTTTATGATTAACCGATTTTTATTCTCGTAAACGTTTACAAAAACCGTTTCCGGATCGGTTAGATCGTAGTCCGCTATGCTCACGACAAACCTTTGCTTAACGTTCCTTCCGATTATACACGTTTCTGTTTGCCTTAGTGTTCAAGTTCAAGGCTATGCTTTTGGGGTCGTTTGATAACGGCATCACTCGGGTTCGCTTTCATTCAACTTAGGTCACTAAGTTTACTTAATTTTTACTATTTTTTTCGATTCGTAGTTGTTAAATGAATTTATTAGTTTCTGAACAATTTTTTTATTTAATTTTAGTAATGAATTAAAAAAAACATACACTGATGTAACTTGCAATTCTAAATAAAAATGATTATTATTTTTCAAAAATTATGAGTGTTTTCACTTTTGGAATTATTCTGGAATATATTAAAAGCCTACTGGAAAAAGAGATGGCTGCTTGTTCCACCAGCTGCTTTTTTCATTTTCTAAACATGCTCTAGAATAACCGTTGACATTTACTAGCGACATATCAAAATTTCTCAGTTTCTACTCAATAAAGCTGGAATGATTGTTATAGTCGAGTTTGATAACCCAAAGTGTCACCTTGTCAACTCGCTAAATCTAATAAAGAGGTGTTCAGAAATGATTATTATTGTTTATTCATTACTTCTATTTATAGGCGTTGCTAATAGTACTGGTACAGTAGGAATTCTAAATTTAGTTACTTAGGTTAAATTAGGAATCTTTAAGAGTACCTGAATCAGTAGACCGGAACCACCATTTCATGTCCCTCCGAATGACGTGTGCTGGAATTTTTTACTGCCTTTAAAACCACCTGGGACAAACTCGGGTTTGAATCACGACCTGGTATAGAAGTCATCGTGATGGTGACTAATGGAAACTTGATTTTCTTAACATGCTGATAAACTTCACTTAATAAACTTACCTTTTTGTGGGCAAATTGAATATTTCTTTAAATTTTAATCTTATTTTTCGGTTTTTATATTTATCATTTTAATACAAGTAGTTCGATTATCAACACCATCCGGCGCAAGAGTCAACGACCACCTCAGTAGTCACCGCCAGTTCGCGCTATCTTGAATATTTCTGCCCTTTCACATTAAGATTATATTGTCCAATGGTTTTATAATAAAAGAATAAATAATGTAGTGTTCCATGTAAAAGATAAACATATCAATAAAGAAAAATCATGTCTACAATTATTTTTACTGACCATTGTCTTGAGAATGAATTTGCTTCGTAAGAATCTAAGGAAAAATAAAGTCTTACAAACTACGTACAAAAAAATTTTAAATTTTTTAAGTTAGAATGTCTAAAGTACTCAAATGGCAAATGAAAAATAATTAATCTATTTAGGCTGATGTTCGTTTCTTTGTTTGTTTATTAATTTAACGTCGCTTTATGCTGCTGCGGCTAATCGGACATTGCTACAGCAGGAGTCCTAAATTTTTCCTATCCAGGTTTAATTAGGATAGGGATCTTTAACGAGTACCTGACATCGCATAGGCTCGGGACCATCTTTTAACTCCCCTTCAAAGGACGGCATAAACTAAGGATTCTTTACTCCCGTTAAAATATCATAGGGCCATCTGCGGGTTTGAACCCGGGACCTTGGGCATAGGTGCTTATCACCATGCTACAGGTAACCCCACTGATGTTGGTTAAGTATAATTTGTATGGATCATTTTAGAGTGGCCATAAAATATTTTTAGTTTAAAAAATAAATATTTATTTATGATATTTTATATATTTTTAGAGAAGGATAGGGCAAGAAAGACAATGGGTAGAGCACAGTGATACTGACATCTAAGTCTCGGGTTCCAGCCAGGTTGCGCCAAGATAATTAATGTTTAAGCATAAATATGAGAAATAAATACGGTACAAATTAATCAAATATTCATTTTCTACACAGATATAAACAATTAATTATCAGACTGTTGATAGATAATCATGTATGTAATGAACTTGTTTATAGATTATATTATGTAACAGCTTTTAATAAGGTTTGCACTAGTCGCTGCCCGCACCTTATTTCTTAACTTGATCAAGTTTGATCTGGCACACTCATTCTCTCTAAAGTGATTACAAGGGTTATCTATAACCAAAGTGTTGATGACATAAGTTCTTACTCGGACCCTGCATAGACTGGGGTGCAGATTTTCCCCCAGGTGCTTTAGCTCGAGGACAGATTAGAAACCCGTTGATATAGAAGGCACTGAGGGAGCCTTAGGTAGCTATTGGAGCTAGAGGAGGGATATAAATCAGACGGTAGGTGTGGTTGTAGGGCCTGTTCTAATGTCCCATTGTCCCGGTGTGGTCTACGGCAAGATGTCATGGGGCCCGGTGTCCTGCCCGGGGGTACTCCTTCCTATCACGATCTGCAACTCGCCACCTCTATCTCGTGCCCATCTCCGCTTCTAGCCTAGAATTAATTTCCTTCGAGCCCTCCAACATCCTTCCCAGTTTATTATTGCAAGGAAGTTTTGTAATCCCAGGTATATTCTCTTCTAATTATCAATTAGATCTTCTAATTAATAAGGTTCGTATCTATTGGAAAATATTTATTGGTACATAACATTTATGGCTAGGACCAGCCATGACCCTAGACCCTTGTATAGGTGTTATATTGGTTCGGATAAAAAAAAATTACCAATGTACCAATGTCTAAATGTACGTGTATAGATGATTAAAAATAATTTTTTTCATCTTAAATTTATTATTTCACGAAGTATATTTTTGAGAGAAAATTGCCTCGTCATCAAAATATATCTATTTTTTATCCACTATTATATTCATCATTTGTTATCACGTGTATTTTATACATGTTGATAATACCTGGTCATTTATTAAAATCATATACCTCAATCAAGTATGCGACATGCTCAGTTTGCCTGTATTATAGACTTTGAATCTATGATTGTCCTTTCCGTATATTTATTTATCTAGATTACATCCTAAAAACCTTTTCCCAAGTACAGGAAGCAGATATTGATATTAGTTCGCTGCCTCCATCAAACTGCACCAACGAAACACAAGAAACAAATCCAAACTACGAGTCTTTCCTTACTCAGAGCAATATTTTTCTCGGTTTAGCGCTCACGTGTTCGAACTTCTCTCAGAGTTAAGGAGATGTAATGATTCATTCATCTTTGACACGGCGATTTTTACATATTCCCAAGGATTTCGCCGAGGGGGATCAAGGAATCGATCTGGATGTAAATGGAGTCTATATAAGCAATTTGATTCGATAGAAGTTGCATTATTGCCTAAAGGATTGAGGCAGAAGCTGTTTACGGTAGGCACCATCTCGGGGGTTCCATTAAAAGGTGTGCCACCGCCTCAGATTGCTGTTACATTATGTATGCATCTTAACATCTTTCCCATTATTTATATTCACCAGGATTTATCTTCTTTCCCAAAACATTTGTTGTGTTGCATGTTTGGGTTGTAATTTTTTATGATTTCACCGGCTACTGCTACTATCAGTGGCTGTCTGAGGGTTCCGGTTTTCCTCTGAGGATTGATCATGTATCGGTTACAATGGATCCCATACTATTCATCTTCCTAGCATCGCTTTTTTATTTCCCCACTTTTCAGGAGCTATAATGAGATTGCCTCAGAACATCCTTATTCGACTTTCGAACACTTAACTACATGATTTTGCTATTATGTGACTCATAAGTACATGAATATGTAAAATGATATAGGTTAATAGTAACTTTCAAAAGTGGTCCTGGTTTGATTCCTGCTGATTCTTAAATTTCATCAAAATTTATTTTAAAATTAAATGTTTTTGAAAAGAGGAATCACTTTCAATTACCTTGATATGAAATATTTATATATAAGTTCAATGAATTTGATGACCGAATAAAGGAAAAAAAAAGAGCAAACGTATTTTTTTCCGAACACAAGAATAGTAATATAAAATAGAAGAAAAAAAAACTTATTCTGGGACCTTCTGTCCCCTAAGAATAACAATAAAGTACAAAAACTGAGTATTATGTCTGGCATAAAAATAAAAACATTACAAAAACGAACTCAAGGTTATACTTATGTTATTTATAAAAATAGTAAATACGATTGATTGAACAACATATGACTACTATTATTTATTATTTATAGAGTAGTAAATACAACGACAATATTATATGACTATATAATACTAAACACATGTGCATGCAGAGATACTATAATTGTACCTCACACTAATATCATAAAATCATAGAAAGAAAGGTTTTTGTTAACTTAAAATATGAACATATAATAGGGATACTCACTACGTTTGCTATAGCATGCTATGTGTGCTATTGTGCTAAACCCATCAATTTTATACAGGAAATAACTGTAGAAACTCGGCGGGTTTAGCAAAATAACACATATAGCATGCTATAGCAAACGTAGTGAGTACCCCTAATATAAACGTATAACATGGGTACTCACTACGTTTGCTATAGCATGCTATTTGTGTTATTTTGCTAAACCCGCCGAGTTTCTACAGTTATTTCCTGTATAAAATTGATGGGTTTAGCATAATAGCACAAATAGCATGCTATAGCACAAAAAAATGTGCTATAGCAAACGTAGTGAGTACCCCTATTATATAAACTAAGTTGTGGAAGGTAATGTAAAGTGACGAACATAAACTCAGGTGATTTCAATTTTATTTATTTTATCTCTTCATCACAATTTGATATTGTTATATTATTTAATCTAAAAGTTATGTTTCTAACGGAAACTGAATATAAGCCTTTAAACCCTTTTCAACTGTAACTTTATTTTATAGTTCTTAAATTGATTGTATCAACCGAGTTATGGGAAAGTCGTGTGTTGTGCGCACCATATTTGTATCCTTTTGAGATAGTTTTATGTTTCCTGATTTTCAAATAACCGTTTATTAAATGCTAATATGTTATATCAATAAGCGATGCGGATTTTTAAAAAAAATACCAATTTCATCATTTAGAATACTGCGATTGTATTAAGTACTAGCTGTGACCCGCAGCTTTGCTCGCGAATAATGCATTTCGTATTAATTTATGTGCGTTTATGGTAAGATTGGCTATAATAAATATCAACTATCAGCTATTCTTTGTTATCATTTAAAGCCCAATCTTGACTTCTTCCTGTCAAATTTACAATAGCAAACCGGAAGAAGTAGTTATACCCATAATCACTTAATATGTAAAAATAATCGTCACAAACCGTTGACAACCTAAATATGAATTAATGATATTTGTCGGTAAAACCTTACACCTGAATCACTCCCATTTTTTTAGAATTCAGAAATTATGTTCTTGAAATTAACAGATTTTTAGACAATTGAAATCATTTCTAAAAAATAAATAACAATTGAATATATTTGCATAGGAACCTACACTCGAAACATATATGAAACGCAATATGCCTAAAAGGGCCAGTCACCTGTATGTAGGGATCAGCTAGGTGCCCTTAAGATTTTTTAATGGGAGTAAAAAACAACCTTAGTTGTTTCCTTCGAAGGGGACGTAAAATGGTGGTCCCAAGCCTTTGCGATTTTATGAACTCGTTAAAGATCTTTACCCTAACTAAACTTGGAGAGGAAAAAATTAGTCATCACACGATTAGCCATAGTAGTATAAAAGTCACGTTAAACGAATAGATAACAACAGCAATATGCTTGAATATATATTTCTTATAAAATCTTTGTACCTTTTCTGATACATATCCGATTAAGACAATCATACGTTTAGGTTGTTCAATCACTTGTTGGGCGTACATTTTCAAATCCTGCCTTATTGCACAATGGTAACACGAAACTCCAGGAAAAATTTTAGCCTCACAAACATAGTCATTTTTTAGATACCAGAAAATTGAGTGGTACTTTCTTTTATAAATATAGACATACAGCTAATAAAAGTCCTAAATATGCTAAAAATAATAGTTCTGATTATTATACTCGAATAAATCAAAAGAAATATTAATTTTTTTAAATTTATAAATGTATATGCTTCAAGGTAATAACGATTAAAGTTAAAAATTACTTTTGAAATAAAACATGACTTAACAATATAGATAATAATATAGATTTATATAAATATTTCCGCGTATTGTAACCTTCTATACTCCCCAGTAGCCTCATCTCTCTTCGGACCAAATATTTTACCTGTAGTACCTTATTTTCGAAAACCTTTAGCCGTTGTCCGTCCTTCAAACAAAGTAAGTCGAAAGAATAATGGTTTTATGAATTCTAACCTTTAAGTTTTTAGACAGAAGCTAAGTAATTTCGCAACTGAATTATAACACGCATTTCCCGCGTTTAACCAGGACTTTATTTCCTCCTGGATTTATTTTTTCTCATTATCATTGAACCTAAGTACTTAAATTTCTCTACGTGTTCAAAAGTATACCCTTATAAATCAATATCATTATGATCGCCACCGTCTCTGCTACAAATAATATATTTTGTATTTTCGGTATTTATTTCGAGTCCTATTGTTTTGCCGGTTTTTACTAACGCACTTGTATTTAGTTGTATAGTTTCCGTGTCTTCCCCTAGCAGTACCAAATCATGGCCGTTTCCCAGAACCGGAATTTTATCACCCAAATTTAAACCTTGTTAGTACATGTCACCTTTTCTTTGATATATTCTAAAGCGACTTCGTCTGCATCAATTTCTGTTATTATGATCGCTATTAAGAAGTTTTTAAAAGAATATATGACATTGACGCGACATGACCGCGTAAATGACATTTTTAGTTTTATTTTCTTGTGGCAGAAGAACATACTGATTTTCTCCGCAACCCGATCTTGACGTAAATCTATTCCTAATTGTTTAAATGTTTACCTCTGTGATTAATTGTTACGGAAAAATATAAATTAACAGGAAATTGAATTATTTAAAATTAAAAGGTAAATCATTTGGAATCATTGGGATGCGAGGTTTTTTTTTCTCCCAAATGTTTCCCGTTTTTTCTCAGATTTTCCACTGGTTCTTCACTTCTATTGGTCGTGATGTTATATAGCCTATAGCCTTCCTCGATAAATGGACTATCCAACACAAAAATAATTTTTCAATTCGAACCAGTAGTTTCTGAGATTAGCGCGTTCAAATAAACAAACAAACAAACTCTTCAGCTTTATAATATTAGTATAGATTATTATGATTAATAAAGAGCCAAAATTTTGTTTAACTTAATTTATTTTCAAATAGTTTATTCTTACAGTGTTATTTAAATGATCTTGATATGAGAGAGATATGCTTGCAGAAGTTATTTTAATAAGAAGTGTAGATTTTTTTTCTTTTAAAGATCAATGTCTTCATATAGAATATTACCTTCTTAATAAGTATCGTCTTAAGTATCCTGGGCAAAAGCGTGTATAAAACCAATAAAAAAATGGTAAACAGTAAGATTTAGTAAATAGTTAAACCGTTAAAGACAGCCGATCGATTAATACATGATATTTATTAGCTAATATCACATATTCCCAAAGTCTTTCATATAGTTATAAATTATATTATAAATTTTATTTATAAACATTCCCATGTCATTTATAAAAAAACCAAACAATTTCAATTGTAATTCGCTCGATATGAACAATTTAAAATATGAAACACATGAGCATTTGCGCTAGTGGTAATTTCACCTTCTGTGTAACAACAGCTAAATTTCAAAGTTTGCCAATATCGCCTTCGGCTCCATAAATCCATAGTAGTCCAATTTCATGTACAAAAATAAAATAATTAGTTTAGAAATATTGAGGAATAGTAGCTTGGGGTATTATATAGCTTGCTCGGCTCATCATCTCATCTCCGGTATGGTCTAGTGGCTAGGATACCTGGCTTTCACCCAGGAGGCTCGGGTTCGATTCCCGGTACCGGAATACTTTTTTTTTACGATATTAAATAAAAAAAAGCCTACTAATGTTCATAAAAACTTTTTTATAAAATTAAAAATTTATTTAAATTAAACTTCTAGTAATATTTTTAATGCAACAATACCATTATAGAATCTTTCATTATGAATATACTATTAGAGGAAATATATTTTTCTAAAAAAAAGCGAATTGTTTATCGTTAATCAGATACATCAAAATTTAATCTGATATCATTTATATTGTTTTTCTTCTTTATAAAAATATACAAGTGAAACTGAAATTTTCATATTATTTGTTGCTTATTTAAGAGTTTACTCATTACGGGGACAATGCCTTCAGATGAGATGTTTTCAGCTGCAAAACATAATTAATAAAACCCAATTACCTAAAGAACGGTTATTATTAAAAATATGTTGAATGGTTTGTTTTTTTTAAAGAAGAAATAAAACTAAAACTATTAATTTATATTAATAAGATGTATATTATAGATTGATGGGTATGTGTATTTATAAAAGGGCAACCCAATGCAGTTGGATAGCATTGTAAATAAATAAAGCACTACTTCCTATCAATGTAGCGTGAGGAAATTACCTTGTTTCTCTGTTCGGCAATTTTTTTTTTGCTGTATTCTTATGTATTTATACAAAACAAAAAGAAGTACATACGAGTATATATGCTGTGCCAATCGGTTTATTTTAATTGAGGTGTAATGCTATGAAAAAAACCAAGTCTTGCCTAATCATATTCTTTTTTTCTTTCCTGACCAAGCATCGAAAGTCTTCTCCATCTGATACTGAGAACTGAAATATGAGGTTTATCATTATCAGTATAATTACAGGTGAGCACTAGATAGAGTCAGTCTCGTTCGGCAGAAGATCTTGATAAAAATATATATGCTTTTATCTCTGATCCTAAGCAAACAGTAACTCATAACGTTCTGTAACTGTTATTTAACACTATTCCAAAGATATATTTTATTTGTTTGTTTTATCTGAGGGGTTGTAATCCTTATTTAAAAACTATAAGGAAAGAACTTTTTTCTATTTTTAGTTCCATTTTATTTTATCCCTCAACGTTTCTGAGTCTTTTATCCATATCCAGGCATCTTTCTTCCTATGGCGTACAACTATTAGAATGAGACATTAAAAAAAAAAAAAAAAAAAAAAAAAAAAAAAAAAAAAAAAAAAAAAAAAGTTACCCCCCCCCCCTTCTCAAAATTGAGGTCTTACGCTTCAAAATATCATTGGTTTATCGCTATATATATTAGTACATATATATTATTAGTCAAAGGTCAATTTTATTATAAGAAACTATGAGGAAATATTTTATTGTTTTGTTGGGGATATTAAATGTTAGCTAGAAACGAATTCTTTGAGTTTGCGATATTTCCAAGGATGAAGGATCAAATATGTCTAGGTATAACTATTAATTAATTTATTGTTTGTTTTCACTTACATATAAGTTTAAGTTGAAGAAGGATTACAATATGATTTATATATATATATATGAAATAACTTTGCCCCATAAAGGCAGTACCACACTTAGCGGAGTCGCCCGGAGAGGAAGGAAAGACAAAATTTTCCGATCGAATCCAAATGACGTCATTTACATTGGAATCTCATTAGCATAGCCGAAGGGTAGCCACTTCCAGCGAATAGGAAAGACAATCACTGGTCGACTCCGATGGCGATTGTTGGGGAGAGAATTCAATAGACGAACTACCTTCCCTTGCCAGTCCACTCCGCTAAGTGTGGCCGGGGCAAACGAAGTGTAATGTAGACTACGATGGTGTACAGTAGACTTCGGCCGTACTTGTGCGCTATCGGTGATCGTTTCCCCCTACATCCCAGTACTTCCCTCTCCCCCTCTCCTCCCCCTTACTAATTGTTGTCTTCTAGATGGGAGAACAACTTATTTTAACATTGGAAAAATATAAGGAGCTGAATGATCCTAGCAATCAGTGTTACCTGGTCGAGAAGAGGAAAGAAAGATTGATCCCCAATGAGTGTGGCCGCCTCGAAAAATCGTCTTTCCTTTTTTCGTCGGTCCACTCCGCTTAGTGTGTGCGGACCTTAATGAATCTATACAACTAAAATTTGGTTGAATGAAATGTATCTGATATGATAAAATTATTAATTATGTTATATTTAATTTTCATTGTTTCCTCTTCTCTCTTAAAAAAACTTATTATCTTTAAAACTAAACTGTTTTTAACAACACTCATCAGAATCGAGATCGAAATGAAATAATAATTATTAAAAAGTCTAAAATGATAGGTTAGATCACCAGGTTTGGCCAAATCATTAAAGTTTTCTATTTTTTTTTTTAAATAAAATATTAATGTAAGATTTAAATTTATACTCTGTCATAGGTTAAGTTGCCGATATGCAACCAGATTTTCATTAAAAAATAAACGCCCTGATGTTATATAATTAACCGTTGACTGTATTACTGCTAGGTATTAATGTCAAGTATAATGGAATAATAAAAAGATATAAGTCAATGTAAGTGAACTGCGAAATAGATTAATTTTTCAGAGAATAATTTGGCTTTACTTTAATTATTTTTTAGAAAAAAAATAAAGGAAAATGTAATTTTTAATAAATGTAATTGTTTTAATATTTTACAAGCCCAAACGTTCGGTAAGACCTATTTATGTCTCCACTCCTGGTCAGCAAATAATTTAAGAGTATTAACTTTTTCAAGTTTGCCCATTAACATTAAATGAATAAAATCTATCAGTTGCTTTGTCCCTATAACGTTGGTATGAATGGTTTTTTTTTTCCCGAGGGGCTTCTTGCATTTTAGATTATTTCTGTTAAAAATACTATCATTATTAAATTAATCAATCCATTATTAAATGGATACATACAGATTCTCGTGTTTTTTAAAGGAAGATCTTGCTATCTTCCAACGTAATATATTTTTTAATTAAAGTAATTTATTTTACACAATTTATCAAGTATATAAACCTGGAAGTTAATACAATTATGGTTTTACGAGTATTTACTGTATCAATATTGTGTTTTTATTCAAGTTTTATGGTCAATTAAGTTTGCCCTTAGATATCTGTCGTCGTATTTCATTCCTGTTACAACGTCATGATCACCTTTAGCGCAATATTTTTTTTTATTGATCACTACGCATGCATTATTCATTGTCCTGTTCTATTTTCTGCAGCGAATGAATGATATACGAAGGGTAAAAATATATCTTTCCAGTCGTTTATCGGTTTAGTGTTTTGTTTTTGTTGTGTTGTTTTTTAAATCAATGATTCTGATTTACGCGATAGTCCTTTCAAGATTTTTTGAAGTGAAAACTTGTACGGACCCAAAGTGGTTGTTTAAAACATAATAATGATTAAAATAAATATTACATAAAATGTTTTTGGTAAATAATTAAAGAGGAATATGATAATACCGTTATGTCATTTGTATTCCGGTATTTATTTTCATTTTTGAAATAGTTATTCAATTTATTATATTTTTTCTCGGCAATAATTATTTTACCAACTACTTTTCAATAAAAATAAAATGTTTGTCGAATAAATTTTACGTTCTGATCAATTAAACTATTTCTCCTGATTATTGTATATACTTTGTCTGATAAATAATTATCTGATCCTCAGTTTACTTTTTCAAATCAAATTAGGAAGTAACAAAAAAAAATTTTTTTGTTTTGTATATTTATGAGAAATTTAAAACGCAGAGGACATATTTCTATTTTTTATTTACATTTTAACTGTTCCTACAACGTTTCAGGGTCTAAAGTACATCTTCCGGTGTCTTTCACTCTAAAACATATCAAATATAAGCATTCGAATATAAGATATTTTCGAATATACTTATCATGACTTAATTTTAGATTTTTTTTGTTGGTTCATTGTTTTCAATAATGAACATTTGCCCCCCAAAAAAAAAAAAAAAAAAAAAAAAAAATTGAAGTATAAGTATTTCAAGAAACGTAGAATCCGAATAACGAAATTTACGAATACTATAAACTAAGGAAATCGGTGGTTGGCCATTTTTCTTTAATTTATCGCTATACACATTATTCAATGGCCTTTAAACGGCTATAGGAATCAGTATAACCTTATAAAGTTATTTGGTAATGATAAACAAAAATGTGTTCAAAGCATTTATTATTGTTTTCAAATAGCTTTTTATTCTTCTCTTTACCATAAAGTTAGCAGCATTTAGTACTACATGTCAAATAATGATTTATTTATACTTATTTAATGATGAAAATAAGAATACATTTATGTTTTCATTTAAACATGCTCGATATAATGTAGTCGTTCTATAAGCACATTCCCATCCTCATTTTCTCTATTATCATTACTATTATAAAATTATTAAAAGCTTATAGTGAGGTTTGGAACCCTTGAAATTTTAAACAAACCATGAAACTTATCATAGAAAGTAGTTCACCATTAGATTGTATACAGTGAGTAGAAAATAATAGGTATCCGATAGAGATGACTGCCAGTAGTAACCGATACCATCACTACATCCTAATTTTAATAGGATTACCTCGACGTCCAATCATTTATTTCTCTTTGGTTTGATTTATGATTTCCAGTCTTATCCTTATGATCCGATTCCTTATGAGATATAACAGTCATAGGAGTTATTGGCTCGTCTTCATACGGCAATACTAATCATATGGTCATGGATGTCTTTTAAGATATAGTATACCTATTGAGGACCTAAGGAAATAAGGAAATCCTTTAAACAATATGGTATGGAATATTATACCTTTTCTTTGAGACCTAGATATAAAATAAAGAATTATTATAGTGAAGTCAAAGACAGAAAAAAAAAACTCTGTCTGGAATGGTATGTAAAATACTATTTATAAATAAGTATATTGTCTTGCAATATATTTTAGGAAAACGAAGCGATTTTTAAAAGATAGATTGTATCAAAACAAAAATGATGTTAAAAATAAACAAAAAGAAAATAAGAGACTACTTTGATAAAGCTGGTAATTAATAAAGATCATGAGTTTGACTTCGATAATACATTAATAATTAACAAAGAAAGGAATAATTTTAACAGAAAAAAATCAGGGGCAATCTATATTTCAGAATATATTGAGTATATTATAAACTTTAAAAGAGAAACAAAAAACTTGAGCAATCATTACGCTGAAATTTTTCGCAAAATTAATCAATAGTAGAATTAAATTTTTTTTTTTTTTTTTTTTTTTTTTTTTTTTTTAACTTAATATTTTTATTTGCACCTGTATATGTTACAATCAGCAAATGAGCTATATATGATAAACATAGCATGGGTTGGCATGAGGGAGATAGTACCCAGTGGTGCATCCTCCTGACATTCAAAAACCAACTATTTTTTCAGGCTAGGAGGTCCCTCATCCAACTCCTTTTCAGCCTACGCCGAGTTATGTATGGTATGTCAGTTGTAGCCATGTTTTGTACAAGTTTGTTTCTATGTCCATTTAGTTTGTCGTGAAATCGTTTGTAAGTCAGTCGAATGTGGTTTATTGTAGTTGGAATACGTAAGTCAGTGTGTAGGGTATCGTTTGATACATATGGTGGTGAGTTCATTGCTAGTCTTAAAAATTGTGATTGAAAGGTTTGTATTTTTCGTATGTGTGTCTTTTTAGCGGGTCCGTATATTTGGCAAGCGTAAGTCCATATTGGTTTTAATAAATAAGTGTAAACATTTAGTTTCTGTCTGGTGGATAATTTAGAACGTCTATGTAATATTGAATATAATAGTCTAAGTCGAAAGTTTAGCGTTTTACGTTTTGTCTTGACGTGTGGGCCCCATGTCAATCTTTTGTCAAATATTAGTCCTAAGTACGTTACTGTATTTGTTTGCGGTAAAGGGTGATTGTCTATATAAACTGAAGGGCAGATTCCGCGTCTAAGTGAAAATGTAATATGTAGTGACTTCTCATGGTTAATTTTTAACTTCCATTTCTTACACCAGTTTTGTACGTTGTCCAAATGGTGTTGTAATATCATACTGGTTTGTATAGGGTCTGTGTTTCTCGTAATAATTGCAGTGTCGTCGGCATATGTCGCAGTTAAGATGTTTTGGTCTGTTGGTAAGTCATATGTGTATATTAAGTAGAGAAGAGGGGAAAGGATAGAACCTTGGGGTACACCTGCAGAGATTGGTTTTATTGATGAGGTCTCAGAACCCTGTCGGACAGAGAAGAAACGTTCATAGAGAAAAGATTGTAAAACTAAGTAATATGTACTTGGAAGTATAGGTTTTAGTTTAAAAAGAAGACCCTGGTGCCATACTCTATCAAAAGCCTGAGTAACATCCAAAAAAGCCCCAGATGCGTACTGTTTTAGTTCTAGTGCAGTAGTAATGTAGTCGGTAACTCTGTGTAGCTGTTGTGTTGTGGAATGAAAAGAGCGAAATCCGAATTGGTGATCTGGTAATATGTCGTGGTCTGTCAGTATGTTAATAATCCGTTCGTACAGCAGTTTTTCAAATATTTTCGAACATACCGGAAGAAGGCTAATAGGTCTATAAGAGGCAGGTCTATGTTTGTCTTTGTTAGGTTTATGTACCATTGAAATTGAAGAATATTTCCATTGAATAGGGAATTTAGTTGTCCTAAGTATAGCATTGTACAGTGTTGTAAGGAAGACTAAAGCTTTTCTGGGGATTTTTTGTAGTATCTCAGCAGTGATAAGGTCATAACCAGGAGTCTTCTTTTTTGGCATTTTCATAATCTGTCTTGATACTTCAGAAGGAGTAAAGGTTTTTGGCGGAAAGGACATAGGAAGAGGTGAGTCTAAGACTTTCTGCACATAATTTTCGTGTTGTATGTCTGTTAAGTCTGTGTGAGTTTTAAAAACAGTTAAAAGATAGTCAGCAAAAATTACAGATTTCTCTTTGTCCGACACAGCCCAAGAACCATCATCTTTTCTCAATGGGACGGATACTTCGCGATGTTTTAGGAGGCGCTTGGTATGTCGCCAAAGACTGCTGTCGTCCGTTGTCAAGTTTTCCAGATATTTGTCAAAGTTGGTTTGTTTAAATTTTCGTATTTCTCGTTTCAGTTCATTATTAAGTTTGTTGAAGGTTCGTCTGTCTGAAGGAAGTCTGTTAGTTTGCCATTGTTTTCGTGATCGTCTCTTGGCTCTTATTAGGTCCCTGATGTATTGAGGGTAGGACGGTAAACTTACTCCTTGCCTTCTTTTTATTTCTTGTGAGGACCAGGCAGCTTCTTGGATGGTTGAGGTGAAAAGTTCAACCGCTTCTTCTAAATCCTTTTCGGTTTTTAATGCTTTAGGCACGGTGAGCTGGTCATTAATACATTCATTAAAGATGTCCCAATTCATGACGCCGTAAGTGAGTGATGGTCTCCTTTCTGCAAAGAATTTTTCTACCCCCAACATCAGGGTTACCGGTAAATGGTCCGAGCCAAGATCTGTTTCGGTAATAATGGTAATTGGTAGAGTTGTCAAATCTTTGGCTATAAATATGTCAAGTACGTCAGGTTTTTTGTACTGAGAATTTGGTAAGTAAGTTGGTTTGTCGGGGGCAAATACATTTAATGACAACTGGGTAACAGCAGACTTGAGTCTCCTGCCTCTTGGTGTGCATAAACGTGAACCCCAGTGTTGATGTTTCGCATTGAAGTCGCCTCCAGCAAGGAATGTTCTACCAAATGATTGAAAGAGTTCTACGAACATTTGCTCCGTTAAAATATATTTAGGGGGACAGTAGATAGAAGCAATTGTTATGTTTCTGTGGTTGGTTTGTAGCTGTATTCCTGTTATTTGTATTTGAGCCGTCGAGTTTACGTGTATTGGATAATGTTTAAGGTTAGATTTAATTATTATGGCTGTCCCTCCGTGGGCAGTATTGTCTGGATGGTCTGTTCTGTACAAAGTATAATTTGGTATATAAAGTTTGTTACGTGAAGTTAGATGTGTTTCCGTCAGAAGTACAATGTCAATACGTTTTTGTTGCATATAAATTTCCAGTTCAGTTTTATGTCGAAGTATTCCGTTTGTGTTCCAAAGAAGGATTGACAGGGAGCCAACAGTCAGAGAACTAATGTCCATAAGTAGCAGTTAGGGCTTGTGTTAGTTGTGATATTTGATTCATTAGGGTCAAAAGGGGCTGGATGAGGGCACTTAAATTATTTAATAAATTTGTTTGTTGGGAAGGTAAAGACCCAGCTGGTTGTACCAGCTGACTACTATCTTCCCTCATACCTGATCTTGGATATGGCTGAGGCTGATGAGTCTCTAAGTTCGGTCTAGGACAGTTCGGGCGCTCCATTCTTGGAAGTAAAGTGAAAGGTTCCGAAGGCTGCTGTTGATAAGGGCTGTTTGGTAGAGGTGGGTACTGCTCTAAGTCTGGTGGAGATTCGACAGTCACCGGCGGAGGACGGTACTTCTGGGTTCGCTGTGCTCTCAGGTTCTTGAGGGCCTGGCATCCCCGGTAATTGGCTGGGTGTGCCCCTTCACAGTTGGCACATTTGGCAGGAGTATTTCTAGTTTTGAGGCATGCCGATGTTTCGTGGGCCTCTCCGCATCGTACACAACGTGGCTGGTGGTTGCAGTAAGATTTGGTGTGAGCAAAGCCCTGGCACCGAAAGCATTGTGGAATTTCTCTCTTTTTTCGGACCTCTTCAATTTTTATTTTGGTATAATAAATATAATTTAAGTCGAATATTTTTTCATTATATGTATTTTTGGTTATATCGACAAAAAACATATTTAGTGGCAATTTAGTTCGGGCTGATATGGAATTGGTAACGTTGGAAACGTCATACCCCAATGTTTTTAATTCCTCTTTGATAATCGTTTCTGGAGTAGATGCATGGAGACCCTTAATAACCACTCTCGGGTTCTTATCTTCTGACAACTGATAAGTGTGAAAATCGGCGTTCACTTTTTTTAAACTGCGTACGGCCGATCTGTATGATTCCGGCGAGGCTGGGTAAAGTATCACATGCCTAACTGTTGATTTAATATTAAATTGATTCTGGCCTATTTCTTTCTTTAAAAATGAAATTAAGGCTTCTATATTTTGAATTCCATTTAAAAATATAGGAGGCGGTTTTACTTTTTTACTGTCTGTTTCATTTGGTTGGTTGTAGGCTTCTGTATTATTGATTTTTATAAGTGGGTCATACCTGTTTGTAGTTTCAATGTTGTTAATTTTTTTGGTGGTTTTTCTTAGCTCTCCTGAAGAACAAGGCCGTTTTCTTCCCGTCACTACTTCCCATTCGTTGTTCTCCTCAGTAGAGGCAGAAGGACCTGCCTCTTGTAGCAGTTCCATACTTCTGTCCTCTTCGGGCATCATAGCCCCACACTACTTATATCCACTAGTATAAATGTTTACTATTAGTAATTATTCACATTCAATCACTGATCCTATTTATAAATAAAAGTACCGTGCACTGTTTTGAACAACCGAACATAAAAGAAATGGTTCTTAATTATTTATCCAATTTAACCTGAGCACTATAACCTTCCACCACTTCACATTTTTTGCACTTTTTTAATTGTTACTTACATATAAATCCTATAACTTTTATAACTTTCTGAACTAGATAAATAACTGGTCCTTTAGAGATAAGAATCACACATAAATATCATTTATAAAAAAGAATAAATCATATTTCGAACAGACACATTCATAGCACGTGCTTAGTACTACACTGTCATCACCTGTTTTCCAGAATTAAATTTGAATTGAATTTCTTTATCAATATAAAAAGATTTTGAATAACTTAATATGAAGAAATATTTTTGGAATTGTGGATAGCAATTATTTTTAAAAAACTTATAATTAAAATAATTGCTTTAACAAATAAATACATATATAATAAGATTCATAATATACCTACATTGTACCAAGCTTCCACACATCACCGGACAAAGAAACACATGTTTTATTAAATAATCTTTTATATTAAAACCTACGACAATCATTTTTTTTTTAACCGTTAACTTTACCAATTTTGTGTTTAACATAATATTTTTTATAAAAAAAACTTTAGCTTTCTAACGGTATGTTATACATCTACAGAATTTTTTTTTTCTCTCTTTTCTCCTTTAGTTGGTTAATTAATTTATAATAATTAATCGCGGTGTCCTGATTCTTAATCTTTTTCCTTATCTTCAAAAATAACTGAGTAATTGAATTTGAAACGATAATTTAAAACTAATTGAGTGATATCAACGTCGAAGTGTTAAGATCATTGCTGGATTCCCTTATACACTGCCGGACAAAATTAAAGGATAACTTACAAATATTTATATTATTATTACATAAGAGATAAAAATAGGAATTCCTTCGTCCCAGACTGGACTTTGTGTTGTATCTTATCAAGTTAATCCTCTACCTCTTTATATTCCCACCCGTTTATGGAGAAAAGGGTCAGTTAATCCTCTTCTCCTCTTTCTTCCTATCAGTAAATGGTCAGTTGTTAGCAAAGATTCATCTTGTAGAAGATTTTCTAACATTTAAGAGACTTTAGTTTTTACTTGTGAGTTTAGTAAGAACGTTGTTATGGCTAACAGAAGAATTGACCGAAGAGGAATCAATTCGTGATGTTGCTTGGAGTGAAGAAGGGTTTTTTCAAAGGCTTATTGCGCAACGGCTCCAGCGGTCACAATCCTTAGTGTTCAGGGTGCTTAATAGGCACCGTCAAACTGGAGGGCATACAAGAAGAGTTGTATACAAGGCCGTCCGAGGTCAACTTCCCACCGTGACGAGAGATTTTTGCTACTGCATGCTCTTCGGGATCGCCGATCAACTGGTAACAGTCTGCGTGGTCTCCTCCAGAGGTCCAGGAATGTGCAAATTTCAGAGCGTACCGTGAGAAGACGACTCAACGA
Organism: Piezodorus guildinii; assembly: GCA_023052935.1. Classification (NCBI taxonomy): domain Eukaryota; kingdom Metazoa; phylum Arthropoda; class Insecta; order Hemiptera; family Pentatomidae; genus Piezodorus; species Piezodorus guildinii. The sequence continues at coordinate 127,128,465 of CM041294.1, read as the reverse complement.
TTATGGATTGACCTCCCATCCTTCAGCTACTGGACCTCTTCTCTCCAGGGAACACCGGGTTGAGCGCTTGAGGTTTGCTCGGGAGCACCTAAACTGGACTCAGGAAGATTGGAGCCTCGTATTATTCAGCGATGAGTCAAGATTCTGTCTCCTATCTCCAGATGGACGGGAAAAGGTATGGAGAAGGCGGGGAGAGAGGTATGTTCCATGCACTTTTTCTCCAAGGGTTGCGTTTGGTGGTGGGTCAGTGATGGTGTGGGGGGGGGGCATAAATTTAAACTCCCGTACAGAGTTGGTTCTTGTGAACCGTGGCTCCATAACTGCTGACAGGTACATTAGGGAGGTACTTGAGCCACATGTAATACCTTTCGCCAGAAATATCGCAGGTAACTTTATTTTTATGCACGATAATGCCCGACCTCACGTTGTTCGATCAGTTCAAAATTTCCTCAGACAAGAAGAAATTGACGTTATAGTTTGGCCACCCAGAAGTCCAGATATGAACACAATAGAGCATGTATGGGACATGCTTGGAAGACGTGTCCGCGCCCGAGACCCACAATATTTGGCAGATTTAAGGGACATGTTAGTGGAAAAGTGGAACAACATCCGAGAACAACATGTAAGAGCCCTGGTCGCTGGAATGGGCAGGAGAATGGAAGCAATTATCAGAGCTAGAGGTGGGAATACCAATTATTCATCGTTTTCCTCGAATTCATCTTTTTTATTCAGTTTTGTTATTTCATTTCATTTCAAAGATTTACTTTTTCATTTTGAGACTGTAGGACATTTTTATTTTTTGATTTGTTTTCCTATTAAAAATTTCTAGAAAAGAATTTTTTATTACCCTTATAATAAAGTGTGACTTCCAAAGAAAAAAGAATATTTTCAAAAATACCCTATACAGCTCAATAATTTCAAAATATTGAAGTGATCCTTTAATTTTGTCCGGCAGTGTATGTTTAAATTTAAAAAAAATCGACAAAGTAGTTTCGGAGAAAAGTTAAAGAGGGATTTTTTATTCGTTATTTGGGTTCTATTTGTCTAGATACGTGAGGCCTTAAATTTTAGGGTGGGTTATTTATTTTATTTTTTATTGTTATTTTATTTTTTACAAAGGTTCATTGTTGAAAGCAATAACAAAACACAGGATTGGTAAAAAATAATAATATTGTATCTTATAACTGTCGAAGGTGCCACTAACAATTTAGCAGCATAAGAATCCCGCACGATCTGTTCCTGAGATGAATGCCGTAATCATCTAACGTGGAATGCGATTTTAAGTATTCTATTAATTTTGTTAGTTATATTTTTAGTATCCGTTAATAATAATTACTCCCCCTTTGTGGAAGAATTTTTAGATATTTTCAAATGGATGAAGTGAACTGCTTAGACGGTTTATACACGTTCCTGACTTGTACTTGTCAAGAAAAAAAGAACAAGCCCAAATAGCCGTAGGAAGTGGTGTTAGTAGAGACTAATTTTCCAATCCTCGGGCTCTGAGGGATAATTGATCAGGGTAGAAGTGAGCGGACGGGGCGCCTGAGAGCATGTGTACCCCCAAAAGGAACAAGTCGCTTCCAGCGAGTCGTGAGCTTGGAGGTGGCGAGCCAGTCGGCTGAAAAAGAGCGGCAATAAGAAGCCTTGAAGGTTCGTATCCGAATCTATTACCGAGCTCTCGGCTCGCCACAATTATCTAAGGGGGTGGGAGGTCGTGAACTTTGACTGGGAATATTGAAAAGGGTCTAAGTAGCCTGTCTCACATCCCATGCCGAGACTGCGCGGACAAAAAATCTTTTTTCTCCTCCACGCCCGGATTAAGTTATCACTTATATCGGAACTGGTCTCCTTCGTGACCTCCTGTTATTATTTACTGGGTCTACTACCGTGCAATATTTTTAGGACAGGTGCTGTATGTGTTTACTATAAACGGCTACATCAGTGACCACGAGATGTGATGTTGTTGTATAATCTTGTAGATCAGTAGTTCCCAACAAGGCAGGACGATGTCCAGGGGGTCCGCAAATATCATTGGGAAATTATTTTTAATTACTTTAACGTAAAATTTTTGAGGCCTTAGTTTGTAATAATAATCACAAATTTACACATAAGACTACATTCTACCACAATCTCAATCGTTAAATTGGTCATTTTCTAACATTTTTAAAATAATGAACTTATGGCCAGATGTAAATTGGCAAGAGATATTGGACAAAATTTGATTTCATTCTGATTATTTGAATAGATATCTATCTTCTATAACTTTTAAATTTTAGTAATTTAATGTTGTGCGGTTTTACATAAACTATTAGAACCAGGTTCTTTTATCTTCATTCCTATCTCTCCCATTTCTAACATAGTTTCTGTAGCAGTGATATTTTTCGCATGACATGTGCGTGATAAGTTGTAGCTCTTAGGGTTTCTTCAAGTTAATAATGGTGCTACACCATTCTGATTCTACGGTCTTTATTAGGCGCTCCGAGTTGTTGACCACATTTCCTCTGCCCTCGAAAACAAGGAGTACCGCACGGGTGCATTTCTGACATAACGCAAGCATTTGACCGGGTGTGGCACCCGGGATTACTCTTTAGCTCAAAAACCCTAGAAGGTTAAAACGGTAGTGGTCACGGGTCCTCATGTAATTATGTATATTGGAGTTCGAGCACTGGCTAATTCTCCACTCAATTTGCTGCATATATGACGTGTGACATAAGTATGAGTGATTTCTAGATTTCTATACTTTGTATAAATTTTATTGATTCGGTATTGTATATATATTTTATAATTTAATTGCTGTGTAAATATTGAATGTAGTATGAACCCTGTATTTCATCACTATTCTTAATGACCCAATTAGGATATATTACAATATTACTCAATCATACTTGTTGTTGAAAAAAAAACACACAAAAAAAACGGTCTTTACTGCTGAAGCTTAGTGTCTGCCTTGGCCTTCTCACATGCAGAACTACCATCTCCTGCGTCTGAAATAACGTGAGACGTTTAACGAAGCGTCTTCATGCGGAATTCCACCTTTAGCCACTTGCAACGCCTAGTGTTTATGTATTATATAATATTATATATATATATTATATTATATATATATATATATATATATATATATATCCTATTGAAGTGAATGACTGAAGGGGTCCGCGATTTATTTTTGTTGAGAACCACTATTGTAGTTTATAATCCGAGATAGGGTACTTAGATTTTTGAGCCAACTAAGTTGTCAATTTTGGTGGTGGCATAAAATAGTGTATAATAAGCAATATAGTTAAAGAAGCATGTTCAGGCTATATTTTTTCCGAATTATTTATTTTAGATTTCAAATTTTATCAATAATTTCACACAGACACTGACTTGAAATAGAAAAAAAAAATTAATTACATGCTAGAACTTGGTGAAGTATGTAGTTTTAATAACAGGTTTTAGTTCCTAAGAAGAGCTGTTGGAAAAGAAAGCCCCGTTGATCAACTAGACGGCATTCCAGCCCTTTTGCTTAACCTCACTTTGCCCTCAGCGACTTAAGGTTAAGAGACTGGAGCTGGATAAGTAGCGGTCCCTTTGATAGGGCTTCAGGTCCGCCCTGAATAGTCATGAAAACACACAAAGGAGGAGATTCCCTTTCAACCAAGTGGATAGCGCTATCGGTTCCTCAGTCGTGACTTGGTATTTAGCTCTCGTTGTCGCCAACTACTGCCTTTCCGCAAGGTTCAATGTTCAGCTCTCTGTTGTGTACTCAATAATAAATATGAGAAATAAATATCAAGAAATAAATATGAGATGAAGCTGAAAAAGTATTGAATTGAAATAATTGTTATTCTAGGCCCATGTATACGAGTTTGTTTATTTATTTAACGTCACTTTATGCTACTATGGCTAATCGGACGTTGCTACAGTGGGCGTCCTTAGTTATGCCGTCCTTCGGAGGGGACGTTAAAAGATGGTCCCGAGCCTGTGCGATGTCAGGTACTCGTTAAAGACCCCTATCCTAATAAAACCTGAATAGGCGAAATTTAGGACTCTCATAGTAGCATCGTCGATTACTACAGCAGCATGAAGGGACGTTAAATAAATAAACAAACCTTGTATACGAGGGTGTGAAGATGTCTGGATTATAAGATCGAATAATTTAAATGATTAAACGAAGTTAACAGTTTGAAAGGATCCTCTAAACAAATCTTCATAACCTTCTCACTCTTTCATAAATAGATAAGTAGTATGTTTGAGGATATTCGGTTTGTTCTTCTAGCGCTACTCGGAGTACTTAAGAAAATATTATCAAATACACAAAAAACAAAAAGGATGAAATTACAAATAGGTTTAGGACACTTAAAACGTAAATAATGAATACAAAAATAATATACCTCCATATTAATGAGATAGTGATAAAATGTAAAGTTGTTAGGAATCAAAAAACTTCAATGAACATAAAGGAAAAAAATAAATGTGTTCAAGTCACAATCTTTAAGGGATGCAATTCTTTCATAACTTATTATTGAAGGTAGAGAAACAATGTAAAGTTTTTCGGATCAGGATAACGAGAATTGTTAAAAATATATACATATATAAAAAAAAAAATGTATCTTAAAAGGTGAACTCACAACTTAAAAGATGCAATAGGAAAAAGTGATAAATCTTTCCGTCTTTCCGCAGTATGAGTTTTTAAATAAATAAATCAAATTAAAAGAATGGTAATTAATTACGTTTATGACACTCATCATTCAGATCACATTATAGATTCAACATTTGAACAAAGTAGGAAATACTTGTCATTTGAGATCGGAACGATAGGCGCGAGTTAAAGAGATAGGACAGATAGACCGTAATAGTGCCAGCTTGTATCACCGGTATACACTATAGGTTTTCTGAAGTTCCGAAATCTTTTAAATGGTACTTTAAAAAAAAACAAAAAAAAACCTAGAAATCGACCTAGATAATTAAACATACGGCTTATTTTACTCATCCATATCCTTTGTAATTAATTGTCTGTACACGTACTGATTTGTCTAATGTATCATTTTGTAGTTTTAAGTATCATTAGTCATAGTGATCTACAACAATTGTCTTATTGCGAAAATAAAGGATACTACAGGTGAATGATAATATCTTAGCCATCTGCTATAACATCAAAACCAATTGCTATATTCCACGCTGTTACCATTATTTGGGATGGCTGTCGAAGAACTCTTGGAACACAGTTTCAACTTCCGCAAAATTATTAAATTTTTCTCGAAACGAAACGAGGATCGAAACAAGTAGTAATCCGATGGTGTTAGGTCTAGATCTAGACTATATGGTGGATGAGGCAGGTGTTTGAACCTAAGGAGTTCTTTAAATTTTGTTATGTGGTTTTACTGGAAGTGTAAGAACGAGTATTATCTTGTTGGAATAGAGCTCCTTTTCCGTTGATTAAAGCAGGATAACGCTATGACAACTTAGTAGAGCTTAAAATTCATACAGCACCCGTTAGGAAAAAAAAAATCCTTATCCTTATGAATAACACATTTCATCACAGGTAACTTCTAGGAAAATCTCATATCAGAAGGGTATTTCAATGAATTTTCACAAATTTCTAGCCTCATAGATGGTTTCTGATGAGTAAGTTCGTGAGGGACCAGTCTAGTGCTCTTTTTCGCCTATCCTGGCCTTTTGACACATCACCCTCCCTGACAAGTTCGCCAGTACTTGTATACGGTATTGACTCTACAGCTTATATCAGAACCTCTTTAGTGTCTATTATTGCATTAAAATTAAGTGGATTTCGTAGATCGTTATACTGTCATCATACTTCTTTGGAACTAGCTAAACCGAGATTTTTTTTTAAATGTAGAATGGGATTAAACAGGCTTAGAGGATCCTTTAAAGGCAATATTAATTATTGGTATGTCTTAAATAGGATTAAAATATATAAAGTCCATTGAAATTTCGAATTTTATACTCCGCATTACATAAAACTTTTACTCATTCCATTCGTTCTTCTCTGGAACATCTTTAGCATATTTTAAGCCGAGTAATTCCTTAAGATGTAGGCTCGATCTGCCTTATCTTGGGCTGAGCAGTAAAGCCGGACTCCTTCCAGCTGGTGCGGTAGTGGAGCATAAGCCGTCCTTCATAAGAGGTTTATTATTTCGTCCGGTTTTATAACCGTGTTGCCTGGGAGCGAGCGAGCGGGCGCAGTTTATGTTGGCCGGGTGTTGGCGATAATGAGCCCCAAACATGTCCTCCTCTGGGCTCCCCGACATATCTCTTCTCCGCCGGAGCTAGTTATTGGCTCCTCTCTAGCGCTTATTAATATGTTCCTGTCTTGCATTCCAGTCGTTTCCAACTAAATAAAAACTCCTGACCACATTAAACATCCCATCCTGGTTAATTATTTTTTTCTTCATACGTACTACGAAACTGGAAGAAGGTAGTCACCACGACTATTCCGTCTGGCGTCAAGGAAAAAAATAAACTAGTATGCACAATTTTACACAAAAGCCAACCATCATTGATCATGATGAAATGATAATTTACAATTAGATGGAAGTGTAAGAAGGTTTTTCTTCAGGTGTTCAATTTGAATATATAAAAAATTTAGTTATCGAAGTTTACAATCATATTTAATAAATGTGAGAAGAAATTAGTTGAAAGCGCGGTATTTAAAATAAAAAAAAATAATTAAATATATTTGAAAAGAAATCAAATAAATAAATTTCTTTATTTGAAGTGTTTTTAATGAGCGCACTCCTTACCATCTCCTCCTTATATTTTATCTTCAGTTAACGATTCTTCTATATTCAATAAAATACAATAAGTAATTGGGCTGTTTGAACATGAATGATGATAAAGTCTTGAAAAAGAACTACCCAATTGTACCGGTTAGATGTTCTTTTTGCCATCTTCTATTTATTTACTTAGCCCTGATTGTGGCTCTACCGTCCTGACTTAGCCTCCACTAGCTCTCATGACTAGTGACGCGGCTGAATGAGAGGCGCTAAAATCTCCTGACATTGTGCCTCCACATCCACTAGTGCATTTCGGGGTTTGAGTCGGTGATTCCAGAGGCAGTTTGCAAATATTGTAAATAGGTATGAATTCTTCGAATTTATTTATTTATTTTTTAAATTTACAATGTACATATGGGATGAATGATTTCTTCTAGCTGTAATACTCATTGCCTCAGAATGTGGCAGATTGTATTATCTCTTAATAAATAAAAAAAATTATTTACTTCGGAAGATTGCAGGGTATTTTAAGGAATAATACAATAGTTCGCGGGAAAGCAAATTCGTGTAGGCAGAGCTTGAAATTAAAAGAGGTTTATCTATATCTGGCTATCTGCAACTAATGAGATATTCAAGTATTAATGAATAATTTTATTAGTAATGAAATTCAGGACTTTTTGAAGGATTGAAGGATTCCAAGGTTGAAGGATGCGGAAGGAATTTTATGGCTTAGTGGAACCCCGTAGCTCAATCCCATATGTCCAAATAGACACACACACACTTCGCCCTACTAGGTTATTGGACTCAGGGGACCCTAAAATTTGTATTTTGATCGCAATAATTTCTCTTACTATATATTTCAAATATAAATAAGTGAAAGTAAAAAAAATAAAATATATATTGTGGTGGAGTTCGATTTTTTTAGTTCGTTTCTTTTCAAAAATGTGCTTTCTTTATCAGAATATGGAAACTAGAGACATTGCTCGGTATGTTCCAGATACCTAAGTGCATTCCTCCAGCTAGTGGACACCTTACGGGCTACTTTAGGCTCCTATCGGCCTTTCTGGCACCTCACTTACTCGACTTCGGTAAAAAAAGTACGGAAGGCCTTTTCGAAGTGAAAAAAAAATTAAGTGGAGTAAAAAATCTGAAAAGCCGTTCGGAGAGCAGTAGGGAACCCGGACACGGGCTTGGTACACAGAGCACGGAGTGGAAAAAAGTGCCGGGAGCCGACCCTGGTAGCGACACCACTTAGATACGCGACACCCGCACTTTTTGACAGGATATTCAAATTAGATAAGTGAAATTACTTAGCTCCTATCTTGTGACAAATGGAAGAACCAAGCCTCCGATGGGGGCTCGATTTGTGTACGTCAAACGGATGCACCCTCCTCTTGATAAAATACACCATTTCTAGGTTTTATCTTACGTTCTGTCCTCACGGTCGTTAGTCAGCCTCCCATCAAGCTTTTAGGGTGTATTGGTAATTTGATCTTTGTCGTCTTTAGCTAAGATTTGGGATGTGGAAAGTTTAAGGACAGTTAAACATTATCGATGAAGGATAGGTTAAATATGGGCTTCTTAATGTTGGGACAATGTGTTTTGTTCCAGAATTTACTGTATACTATGGTTTTCGACCAGGTTTCAATATGCTCAATAGACTGGTGCAGGCAGATGTCAGCTGTACGCTTTAATACAGTATTGTGTAGAAAGTGTGCTGTAGCATTAACTAATGTATCTGTAAAATATATCAATAAATATATTTATTACTAAAAATTACTATATGATTATTTAGATAATTATACAGTATTGTGTTATATTCCATCCACCATATACGTATATACGACAAATGCATTTCTCTTCGTATATTGCCTTAATATGCCTATATTTCACTTACAGCTTTTCAAAGAAGAAATATGTAGAAGTTCTTTTATATTAGATGTAGAACTTTTTTCTACAATTTATCTTGTAATACAATTTATATTGATTTTTTGTAATATGTTCTGAGATTCACTATTATTCACTATATATTTCTTTAGTTCATCTTACCATTCCTATGTAAAACAATTCTTAATCTCATTGAGGATTAGTGCTTGTGTTGAAATTAATGATGGTTAGTCTAGAAACTAGTTGCTGATGGTTCGAACGGACTATTAGTTAAAAAAAATCTATAACTAATCTATTGCAAATTTATAAAATATGTAAATAATTAAGTTTGTTAACAGTTTAATCTATTTTACGTATTCTTGCCAGATATACTATCTTTATTTGTGACATTTTTGTTAACCTTAAGGGACTAAGTCCCAGAATAAATCATTTTCTATTCTATTCTAAAATTAAATAATGGGCCTAGAGGAATAAGCATGTGAAATCTGCCCTCACGTATATCAGAACCAAATTTAGACCATTGATTAACACCTATGAGAAACCACCTTTTGCATATTTTTAGCCCCATAATCCTTAAGGGAGAGAAGTTATAGAGGGAAAAAGAAAAAGAAAATAATCGTTTTTTTCTGAACGGCTGAATATTGTTGTGTAAAGAAATTGATAACAAATATATACAGTGTGTGTCAAAAGTATGCGGAATTCACTACTATTCTGAAATTCACTTGTTTTTAACTTATTTTTTATGTTTGTAAAGAGTCATTAACCACTTTATAATGTTAGGAGGAAGGTATACAATAGCTAAAACCAAAAATTACGACAACAATCATTTTATTATTAACGTATTGAACGTTTATTTACGAAAAAATTAGAAATAGTGTATGTTAATGGTGTCAAAAGTATTCGGAATTTCGTGGTTTCCTAGTTATATTAGCGCAGTGATCATAAATAAACATCCTGTTGTTAAAAACTTTTCTATAATTATAGATTTTAGCCAACTAGGAATTGATCTTACAAATTAATTAATTGTTTAGTGTGAAATATTACCCCACTCCAACACTTATTGTATCTTGAGGCCATTTTCATTTTGAATATAGTATTTCCTGATTTTCCTTTTTAGTAAGACCCAAAATTAGTTAATTAAATTTCAAAGAAATAATGGAAGAGGGATTTCGAGAACTTTTTAAAGATTTTGCAGCAACTAAATATGAATAAATAACGTATTTATGTCCAGAGTCATGGTCGCGCGTATGTTAATAATTTGATTTATTCCTAATTTTTCTTCTACTTTTAATTCTGGCTTTTCATACTTAAAAAATACACAAACCTATCAATAATTCTGTCCACGAATCCAATGTTATCAAACTTTTTCAAAGAAAAACGCACGTAAATATCACTGACCGCTCAAGGTGTTTTACTATGACATACTAAATTCTTTATTTGGTTTCCTCCAAACCATAATCTTTTCATAAGAACCATGTATTTTAGTACGGGAGTCATCTGTAAACATTTTAATGCACCAACCTTCTCTTTAAAAAATGATACAAACATTCAGCCTATTCTCTTATTTCTTCGCCTGCTGATAGACGTTTTTCGTACTTCTTGTACCATGTTTTCCTTTTCGTAAAATGTTTTTAGAATGCGGCGAACAGTTGAAAAATTTATTGTGTATCCAGAAACTCTGAAAAATTCATAAATAAGTTAAGGTTTACTCATTTGAGGTATTGTTTTCTTATTTGATGAATAATCAGTCTTTCAGTTTTAACATTTAATATTTTTTTGGACGCTTACTTTTTTGCTTTTATATTTTATTATTATATTATCTACACGGTACATAGCCATCCATATATTCTCATCAATTTTTTTCAACATCTCAACTATTTCTCTTTAGTGTTAACATGTGAACGTGTTAAAAATTATTCGAGGGCGTTCTGCGATCGTTATGTTTTTATTTTAGGGCCTTATTTAAAAAAAAAAAAAAAACTTTTAATGGCTGGATATATATAACATGAGAGAGGAGAATTGTTTAGAACATAAAATTATGTCGAAGATTGGTGAGAATATTAAAATTTGAAACCATTAAACAACAGGATATTACGATTTCCGAATACTTTTGACACTGAACGATCTTGCAATTTTACATTATTAATCGGATATTTATGAAAACAATAAAATTTTTGGTTAACTGGCCAGTGATTTTCCTTTATGGGAGTCTCTTTTAAAGATTTGATAGTGAAAAAGAATTATATAAATTAATAGTTGTGAAATATAATAATTAAACGAAAAGAAATACGAATTCTGAATACTTTTGACACTCACTATATATATTATGGAGGACCCTCCAATTAAAATAAATAGATAAACATTTAAGCTATATCCATATATATATATATATATATATATATATATATATATATATATATATATAATATCCTTAAAAAAAAAAAAAAAAATATATATATATATGAAAAATTAAAAAATGTTTTGACTCACGTTTTCGTGAAAATAATTTTTTGAAACCCTTCTTGAAAATCCCTAACATATATTTTTTTCGTGAAAATCAATTGTGCTGTGCAGGAGAATTTTTCGTTTTTGTTTTTTCTTTTCCCCTCAATAACTTCTCTCCCACGAGGATTATGGGGCTAAAAATTTGCAAGAAGTGGTTTCTCATAGGAGTGAACCAATTGTATAAAATTAATAAATTTATTTATTAATTCTAGTGTTAAGGTTACAAAACATATGCGACTAGTTTAAAGCTTGTTTAATTATCTTTTCTCTGGCAATAATTTTTTTTTACTAATACAATTATCAATGAGTTTGTAAAATGAAAGTTAAATATAACTGAAGTTGAAAAAAAAGCAGGTTTATATTTAATAATAAGGGCTTAGTCACAGAGATCCAGACACGGATTTCGATTTCGGCAGTTACCGTCTTTAGTGGCGCTTTAACCTGTTCGATCTCAGTTGTAGGTGGTCCGAAGATCTCATTTTCTTATTTAAAATCTAATCTTTTCTGATGTTTATCAGACCATTTTATGTTCCTTTAGCAGTTACATGGCCCGGTAGATTATAAATCTTTGGTAATAGGGTGTTGGCGTAGTAGAAGCTCCAATGGTTATTTCTTAGCCTCGTTAATAGAACAACCTGAGCTTTATCTTTAAGGGCACTAACACTCTCCTGGGTAACGAATCGAAGGGTATTTTCATAAGTAACTTCTCAGAAATTTTAGATTATTATTCAACGAGTTTTAGACACATCTACACTTTTCTTATATAATTTTTTTTTTTTAATCAAATATTGTTTCGCTCCACAAGAAAGGAAACAAAACTAAATTAAATAATTTCAAACTAATATCATTGGGCGCTACGATAGGAAAAGTTTTTACAAAAATCATTCGAACCAGACTGACAAAAACAGTAGATGAAAATTAATGGAGCTTAGGGATGGTCATGAAGAACAACAATATCAGCCAGCCTCTAAAAGCGTTAGCCTTCAATAGCTGTTTATTGCCTGTCCTATCTTATGGATGTCAAACATGGTCCCTCAATAGGCTTCATGAGAGAAACATTATAACATGCCAAAGAGCAATGGAGAGGAGCATGTTAGAAAGGAAAAGCCAAATGCTAAACAGCCAAAAAAAAAAAAAAAAAAAAAAAAAAAAATATATATATATTAATATATATATATATATATAATATATATATATATATATTATTATGTTTCTTACCTTAAAAAAAAAATTAATTAAATTAAAAACATCGGCATTTAAGCCCTGTCAGGCTATTTTAATAAGAATGAAACTCACATCATATTAAAGCACATTAAATTTTACACAGATATAGCGAGTTTAATTAAAATCGTTATTGCTGTTTTTAAGAAAATCGTAAAAACATGCAAAATTCATTGTATAAAATGGTTCTATTGGTAAGCTGATTTTAATTTAAAATTTGCTGTATCATCTCGGGCGTATGGGTGTCTTAAATATGAAATTTCAGTTTCGTACTACTTATAGTTTTTGTACGGCTTGTTTATTTCGACTCAGAGCACCCTTTAACGTGTATTTTCGTTGAAAACTGGAATTCGAAAATACTTCCACTTTCCACGATCGCAATACTTTCCCTTACTATATATTTCATTTATAGGTAAGTGAAAGTAATATTAATCTAATAACATGTAATAATAAAAACATCTATTTGTCCGCGTATCTTCTGTGAAACTTTTAGTTTTATCTCTTAGAACTAAAGTGCTTTCTCATATTTCATTTAATTTCATGCTTCCAAATTCGCTATATTTCCGTTTTAAAAACTACTCGTCCGAGTATGACCTTAGTTCAAAGATTTGGTTTGATTGATGATAAAGAAATAGTCCAATATCCATTTTATAATATTCCTTTAATTAATTTTCCTGAAGTCTTGAAAACTTTGTATTTTTATCTTTCATCTTGGCGCGCCTGAATATCAAAAACTCTGGAGAAGCCTATATCAGTGAAATAAAACTGCAGATGATCTGATATAAAGTTTTTTTTATTTCTTACTCTCCAATTTATTATACAAACAATACATATTTACAATAAAATATCCCCATACATGTATATACATATACATACATACATATATATATATATATATATATATATATATATATATATATATATATATATATATATATAGCATTTCCAAGTCAAATTCAACCTTTTCCAAGTCAAATTCAACCTTTTCCAAGTCAAATTCAACCTTTTCCAAGTCAAATTCAACCTTTTCCAAGTCAAATTCAACCTTTTCCATTTCAAATTCAACCTTTTTCGATTTCAATAAAATAATAAAAATCAAATTAACATGATTTTATGTATTTATGGTTATTTTAATTACACATTATGTTTTTAACCCTTGTGGCTTGTTAAATGTTCCCAGGGGCCTTTTTACATATAATTAGTCACGATTATAATAATAAGTATAACCGACACTTTAATTTATAGACATTTTCGATACAAGGTCTAGTAGTCGGATTAGCGGGGGTCCGTTTTATTTTAGTTTTATAATCGCGGGCGAAAATATTATCAATAGAGGTTTATTTTAACTTTTTCGTATTTATAGGATAGTAGGCTCAGTAGATGCGTTCACAAAGGTTCGTTACCGATTATACTATCAATTTTAATCGCGCTCGCTCAAATATGGCTTTATTATAACTTTTTCGTATTTATTGGATACAAGGCTCAGTAGCTCCGTTCCCAAAGGTTCGTTACCGATTACACTATTAATTTTAATCGCGCTCGCTCAAATATGACTTTATTATAACTTTTTGGTATTTATTGGATACAAGGCTCAGTAGCTCCGTTCCCAAAGGTTCGTTACCGATTACACTATTAATTTTAATCGCCCTCGCTCAAATATGGCTTTATTATAACTTTTTCGTATTTATTGGATACAAGGCTCAGTAGCTCCGTTCCCAAAGGTTCGTTACCGATTACACTATTAATTTTAATCGCGCTCGCTCAAATATGGGTTTATTATAACTTTTTCGTATTTATTAGATACTAGGCTCAGTAGCTGCGTTCCCAAAGGTTCGTTACCGATTACACTATTAATTTTAACCGCGCTCGCTCATATATAGGTTTATTATAACTTTTTCGTATTTATTGGATACTAGGTTCAGTAGCTGCGTTACGGGGGGTTCTATCCCGACCATTCCATTAATTATTCGTGCGCTCACTCAAATATGGGTTTATTATAACTTTATCGTATTTATTCGCTATTAGGCTCAATTACTGTGTTGCGGGGGGTTCGTTACTGATAATACTATTAATTTAAATCGCGCTCGCTCAAGAAGAGGTTTATTTTAACTTGTCCGTATTTACTGCATACTAGGCTCAGTCGCTGCGTAACCAAGGACTGGTTACAGATTATACTATTAATATTAATTGCGCGAACTCAAGTAGAGGTTTATTAAATAAAAACGGACGTATAAAATGGTTCTGTTTAGCTGATTATTAAACTCCAAAATATTAACCAAAAAGATAACTTACTATCCTGATAAAAAGGATTAGCGGTAACCCAATAGATGAAAAGTTACAAAAAGCACGAAATAAACTTACATTAAACCGACTGACTAAAAAAACATTAACACATTCACTAACAAAACACCCCAAAACACAAATACAGAAATTTGAGCGAGCGTGATAAAAATTAACAGTATAATCGGTAACGCGCCTTTGGGAACGCAGCTACTGAGCCTAGTATCCAATAAGTACGAAAAAGTTATAATAAACCCATATATGAGCGAGCGCGATAAAAATTAATAGTGTAATCGGTAACGAACCTTTGGGAACGGAGCTACTGAGTCTTGTATCCAATAAATACCAAAAAGTTATAATAAAGTCATATTTGAGCGAGCGCGATTAAAAATTAATAGTGTAATCAGTAACGAACCTTTGGGAACGGAGCTACTGAGCCTCGTATCCAATAAATACGAAAAAGTTATAATTGAGCCATATTTGAGCGAACGCGATTAAAATTAATAGTGTAATCGGTAACGAACCTTTGGGATCGGAGCTACTGAGCCTTGTATCCAATAAATACCAAAAAGTTATAATAAAGTCATATTTGAGCGAACGCGATTAAAATTAATAGTGTAATCGGTAACGAACCTTTGGGAACGGAGCTACTGAGCCTTGTATCCAATAAATACGAAAAAGTTTATAATAAAGCCATATTTGAGCGAGCGCAATTAAAATTAATAGTGTAATCGGTAACGAACCTTTGGGAACGGAGCTACTGAGCCTCGTATCCAATAAATACGAAAAAGTTATAATAGAGCCATATTTGAGCGAGCGCGATTAAAATTAATAGTGTAATCGGTAACGAACCTTTGGGAACGGAGCTACTGAGCCTTGTATCCAATAAATACGAAAAAGTTATAATAAAGCCATATTTGAGCGAGCGCGATTAAAATTGATAGTATAATCGGTAACGAACCTTTGTGAACGCATCTACTGAGCCTACTATCCTATAAATACGAAAAAGTTAAAATAAACCTCTATTGATAATATTTTCGCCCGCGATTATAAAACTAAAATAAAACGGACCCTCGCTAATCCGACTACTAGACCTTGTATCGAAAATGTCTATAAATTAAAGTGTCGGTTATACTTATTATTATAATCGTGACTAATTATATGTAAAAAGGCACCTGGGAACATTTAACAAGCCACAAGGGTTAAAAACATAATGTGTAATTAAAATAACCATAAAAACATAAAATCATGTTAATTTGATTTTTATTATTTTATTGAAATCGAAAAAGGTTGAATTTGAAATGGAAAAGGTTGAATTTGACTTGGAAAAGGTTGAATTTGACTTGGAAAAGGTTGAATTTGACTTGGAAAAGGTTGAATTTGACTTGGAAAAGGTTGAATTTAACTTGGAAAAGGTTGAATTTGACTTGGAAATGCTATATATATATATAACTAGGTTACTGGTATACATTTAACTGAAACTTACACATATTTAACACACACAACATATATAATTAGGATTTGAGGCCAAGATTTTGACAATCTCTGATCTGCTCTTTGTAAGAAGAATCTATTAATATCTGATTCAATATAGACTACTACTAGTTGAGGGTCCGTGTTCTTGAAATATTCCTAAATCATTGATAGCCTGTTGTGCAAAAAAAATTGTATGCATCCTGTGTATTGGAAGAAAGTATTTCATGTGGTAGAAAAGAAATGAGCTTGTTTATAAATTTTCGAAAAAACATTTTTATTTAAATAAAAATTAGAGATCAACGTTTCGGTGTAATTTACCTATCTTCAAGATCCTGCAATAAAAAAAATGTCTTATGTGCCACTCCATTTTTATTCCATTTCCTCATTTATCCTCACACAAGACTGAAACGATAAGAAAATGCTCGAAGATATCGTTTACTACAACACTTACTAGACAAACGTTCAAAACTTTCAGTATATTACAAAATACTCATTTACATCACTTTTATCTGACCTATTTGGACATATGGAATCGAGCTTTGGGGCTCTACGAAACCATCTAATTCCACCCGCATCCAATCCTTACAATCCAAAATCCTGAATGCCCCTTATTTTGTCACAAATCAACTCCTCCATAATGACCTTAATATCCCATTTGCTGCAGACATAGCCCGTGATAGATACTCCTCTTTTCATTCTAAACTCCCTACCCATACAAACCCACTTGTCCGTAATTTATCTCCCTTAGATATTCCTGATAACCCTCTGAGGCGACTGAAAAGAAGGTGGCCTCGGGACCTACTGCCTAAGAATAGTTACTGAAGTGCTACCACTGGGTTGTTCTTTCTCAAGAAATTTTCATGATTTTTTTAAATAAATAAATGAATAAAAAAAAAATTCGTCATTTACTGTATGTAAAAAGTTAAATTACAAGATCAAAAATGTTAAATATTCTTATATTATATAGGAGAAAAATTAAGAATTACATAAGGATAGGCTCTGCTAAAGATGTTTGTAAAAGGGGACAATTATTTAATGTTTTTCCTTATGCATTTGTTGTTAACATATTTTTTCATTACGTTCTCTATATAAAAGATGAGGAAGCTCCAGAGGGCTAACATAGTTGATTTTTCTATGGTATCCTTTTCCGTTGAAATGTTCACGTATTGCTGAGTGATATGGATTTAATTAAGGTTCGAAGACGAAGTTTAAACGGTTGGAATAAATAAATGGATGAAGTCCGCGCGGGGAACGCCTAATTGATTGACATCCAGGCACACTCTAATCCGTATCGTCATGTCCCCTCCGTTCTATCGCTGACGTCTATATTTGGAATGGCAGATGGAGATGTGGAGATAGAGAAGGGAGTGCTTTTATCGGCAAACATTTAGAGGAATGGAGCTATCATTTTGCTAATGGCAGGATGTACGAATCGGCGCGTCAGGCCGGAACACTTTCAATATCTATAATTTAATTAAAATTACACATGTCCGTATCAAGAATGCTTTGCCTTAACATTCTTCGGTAATTGTCTTACTGGTGTCGGATCAGTTCTTGGGTGGTGACTGCTGTGGCATCCAGAACGTTTATATGCAGTTTTGTAAGGGGCTATTTTTTTTTTTCAAATATTCTATATCGTACATGTGGGTTTTTTTTAACCCACTGATTTTTAATTAGTCTGCTCGTATGGAGTATTGTCATTTTTTTTTTTATATCCCGAATGAATAACATGTTAGTCAGTATTTCATTTTAAAACTCGATTGCCCATGGTTATAAGAGAAATAATATCTTGCGATTTTGATAGTAATCTTAACATAATAATAATAATAATAATAATAATAATGTGTTTTATTGTTTAATTTACATACATAAATTTACTATACATTTATATATTGCACACTATGCATAGACTTTAGTCCATCTGCAGAATAGCGCGCCTTAACAAAATATTCTTTACAAATATTATATAAATAATAATTATAATATAAAACTAACTGAACATTTTTTCCCCCACATTTGTCCCTCTTTATTTAAATATTAAATTCTGATATAAGTAAATATCTATATTTCCAGGCCCTTAAATGATAGTTATGCAATGCTACCCAATTTTCACCGTTTAGATAATTTATGTATTCCTGTCTGGACAATACTGTCCCACCAAGCCAACGCATCCTTATTTCTGATAGCACAGAGCAGACCCCTATATAATGGTACATATCCTCAAAGTCTTTATTATTACATAAACTACAATAATGTAGTTCTTCCGCCCTTGTAACATTACAATTAAGGTACAGAAGCTGTCCTCTTATTTTAATTATTGATTTGATGAGTCCCAGGCCGTATCTATCAGAGATATAACTGTTCTCCCCTAAATCACAATTTAATTCTTTATACAGTCGATGGTGAATAGATTTGTTGACTTTAACCAGTAAACCATTTCTAAAGTCTTCTCTTATATATTCTATTAACCCTTTAAAACATCGCTTCTTTCCATCTACTAAATAATCACTATTTCGCCAGCTATATCTCCGACACAAAGACCGGAAATCATCACACCACCATAAATTTCTTTTAATAATTTCCTCTGCCAAAATCTTAGTCAGTCTATGGCTGGGTAACATCAATACTTTTTGAATATATTGAATATTTAGGTGCAAAGTAAACAAAAATGTAGGGTCAATATTAGTTTCCAAATATATAATATAGTGTGGTGTACTATTACTCGTACAATATAGTGAAAATAATTTTCTAAAAAAAAAGGCAGATAATTTCTCTATTCTATCAAAACGCCCAAAACCCCAAACCTGGGCTGCATAACATAAAATAGCCCGGGAGACAGCCTTATATACAGATAGCTTAGATGAAAACGGTAATTTATTATTGCTGAAAAAATGTTTGTAAGTGGTGTGGATACTGAAACAAGAGGCGCTAAACCTTTCATCAAAATGTTTATTTAATGATAATTTCGGAGATAGGGTGACACCTAGGTACTTATATTCATTAACAACCGTTACACTTTCGTTATTTAAGCGCCATTTCTCCTTTCTTAATCTTAATATCTTAATCTTATTTTTTTTATTTAATTTTTTTTAAAATTTTTTTTATTAATCTTAATTTGAACAAAAGTTACAGAATTTTTATCACTAAATCGTTATTTTTCGGTGTTCATTATCTTAAATATGCCTTTTTCGTTAGAATGACTATAATAAATACATCATTGTTTCTAAGCCCAATAGGGAGAGGAGGTTCCAACCCGGCAGGTGGTCCTTTTTTAACAGAGTAAAATATTCTAGGTTATGCCGTCCTTCGGAATGGGTGGTCCTGATCCTGTGCGATGTAAGTAATCATTGCTATCTAAATTAGGATTCTCCGTCGTTTTAAAAGGAATAATGTCGTGCCAACTATTATTGTGTAAAGCATTGGTTTCCTAACGAGTCATTGAAATAATTAGACAAATTGTTTATTTTATATTTTTTGTATGATCATAGACTAATAATGGAAACAGAATAGATAGACCTAGATAACAAGTATCATTCCTAAATTGGTCCTAATTTAATCTGTTTATTATTTATTTTTTATTCTTTTAATGCCTCTATATCATTGACAAGTTTTATTGATTAATTATTTTCAATAATCAACCTTTGTAATTTACCAAAAAAAAAAAATAAATAAATAAAAATATACCCTCTCAAAATTTGAGGGCTTACGTTTCAAGATCCGTTTGTCCGCTGTTCAAATCAATCAATAAATAAATACCAAAATCCCTTGAACAACTATATAAGGAGTTATACCCTAATATAGTTATGTGGAAATAATTAACCATTGTGTAATCATTTGTAGCGGTTTTTATTGTCATATTTTATCTTTTGCTAGATACAAAATTTTCGAATCTTGCCTGTTACATAAATAATCCACAAATAAATTCCATTGCATTATTTGAAGGATCTTAAACAAATTCAGATAACCAACTAGCCAATTTTTATCAATTTAGCAATAAAAAATGGTGAAAAAGATCTTATATTGTCATAACTTCACATAAATATATTAAAAATACTAAAATGCTGCATGTCAGTTCATCCACATATTTACACTTGGGATAATGATTGTATAATATTAATGTTATTTTGTCTCTATGCGTTCTGAAGATTTCAGATTTAGCTGATTATATACATATTTAAAATAATCCAATATTTTTAAAAGCACTTTGACAAAAATAAGTACATATTCCTCATAAATATCCACTAGACCACGCCGTTCCCATGTGCCAAGAAAAGGGAAAAGTTAATGGATTATTGCCGATTATCAAAACTAAATGTTAATTTTGTGTAATTTAAAGATTCAAATGATTGCATAGGCTGATAAGTTTTTTCTTGTGTAGTCACGATTACTCAGAGTGTTAATATGAAGCCTTAGTAACCTCGAGTCAAACGGTAACGGTTTGTAATTGGTCTGGGCCCTTTGAAATTTAGTTGTGGTTAAACACGTAATGGATTTCAAATATAAGACTATTTAACATTATCTGGTTAATATTGTTAGTTATTGGTCAATCGTTGTGTATATTAGTATTTTATTCTTTGCATATGTACGATTCAAATAATATTATAATTCAAGTTATTCATGTTTAGCAGACTAATCCTTTTAAAAGACTTATTCGTTGTTGAATAATTCATTTTTTTCTTAAAATATTTAATTAAGTTTTTTCGGTGACTCATCAAACTTCAAATTATATGATTATTTTGTGAGTTTTTGTTGAATTATTATTTTACAGGTAAAGGCTTTGGTATGCATACGTATAGTAGGTATTTCCTTTAGTATATAACTGAACTTTGACATTTAAAATCTCTGATCTGTTAGGTATTCTGTTTTGAAATTGCCACCCGAAATTCATTTTTTAATAATAACGTCTCAAATTTTTACCAGAAAAACATTCTGATTATTTTGCAGTACACAATAGAGAGTTTTAAAAAGATATAATCCCCATCTTGGCAGTGAGGAAGTGCTAATGACCAGACAGTCTTTCGAAAATAACCACCAACAGTTCATCCTTCAGAAAAATCCTAGAACAAGTTCACTTTCACTTATATAGAATAGATTTTATTTTATGAACTATACTATTATTTGTTATCAATATTTTATTATTGATAGCTTATTTTATAAATACTAAACATTATAAAAATTGTGAATCATGTTTTACAAGAATTAATTATTCATAATCCCTAAAGTCTGCGTTAGTTTTTCTTATTCTTGTATAGCCTAAAAAATCATGATAGGGATGATAAAAAAAAAAATCAAAACATGTAGAGGACGTGGTTGCCAAGTGGGTTATAGTGTGCGTTGCACATGAACCTAATGACAAAATCTTGGAAAATAACAATTACGAGTTCGCGTCCTAGTACCGGGAAGAAGGCGAGGAAGGGAAGGCTCTCAACTCTGGCATATATCCTCCGCCATCACCCTTTAGCCTGAGGAACCCCTCTCCCTATAATCTAAAAAGGCGAGGTAGAGGAAACAAAAAAAAGTGTTAAAACATCTATTTTGAATTTTATATCAATTATTATTATAGAAGAGTAATTTTAATTATGAATGTATTAGTTGGAACAATCTCTTCTTTTTATTTATATATTTATTTATTATAACATATATAAAACTTGATTAAAACAACGGTACTTTCTATGCCTCATCTTCAGTTTTTTAAAAATCATATATATTTCTATATTATATATAATATATTTATAGGATGAATATAGGTCATATAAAAATGTACTATTATTCATACATAGCCCCTATATACGAATTATTTTGTCAATTTGTTAAAATAATCTCTACTTCACTATCACATAATAATTCTTTTAACATTTTACTGCTAAATAATTGCAATAATCTATTTTGAATTTTTGTTTTATCAATTAATACACTACATTAGGTCACTGGGTGTTTGTTGTAGTGTGTATTTTACAGTATGTTCTTCACAGTGTGATTTAGGTAAGATGTGTGTTCCTAGCTCAGTTTGCGACCACCTAAGTTTTTTTTTGTAGATTATTCTTTCTTTCTTAACCTTCCATATTCCATCGAACCACCTATCGATATTTCAATTTCTTCTTAATTGGAAAAAGCCGTAGATTACCGATAGAAAAGTACATATATATTGTCCCAAGTCAAGGAGAAATTTACGTTTTTGACCTGGATATGTCTTTTTGTTCAGGGTCTATAACTTTCAGTTTGACACGCTTTAGCTCTGTTTGTGTTCACAAATTTCGTTGTATTTTTTTTTACTTTTGCTTACCTATATATGAAGTATATAGTAAGGGAAAGTATTTTGATCGTGAAAATTTTCGAATTCCTGTTTTCACCAGAAATACACGTTTTAGGGTCCCCTGAGTCCAAATGACCAAGTCCCGCAAAAAGGTCTGTGTGTTTGTCAGTGTGTATGGTATGTCTAGCTCAAAAACTAAAAGCTGTACGAAATAGAAATTTTATACTAAAGACAACTATTCTTCCTCTAAAGTACATTTAATTTTTTAGAATCTAAAAATAACTAAATCATCTATTTAGTACTAGTAAAAAACGGATAAATATATAGTTTGAACGAATACTTATTCTTCTTCTTTTGCTTCTCCCTGTTGTGCCGTATCAGCGTAGGGGAGCGTTCAGCCACCGGCCCCAATCCTCTCTATTCCCAGCTAGGTTCCTGGCCTGGCGGAGATCTTTCCCTCTTCCTCTGCAAAGCCTGTCCACGTACTCCAGGTAGGACATCCTTGGTCGCCCCGAGGCCTTCTCCCATCTGGCTCGTAATCCATAGTTTTTAGAGGATCTCTGTGATCCTCCATTCTAATAACGTGGCCGAACCACTTCAGCTGGCGGGTTTGCAGAATTTCCTTTAACGGCGCAACTTCCAGTTCCTGGCGTATCCGCTCATTCCTGACACGATCTCTTCTTGTCTTTCCGACTATTCTTCGCAGGAACTTCATTTCAGCAGCTGTGACTCTGCTCTCCAGCCGGTCCGTCAATATCCAGCTTTCAGCTCCATATAGTAGTTTAGGCATTTGCCAGTATATTTTACTGAAATGAAGATATGGAGCTTAAACACCTCTACCCACCTCTCGCTTCCGTACTACAGTATTGCATATGTGATAGTAGACTGCATTTGCCTTCATGATTCTATTTGATATTTCAGAGTCTATTTTCCCAGATTTTTCTATTACTGTGCCGAAGTAGGTGAAATCCGTAACCACTTCCATTTCCTCTCCGTTACAGCTTATATGGACATCTTCCGCTTGCCTTCCCACTTGTAGAATCTTGCTTTTGCTGGTATTGATTTTCATTCCCTTTCGGCTAAGCTCTTCATACCATTCAGTTACCGCTTGCTGTAATTTATCTACGTTGTCCGCCACAAGAACAATGTCGTCCGCGTAGAGGAGAAGTTGAATCACTACTGGGCGAAGGTTTCTACGGCCCAGAAAGATCCTCTCCGTTCTTCTTTTACATATGGTGGCCACTTCATCCAGTAGAGCAAGAATAACAAAGGGCTTAACCAGTCCCTTTGTTTGACCCCCTTGCTATGCTAAAGAAATCCGACTCCTGTCCGTTCAGCCTTACTACTCCTTTTCTATCTATCTATCTATCTATCTATCGGCGCTATGGTCCTTGTAGGACCTTGGCCTCCTCAACAATCCTCCTCCATTCTGACCTGTCTTCGGCAGCTCTTCTCCATCCGCCGACTCCTAACGACCGAAGGTCCTCCTCTACGTCCTGCAGCCAACGAAGTCTAGGTCTGCCCCTGCTCCTCTTTCCAAAAGGGTGTCCCTCCATCATCATTTTAGGCAGCCTCCTACTTTCCATTCTTTGTACATGCCCCAGCCATCTTATTCTGGCACTCTTGATCTTGGCAACTATATCAGGTGTTTGATAAAGAGTTCTAATTTCCTCATTCGTCTTCATTCGCCAACGATCTCCTTCTTTTGTAGGACCAAAGATTTTTCTGAGAATTTTCCTTTCCCACATATTTAGTAGTCTTACTACTCCTTTTGGTTCTTGATATATAGATTTAATGGCTTCCGCCAAGCTCCTTGGGACATTCTTAACTCTGAGAGCCTCCCATATTTCATTTCTTGGAACGGAGTCAAACGCTGCTTTGAGGTCAAGGAAGGCGAGATACATTTTTCTGTCTCTATCCCAAGATTTCTGGAGAACATTTCGCAAAGAGAAAGTGGTCCTGGGTTTGCCGTCTTGGTCTGAACCCGGCTTGTTCTTCTCCGATTAGGTGCTCCACTAGGGGTCTTACTCTTCCCTCCAGAATAGCCGTATAAAGTTTGTAGACTGTTGGTGATAGGCATATTGGGCGATAATTCGAGCATTCTGCCTGGGACCCTTTCTTGTGTATCGGAATGATAACGTTGTATTCCCATTCCGTAGGGATCCTCTTCTCATCCCAAGCTTTTTGGAAAAGAACTTGTAGGGCTCTGACTAACTCTGGGCCTCCCGCCTGGATATATTCTGCCACTATGTTGTCCCGACCCGGTGCTTTTCCTGTCTTCATTCTCGATATAGCCATTTCAATTTCCTCCTCATCTATCACCTCATTAAAATCAGCCTCATTCCACGGTTCTTCCTGGTTCACTGGATAGGTACTATCTCCCCGAAATTGCTTCTCGTAAATTTTGCACCAAACATCCAGAATAGCCTTATCCTCCGTGATCACTCTCCCATGCTCATTCTTTATATTTCTTATTGGCTTACTTTTTTGGCCTCTTAAAGCTTTAATCTTCTTCCAAAACTGCTTGATGTTATCTCCATGGTCTTGGTTCAGCTTTTCTCCAAATTCTTCCCATGGCTTCTGTTTAGCTCTTCTCACTTCTTCCTTCGTTCTGTTGCGGGCCCCTACATATACCTGCCATTTCGCTGGTGTTTTATTTTTGCAGTAGTCCTTCCATGCAATTTTCTTTTTTTTAATTTGTGCCCTAAGCTCTTCAGTCCACCAAGAAGTTCGCTTGCCCTTTGTGGATATTCTTTTTACTCCGCACGCTAGAGATGCTGCCTGCAGTATACTATTTTTTATGTGACTCCACAAGATATCTAGGGTAGCATCCGCGTTTAATTCTTGAAGCTTTTTTTTTCAATTCTTCCCTGTATTATTCACCCTTTTGGGGGTTCTGCAGCTTCTTCACTTCAGTCCTTTCATAAGATTTCGGCTTCACTTTACGTTCCCTCAGTACCCGAGTTTCAGCCACCAAAAGCATATGGTTACTTCCTATCTCAGCCCCTCTAATTACCTTCACATCCGTGAAACACCTCCTGATGTCACGACTATAGATAAAATAGTCTATGACACTATTGGCGTTTCTCTCAGCTGCAGAAAAGGTAATTTTATGCACCTTCTTATGGGGATAGAAGGAGTTTCCTAGCAGCAGATCATTCTCAATGCAGAAATCTATTAAGCGCTGGCCACTTTCATTCTTGGTGCTCTCTCCACCATGCAGGCCCATCACTCCATGTGCCCTAATGTGTTCATTGCCTGTTCTCGCATTTAGATCTCCCATTATCAATATTCTTCTGTTGTTACCCCTTGCTTTAACGGTAGCTCGCTCCAAATCACTGTAGAACTGTTCTTTCTCGAGGGTATCAGAGTCATTTGTAGGGGCATAAACTTGGATAAGAGCCCAGTCTCCAATACGCAGGTTTATATTTGCCACTATGATGCGAGGGCTAACTGGCTCCCATTCGACAACCTTCTTGAAAAGCTCTTCTTTCATTATGATGCCCACACCTTCTACAGCTCTGTTTCCCGGTGGAACCCCTGAGTAAACCAAAGTGTGCCCTTGGTCCATCCTGTACTCGCCAGAGCCCTTTCTCTTTACCTCACTCAGACCAAGAATATCCAGCCTGTATGTCACCATTTCCTCTATAATTTCGACTTCTTTGCTGGTGAGTGATCTCACATTCCATGTTCCTAATCGTACGTCCTTATCCGTGCCGGGTCGTTTCCTTTTAGACTGTCCAGTTCCGAGGCTGTTCACTATGTTCCTTTGAATCAGTTATACTCCCAAGCGGGTGATTGGCCCAGCTCAGGAGGCCCCGTAACCTCGGGACTGCTGGCTTCCCGAATATTTAGATCCCCTCGGGAAGAAGGGTGGCCGGGCTATACCCCACAGCACTGGGTACCTATTGGTCCACGGGTCTTTATTCTTTATATTCAGACCACCCCTTCTAGGAGGGATCCTCCATCCGCCACCCGGAGGACGCGCTCCCTAGCGGGTAGGAGAGTTTGAACGAATACGATATCCAAAAAATACGATATCTAAAAGAGGCAAGACCAAAAATATTTCTTTTATGCAATTTTGTTGTTTTGGACATGAAAACAGCAATATAGGCGTATGAAAGCTGAAGACTAGAAAAATTATAATCTTATACACAAAATTGTAAATGTTAATGAAGAGTGGTAAAAAGTCAATAAAACTAACTGATTGTAATAGATTATATAATAAAACACATGTTTCTGTTTAAATTCAATGAAATTAATTCTTTTTATCTCTAAGTGTATTTCAAAATTCTTAAAATCTATTATTTTAACAACGGAGGTAAATGAAAGTTGTGTGTTGTGCTCATCAGATTTTTATTTGTTTTTTTTACGTCAGTTTCTGAGTCACACTTTTAGTGGAAAATATTTTTGTACCTACTGTTTAAGAGTTATATTGCTTTAAATGAAAAAAAAAAAAATCGTGTTTTGCGTACATTTCTGTTGGCGTTTATTTGACACGTTCTATCTCGGTTGGTTACCGATTACCAGTTACCAATTGTACAAATATCTAAATGTACAGAGATGGATAAAAAAAAAATGTTAGTAGTTTTTTTTCTTTCTTTCCGCCTTCTGTAATTCATCAGTCCACCGATGAATGAATTCCTCCCTGACTGTGAAAATCGGTATATTTTAAGAAGACATGTTCCATTGTTTTCCTCAGTCAGGAAGAAATTCCAAAGCAATTTTTCATTTTTAAGAATGTAACACGCTCTAGTCCATTTAACTTTTTTCTTACTAGAAATGTCGCAGAATATTATGATTTATATTTGTAACCGGTTATATTGTTTATAATAAAAAATCGTGTTACGCGGGGGAACTCAATTTATAAAGATTATGAGCGATCTTTCAAAATGGCATCTGAGCTGTAAGGTCGCGGAACCCTCCCTATGATAAATGGCTCTGAGGAGACGGTTTAGATTTTATCGAAATTCCTAATAGCTTGGGCAACAATGACAGTCCCAACTATTTGTAACACTTCTTTCCAGGCCCCAACTCTAGGCTAACCTCTGACCATAATACCGTAACCTTTTCCTTTCACCGGCTCTGAATTTAAAGCACTTCTTCTTAGAATACCCGCTATATCGGGCTCTGTAATTGCTAGACCGGAAATTCTTGCTCATCCCGATGCGGCTGTCTCACTCGAGGTCGAAGGGTAATCGCCGAGGCGCTTTGATGGTTTCCTCAAATTTGCTTAGCGTGGGAGGCGCCTGCGAATATGGATGGCAGGTGTGCTCCGGAAAAGGAAAAAAAAAATCTTTATTCGATTGTGTTAAAGCAACTTCACTAGTGGTGAGAAACGTTTTCTCAGAACTGGGATGACAGACAATGGAGTTTGAAATTAATAGAGAGAATTATCGGAGGAGATTCTTAACAGTTGCCTATAAAAGGATGAATCAGGCCAGTTTTATCCATCAGTGAACTCAATCTTTTTAAATCCTTCACTCGCTCAAAGAGTTTTTTTTTTTATTAAAGAAGAGAGATTGAATTCATCTACGAAATCATTATTTATCTATGTGTTTAAAAATATTTCAGTTTAGAGAATAATTCGTATAATACAAATTGCCTTTGTAAATAGTATCTGGTAGCGATATGCCTATGATAAATGCTACAATCAATGAAGAAAAATATACAATTAAATCTTTTTGTAAGTAAATAAAATATCGGTATGTAGGTAGAAATAATCGGGAGTCCGTTGTTTTTTTTTAAATTTAATGAATTAAATTTTTTTCAGAATCTCAATACTTTCTCTTACTATTTATTCCATATATATAAGTGAGGGAATGTAAACAACTAATTGATATTAGCGTGAATAACCTGGATGGAAGTTGGAAAAAAAAAATTCTCTTTTAGCTCATCATAAAGAGTGGAAACTGTGCAGCAATCAGTTCAATTGAAAAAATATGGTTCGCGCAACACACGACTTTCACTTACCTAAAAACAAATTCCGAATCGTAAATAAATTATCAAAGAATTATTAACATTAGATTTTAAAAGAAACACGTTTCTTATTAAATTATCTATTATATTATTATCTGTGGCAACCAGTTTGTTTATCGGTTTTTCATCCCTATCCGTTAACTTTTATAATAGTATGAATGAGATAATATTTTTTCTCAAATCTTTGACATTCCAACGATATATTATACAGATATATTACTGTTCTTAAGTTAAAAAATAAAAAATAAAAAAAATATGTTTTCAGTTTTCTCCTTTAGTTGGTCATGGAATTCGATCAACCTATATATTTATCTGTTTTTTTATCAATGGTAATAAGATGATATGGTTATCTTTAAATAATATACAAAATTAAAGGTACTTTAGAGGAAGAAAATTTTAAAAATCTGCATTTAAGCCCCATTAGACTATTTCAATCAGAATGAAACCTACATGATATTAAAGCCCTTTAAATTTTACATCAATATAAGGAGTTTAATTAAAACCGTTAGAGCCGTTTTTGAGAAAATCGTAAATAGGTGCAAAATGCCTGGTATAAAGTTGCTCTTCTGGTCAGCCGATTTTGATAAAAATGTTACTATAACATCTCGACCACACACACGGACACACAGATCTTTTTGCGAGACTTGGCCATTTGGACTCGGGAAACCCTAAAAAGTGTATTTCCGTTGAAAACTAGAATTCGAAAATTTTCAAGTTCGCTTTACTAAATATTCCACGTAGGGGTAAGTGAAATTATGAAAATACAATTACATATTTTTGTAAGTTAATAAAATATCAGTATATAGGTAGAAATAATCGGGAGTCCGTCGTTTTTTTTGTTTTGTTTTTTAATTTAATGAATTAAACACTTTTCAGGATCTCAATACTTTCCCTTAAGTTTAAGAATACATTCCCTTAATATTTATTCCATATTTAGGTATTTGAAAGTATACAACGTATTAATATTAGCGTGAAAGAGGAGAAGGGATGCTAGGGAGGAGAGGGGGAGGGGAGGATCTCTTTTAGCTCATCATAAAGAGTGGATACTGTGCAGTAATCAGTTCAACTGAAAAATTTTAATTAATAATGAATGATCCATGATAAGTTATTTATATTAAAGATGTAAAGTCGACTGTTGAAATCACCGTAGGTAGAAATAATCAGGAGTCAGTCGTTTTTTTAAATATGACATGGCTGAGTAATGCCCTGATAATGGCTCACAAGTTTGAGCCGAAACTAAGGCTAAATTAAAATATTAAAAAAAAGAATGACTGACTCCCGATTATTTCTACCTGCGATAATTTAAACAGTCGACTATACATCTTCAATATAAATAACATATCGTATGCCATATGTATTATTAACATTTAACATATTATTAAATTGTCCCACTTTTTGAATCACATTCTTTTCAGTTCAACTGATTACTGCAGAGTATTCATCTTTATGATGAGCTAAAGGAGATCAAATATATTTTTTACTGCTTCCCTCTGCTGTTTCACGCTAATATTAATACTTTGTTTACTTTCACTTATCTATATATATATATAGAATAAATAGTAAGAGAAAGTATTGAGATCCTGAAAAGTTTTTAATTCATTAAATTAAATATTTCACGAGAAATATACGTTTTAGTGCAAACGACTAAGACCTGAACTAAGGTGTGATCTGTGTGAGTTTATGTGTATGTGATAAGTCAAGCTAAACTTTTATAGAACGCGTATATTCCTGATGGTAAATAAATAAATTCTTTATTATTCTAGGACAAGTCCCTTTAGAATAACATCGACATAACATATAAATTGGGCTTTAGAGTCTTAGAGCAATTAATTATATATTTATATATATATTATAAACAATTTAACTAAAACTAATAGAAAACAGACATATGTTAAAAATAGAGTCAATTACAATTTTGTTCTGACTGGATGGTCATGAGATGAATGAATAAGCGCAAAATCTGAAAACGCACTTTTCACTTGATCATCATTTTCAAAAAGTTTTTCTTTGACGAAGTTGTCTAAATTCCTGAACAGGTTGTAATCTGTTGGAGAAAAGTCGGGAGAATATGGTGGGTGTGGAAGAATTTCGTAGCCCAGTTCTTACAATTTTTGCACGGTATGTTTTGAAACATGAATGGTCCGTTCATTAACACTCTCTTCCCCAAACGCCTTGCAAATATTTTTTAGTGGCCTCAGCTGCTGAATGGCCGAGTTTAAACTCGTACAAAAATATTACTCGAAAATCGCGTGTTTCCATGTTCATATTTGGAGGTATACTAAAAAGTGGATAATTGATTGGGAAGCTAATGTTTATAATACAAATGTAGAAGATTAGTAACTCTTTACTTTAAATATGTAAACATTCGGAAGAAAACAACAGAGAGCTGCAAAATCCTTTATGTATTTCAGAAACTATAAAAACGGACATTTCATGTGAAACAACCCAATACATACCATTGGAAAGTTGAAGCTTTTAGAATAAAATGTTTTATTATAAAGTTCCTCGCGTGGATCTCATTACCGCGTATGGGGAGCGTCCCACGGGTGGCGGATGTGGGGATGGTCGGTGGAATTTCTTCGGAAGCTCCTCCCGGCTAAGTCCGATGGACTCGCTGACCAACAATGAGAGCGGCCCCCCAGGCTTGCTGGAGGGTGTGACGTAGGTTCGAACGCCCTACTCACATATTTTAGTTCACAAAATATCACCAAAAGTCATGGATTCCTCTGAGGTAAAACGCTCATTATCCGGAGGTAAACTAGTCCCCCGTTCGGGTCTCCGGGTGGGGACTGCTTCAGGGGAATCATGGCGCAAGATGAAAATTAGAGATCTAACAATAGGGACGTGGAACGTTAGAAGTTTAAATACGGCAGGTGGGTTAAAGTCGGTCGCGAATGAAGTTAAGGGGTACCATTTAGATATCGTTGCATTACAAGAGGTTCGCTGGCCAGGGGAGGGTTCGTTAACAGAAGGAAAGTATACTATTTGGTACGGGGGGAGCGTTAATTATTGTCTAGGTACCGGGTTTCTGATTAGGAATAGATTTCTTTCCGCTTTACGGGACGTACAGTTCTTTAGTGAAAGAATATCGGTTGCTATATTTCAAGGGCGTTGGTTTAAAATCGCGTTTATAAACATTCATTCTCCCACCGAAGACAGTGATGATGAAGTAAAATGCGAATTTTATGACAAACTAGAGTCGGTTTACGACAAGTTACCGCGAAATTACATTAAGATAATACTAGGCGACGCGAACGCAAAGGTTGGAAGGGAAGAAGTATATCGTCCTACAATCGGTAAAGAAAGTTTGCACGAATATAGTAATGATAATGGGACCCGACTAATAAACTTTGCCATTTCGAAAAACCTAGTAATCAAAAGTACTACATTTAAACATAAGGAAATTCATAAGTATACGTGGACATCGCCGGATGGACAACACGGAATCAAATCGATCATGTTTTAATACAAAACAGATGGCAAAGTAGCATAATTAACGTGAGATCGTATCGTGGTGCAGAATGCGGATCTGATCATGAATTAGTAATCGCGAAACTTCGACAAAAACTAAATACAAAAAAGAGAACACCGAACTATATTCGTCCCGAGAATTTTGATTTAGTTAAATTGAACAACCTCGAAATTAGAAAACAATTCGCGATAGAAGTAAAAAATCGGTTCGAAGCTTTGGAATCTTCAGACGAGGAACACGAAGATGTAAACAAATTATGGGAAGGAATCAGGGATAATATTAAAGAGGTCGGTAATTTATGTCTTGGAAAAATCGAAAATAAAAAGAACAAACCTTGGTTCGACAGGGATTGTCAAAATATGTGCGAAAAAAGAAAAACCGCTAAACTGAATTCCTTAAATAATCCAAGCGATAATAATGTGGCTTATTTTCGGTTAGTAAAGAATGAAACTTCAAAACTATTAAAAAATAAGAAAAGAGAGTATCTTAAAGACAAAATAATAGAAATAGAAAAACACAGAAACGAAAATAACGTAAGAGAGATGTACAAAGGTATAAACAAATCGCGTAAAAGATTTGAACCTCTATTGAATGCGGTTAAAGATGCAAATAACAATATAATTGCAGATCCTTCTGAGATATTAAATAAATTTAAACAACACTTTGACGGCATCTTAAATACGGAAAATAATAATCAATCTCCTCTCTCTGAATATCAGAGCGCTGAACCATGGATAGACGCTCCGAGTAAAGAGGAAGTCGAAATGGCGATAGGAAAATTAAAACGTTATAAGGACGCAGGAAATGATAATATCACGAGTGAATTAATCAAGGCGTGTGGAGAAGCGGGCGTTTCCAAAATACATTTTTTAGTTAAAAAGATCTGGGAAACTGAAAAAATGCCAGAAGAATGGAAAGAATCAATACTTATTCCGATTCACAAAAAAGGACCGAGGTCGGATTGTAGCAACTATCGTGGGATCTCTCTTCTCCCAGTATGCTATAAAATATTCTCGTCAATTCTAACTAGTCGAATCACGGAATACGCTGAGGAAATTATCGGAGATTACCAATGTGGTTTTAGGCGGAATCGCTCGACTATTGACCAAATATTTTCCTTACGTCAAATATTAGAGAAAAAATTGGAATACAACGGTGTAGTCCATCAACTTTATATCGATTTTAAAAAGGCTTATGATTCAATAGACCGTCAGAAGCTATATAACATCATGATTAAACAGGGAATACCTAGAAAGTTAGTAAACCTAGTAGAGATGTGTTTGTCGGAAACATTCCATAAAGTTAGAATCGGTCATAATTACTCCGAGAGATTTGAGGTGCGATCGGGTTTGAAACAGGGTGACTCCCTTTCACCTGTGTTATTTAATATAGCTTTAGAATATATCATAGAAAAGGTGATGTGTACCGAGAAAGGCTTAAATATGGGTGACAAGATTCCGGTTTTGGGGTATGCCGATGATCTGGTACTGCTAGGTGAAGACACGGAAACCATACAACTAAATACAAGTTTGTTAATAAAAACCGGTAAAGAAATAGGACTCGAATTAAATACCGATAAAACGAAGTATATGATTAGTAGCAGAAACGGTGTCGATCTTGGTGATATTGATGTATCAGGTCATACTTTTGAACACGTAGAGAAATTCAAGTATTTAGGTTCAATTATAACTAGAAAAAATGAAATCCAGGAAGAAATAAAGTCCCGGTTAAAGGTGGGAAATGCGTGTTATTATTCAGTTGCTAAGTTACTTAGATCGCGGCTTCTAGCTAAAAACTTAAAGATTAGAATTTATAAAACTATTATTCTTCCAACGGTTCTTTACGGATGTGAAACGTGGCCGCTTACTTTAAAGGACGAACAACGGCTTAAGGTTTTCGAGAATAAGGTACTGCGTAAAATATTTGGTCCGAAGAGAGATGAGGCCACTGGGGAGTTGCGAAGTTTGTACCCTGTGAATATAATTGAGTTGATAGCATCGCGGAGACTCAAATGGGCGCGTAAAGTTGTTGGGCTTAGTGAGGAACGGATTCCGAGAAAGTTGGTATTCGCTGAACCGACTGGTAGGCGTCCGAAAGGTAGGCCGAAGCGGAGGATTGCGTTAAGGCTGATCTCGGGAGCTTGGGCTTGAATGGTGAGCATTGGACGATTCTGTGTAGGCGGAATTTGGTGGTATCGGCATCGAACCTTCGGGTTCGCTAAGCCTATTATTATTATTATTATTATAAAGTTAGATTTATGGTATTGGAGTAGGTGCTCAACCTCTTGGTTATTAGCACCAAATAATATTAACAGATCTCTTGATTTTTTTTTTTTTTTTTTTTTTTTAACACGTTTAAAATAAAACAATACATAAATATTTTTATTTATCTATTATCTAAAAAATTATTTATCTCAATGTTTTTATTTTTTGTTTTATTATTTAGAAAGTTGTGTGAGATAATAATGAGTGATCAAATACAGATAAAACAAAGTGATCGTTGTAGATTATAATTTCTATTGTTAGACTAATTAATCTCAAATAAAATTTGCCATGGAAATTTAATGTATTTTTTAAACTCTTTGTTGCGCGTCAACAGATTTAAAAAAAAAATGACATCTTAAGTATGTTGTGTATACAGCAACATTTATTTGGTTGAAGGTTAGGCAACAACTCTTTCATAAATATGTGTCTCTCCTTTTCTTTTACACGATTTTTTTTTTCTATATTCTACAGAACTTTTCAATGTAGCCATAATTTTCAATAAAATTTGAATTTTTGCTAAAAGAATTGAGTTATATAACTGAATTGTAAATGATTATGAATTATATAAATAAATGATTTTATAATATACGAAATAAAATCATATCAAATGACTTTTTGGCTCACTTTGGCTTGACTTTGGCTCACCTTCATTAAGTGACGTTTGTTTGACTAACCTTAGAAGTATCAACCATTCCCAGGATGTAGGTTAGTGTTGTGATTCAAACGTCTGATTATATTATTATTGTCATACTTTATCCAAGCAATATATAACTTAAAATTAAAGGAATTTACTCAATTCCTCCTATTAATGTTTTCCCTCCGGAACTTGATACACTATATACTATTAATCGTATAATACAATTAATTCCTCCACAATATAGATATTCACTTGACGTGAGACAATTCACTTTGGCTGTCAGCCCGATACTCCGAATTAATTTCGATATTTGTTTTTTTTATACGTTTTTATACAAAGGGGAGAAACCTGGAAGCAGAAACCAGACGCTCCACTGATTTTGTGTTAATGCCAAATATCAAAATAGACCTGGAAAATAATACTAGACCTTTGGCCACAACTCAAACAGACAGTCTTACATTTTTTTGACATGTTTTGTATTATTTTTCTTCTCGATATACATTTTTTTCACTACAAGATTTTTTATTAGTATAATGGAATTTTATCTAATACTATATACGAAATTAGAGCAATTTTAATTTCCAAAATTAAAATGAAATCTTCTGAAATTATAATTTAAATCATTCTTAAGAGAGAAACATCGACGAAGATTTGATAATAGATCAAAACGTCGACAAATATCATATTACATTATATTGTATTTTATTTTGGATATCTTTTATCTAATCTCATAGTATTTATTTCTGTTTTGGTACACTGTAATTTTCGCTTTTCTTTTCTTTGCTTTTTAATTAGTTTCCAATTTTCAATGTATTTTAGCTGGATTTTTTTTAAATATTATAAAAGTCTATATAGCCATTTATATAATTTAATTTATACCTTTTTGATTCGTCCTTTATTGTGGCACATAGCTTGGAGGATTCCAGAATTTCTTTCTTTCACCTCCTTAGAATGGCTTTTTTTTTTAATTTAATTTCAGAAGTCATTATTATTCATGAAGACGAAACATACACAAATTTTATAGGTACACATATATGTGTATGAAAAAATCCGTGTTTGTGGCTATATATATTCACAAAAGAAATAATGGAGGTGTTGAAACAGGTAGAGAACCTAAAATAGAGAAATTTCGAATCTTTCAGCATGGTAAGTACTTGAAAAAGTAATCGCCTACTGAAACAGAAGAACCATAAATTACTTGGAATCTATATGTACCGAGGTCACCTGTGGTGTAGGGGCTAGCATAACAGCCTTTCTATGCCCATCAGATATCCCAGCAGATGGCTCTAGGAGTTTTCAAAGGGAATACAAAATTCTTGCCTTTGTTGAGGAAATAAAAAGGTGGTCTCAAACCTTTACGATGCCAAGTACTCGTTGAAGTACGACCTCCTCCTTATTAATATTGGAATAAAATATCAATTGCAAAATTTTTGAATCTCACTGCATCTCGTCCGATTAGGCACAGCGGCATAAAGTGGCCTTAAATGAATAAACCTACTAGTATCGAATCATTCACTTTCTAAGTGCGTTTATCATGCGTTTTGCAATACGTTATACGGTAGTTAGACGGTTGCATTTCAATACCAACACGCCTCTTTCAGTTCGAAATCTGTTTTTATTTGTTCATCCTTCCTCAATTCATTATCTCGTGATGAAGTATGGGTACGGCCAGTAGCCTCACAGTAACGTGCTACCGATGCTCCGATCAGAGGACGCGGCACAAAAAAAAGGCAACCACTGTTTACTGGATCTGACAGAAAGGCACCTTCGAGGGACCTTTACGCTTTTTTACTCCTTTCTCTCTTTTACATTTTTTCCCTCTTCTTCTTGTCATTCTTTCTTCTTTTACTTTTTCTGGCACTCGAGGACCCCCCAGCTCTCCAGCCATTTTGTCTCCTCGACAACATGACGGATTGTGTCACCTCTGGACAAAACAAATAGTTTCGTCTCTTGAGAAAGCTCTATTATCTCGAATGAGTGGAGGAAAAACGAGCCGGGGTGTGTTTTGAGCGACATAATCTCGCTTGTATCTCGCTCGTGG
Source organism: Piezodorus guildinii (assembly GCA_023052935.1). Taxonomy (NCBI): domain Eukaryota; kingdom Metazoa; phylum Arthropoda; class Insecta; order Hemiptera; family Pentatomidae; genus Piezodorus; species Piezodorus guildinii. The sequence continues at coordinate 127,091,734 of CM041294.1, read as the reverse complement.
CGTCATTAGGTAGAAAATTATGAGGAAAAAAAATATTAAGAAACGTTTCAGGACAAGGAAATATCGGAATAAGGTATAATTGATCTTTTTTCATGCTAAAGTCTTTTGTCCAGAAAAATATATGAGATTTTCAGATATAAATCTTCATGGCGGCCAGTTTATCAAGTGTAATGGGTTGGTATTTTATAATATTAATTTAAATTAAAACTTGAAGATCCGGAAATTGAATTAATTATAGTTTATAGACTTTCCCTTTGTCAAGGGAACTGAGAGAAAGCAAGGAAGTTATAGATAATATTTTAGCTAAATTATGATAATAAATGATTTTTTCAGCTATTATGAACTCTCCCTTAAATTTATTAATTCACTTATCTATTTGATAAACTTGCAATTATTGCCGATAAGACCGACTTGCTATATAAGTACTTGGAACACTCGAGTGATAAACTGCACCAGATCGAATCCGACGTGGAGTTTGATTGTGTGTGGGATCCACACTTCAGGATAAGCTCCTCACTCTTTCTAGTACAGTTTGATAGCATTAAAACCTTACGGTTGTGCTTGGATACTGATCACATTACCTACCCACAGCATCATGTGTAACCCATCATTTTGGTTTTTTATTTAATAAAAATAATCGATCAAAAAATATAAAAAACATCCCCCTTTAAATTTTAGGTCTTACGTTTTAAGATACGTACAATACCAATGAGGAATAAAAAAAAAATCCGTCTGTACGACGTCCGAGCGGTGTTTCTCCGAAATTAATTTAACGTTTTTGTTTTTTTAAATTTGGCACAAAAATACCAGCTCAACCGACGTTGATTATTCTCGACGTTGATATCATCCGATTAGCAATCATTATTATTTTAAATGATGGAGAAACAGTTACTTCCAGTTTCTGGGATCCTTATGAGTCTTTTTTTAATATTCTATGGATAATCTAGGGATTTCATACAATTTTTCGTTTCTAACCAAGCAGGTATCTTGAAATCCTAAGATATAAGAAGGAATAAGGTATAATTGATATAGGTATAATAAGGTGTTTTTTCTAGGAAAAGATATAGGATTTTCAGATATAAATGTTCATCAATGTTCAGCCAGTTTATTTTTTAAAACATTTTATTGATATTTACTACTGTAATTATTACAAATACATCAAGTAAAAGGGCTAATATTTGAATATCCTATGGATAATCTAGAGATCTACGTACGTATTTTTTCTTTCTGACCAAGCACGTACCGTGAAATCGTAAGGTATAAGAAGGAAAATACGGATTAAGATATATTGGACATAATTAGTTGACCATTGATACTTTTAGCCTTGATGATGACCCACAATGGGGGTCTAAACGTTGGCAGAAAATAAATAGTTGAAACTACCTAATTGTTTCATTCATTAGCCGCACGGACTAATTCCTTCTAGTAGGATTAAGATATAATTGATCTTTTTTCATATTAAATTCTTTTGAAATTGTAGATCAACTCTCCTACTGGCGACATCAGCTTAATGTATTGCTTAAGTTTATGTTCTATAAAGCATTTCTTCGATCATCAAGCTCAGTAGTTGGTTCAGTCTTCCATTATATGACGTGGTGAGGATGATGATCTGGTAAATTAATAGATATGTTTTTTTCTATGGTAGATTATTATAAAGTTTGGTGCCAAAAATGTCTTCCCTTTCCTGATTTTTCATGACTAAATCAATTTTCTGAAACATTTTGATGCATAAAATAATATGCCTATTTACACAGTTTCTGCACCATGTTATAGTTAACTATATCCATTATTATTATTCTCATCCAATATAGTTCGTTATGTATGCTGCTTATGAACCCATTTCATGATATTGTACAATACTATAATATATTGAGAGTGAGAGATAGAGAGTGAGGAAAAGAGAGGCAGAGATAGGAGAATGTAATTGAAAAGAGAAGGACAGAGAGGAGTAGGTTGGGTTAGGAACCGGTCCTTATCTGGGACTAAAACTATTAGCCAGGAATCATCGGTGCGTGCCTTATGTCTTCTCTATCCGTCCCACTCTTTATGGCGGCGATTTATTGTATTATCGGCTTTTATTTAGCCAGATTTATTGTTATGGGACCTCCTCCAAAGTGGGGACAGCTGATAGTGGACCCACGGATCAGTTACACCTTCTATTAGCCTCAGTTGTTATTTCTCCTTCGCCCGCCCGTGTATAGATAGTGTATAGCTCCATCCCCGGGGACAACCAGTTTATAATTTATTAGCTACCGGCTTATCCAACTTCCAATGTCTATTTTATTATTTATTCCAATAGTGACGAAATGGACGAGTGACACCATTGCCCCATTTTTCTTTGTTGAATAAATTATTTTCTAATCAAATGATTAATAGGAAAACTAAGAATTATTTATCTGAATCTAGATATTTAATTTAATATTTAGACAAAGATCTGTGAAACGGGTTTTTCAATTACTTTAAAAATAGAAATGGAAGTGGCGTGATCTTGTGGATAGAGTTTCAACTATTTATTGTTTGTCAAAGTTTCGGGTTCTACGCATCTCGAAACGTACAAAAGGTTCATTATTGAGAATAATAAACCAAAAGCATTCATACCTATCCTTTTATTTTCTTTCGATTTTCATTCCAATAAAATTTTCTGATTCCAGAACATCTCATATTTTTTCTCTATTAGCAATCATAACCGAGTTATCTGAGAGTCACATCTCTTATAAGTTGTGGCTTGGCTATGTAATGGATTATTTTTATACGTTATTCGGGTTCTACGCACTTGAAACGTAAGCCCAGAAACTTTGAAGGGGGAGGATATATATATATATATATATATATATATATATATATATATATATATATATATATATATATATATATATATTTTTGTCAAATATAAAGGTTTATTATTGAAGATAATAAACCAAAATTACAATAACATTAAATATAACATTTTATATACTATTGAGCTAGAAGATGTCAATGTTCAAAACATCAAAATAGAATTCTGTTGATAAAATTATTTTTCTAATATTGACCACAATGGTGGTCGAAACATTGACATACAATAAAAAGTTGAAACTACTTAATTGTTTCATTTACTGACCGTCACCCGGACTAATTCCTTCCAGTAATTTTCAAATTTCAACTAATTATGTTCATTTTGATGTAAATATAACGCTTTACGGTGGTTGAACTTAAATTAAACTATATATTACTGTTAGACGTGGTTATGTGGTCAGTACTTGCGAGTTCGAATCCTAATCACACCAGTCATTGTCACTCTCCGAGTATGTAAGGCCCATCAGACAACTGGCTGATAAAATTCACATTTTATATTTGTACATCTATTACCTCACAATCTTTGTTAAATTATATTGCTTGTGTTCCTATTTTTTCTACAGTAAGACTCTTAAAATCATTAAATAACAGATTTTATTAAAATTTATTTCATTATCCAAAAGCTATTGATAGCGACCAATTTGCAACAAATAATTTTCGCAAGTCATTGAAATAAAATAAAGTTGCATCATCTTGTAACGTGATTAACATGCGATAAAAGTTTGACTCGGTTGCTCGTTCTTAAATTTTGTATCATTGTCATTAAACATATAATATAAGATGGTGAGCGCACCTATAAAATTATTATTTTTTATGTTTTAAACATGTACATTTTAATGATATTTTTAAAACATTTTATTCTCTTAAATATCCTCGAGTCAATTTGAGAGGTCACCTGTGGTGTTGTGGTAAGCATAACAGCTTTCTATGCTCTAGATCACTGTTTCAATTTAATGGGAGTAAAAAGTCCTAAGTTATACCGTCATTTGGGATTGTCCCCAAAAAGTTGGTCCCAGTCTATGGGATGTTGGGTACTTCTTAAAGATACCTATCCTAATTCAACCTGGACAGGCAAAATTGAAAACTCCCACTGTAGCATCGTTCGATTAGCCACAGCAGCATTACGTGACGTTAAATGAATAAACAAACAGACAAACTGTTAGTTATTCTCAAAATTATTTTTTTACTGTCAGTAAGATGAAGTTTCTATTAACTTGGTTATAATATACCGTAGAATCCTTTTACTTTCCTTACGAATTTTTCAGTTGAGATTTTCTCAACGTCAAATGTCCCTGAGATTAAAAAAAAAAAACATCTGTAAGGCGATGGCTAAAAATAAAACAGTGCTTGACAACTTCATCCGTGTAAACGAGATTAAAAAGGAAAAAAAGAGTGCATATGTGTTGCAGGCGAGAGAGGCTACCCCCACCACACAGCAGAGGTAAGTTAATGATCCCCCTCCAAGAGTCGAAGCCCCAGGATAAAAAGAGGAGAGGCTAAATAATGATGGTTAATACGGCAAAGGCTTCCACTGTAAACAACTTTATCTGCCGAGTAACGACCAGGTCCCGAGGGACATCTGGGAGGAATTTTTACGAGTCCCGCTCTATAAGAAGGTTCAACAAGTCTTTTAAATTGTCCCAGATAGTCCAAGCGTCGCCATCTGCTTCGATCAATTAGTCTTTTATTGCCTCCTGAGGGGAGTTCTATCGTCGCCTTGGTGTCGTATCTTCGGGTCGAGGTGTCCTGTATCTTCTACAATCCAAGAATCATAGGTTTGTAAGGTTCGGTTGGGTAACAGGATTAACGAAGTGTCTAGGATTCTTAAGATCACTCCTACAAGGTTCTTCCTCTTGTAAAGGAAACCATAGTGTAAATAATACCTTATATAAAAATGTCCATATAGCTTTATTTTCTCTGCAACCATATGCTTTTTCACGAGTAATTTATGACCGTACATCTAATGAATTAGTCTAAAAATGCAGTGGAGTTTTTTTTTTTTTTTTTAACTTTATGATTTAGTAAAATAATCTTTAGTTTGAAAAAAAATAAAACCAGTGTAGTTGGAGCTATTAAATTCCAACGTAGAACCCGGAGAAGAGTAGTACCACTGCTTATCCACTGAACTACAAACTAAATGATCGATGATTAACAATAAATAATAAATGGTTTCCATGGTGGTGTAATAGCAGCCTTCTACACCCAAGGTCGCAGGTTCGAACCCAGTAGTTCGAAGTAAAAGGTTAGTTATGCCGTTCTTCGTTGGAGACGTAAAAAGGTGGTCCCCAGCCTGTGCGATGTCAGGTACTCGTTATAGATCCCTATCCTAATTAAACCTGGATAGGAAAAATTTAGAACTCTCACTATAGCATCGTCCGATTATCTAGAGTAGCATACAATTACGTTAAAAGAATAAGCAAACAAATAATCAGTAGCCGGGTGAAAAAATAAAATGTAAAAGAGCTACATCATATCATGAAATAAGCACCCCGATATTTGATTTAAGTTAAATGACATATTTCTTAAATAAACATCACATTTGTTAATAGAATATAATTAGATACTAATTATAACCAAGACTTTATTTTCATTAGTCTTCCAACTTTTCAGCCATCATGAAATAAGCCGTTTATTCACGATATTTTTTTATGAGATAAAAATATCTAAACTTATAAATTAATTAATAGTTAAGAACTGATGTAGCAGAACATGTTATGTAAATGAATGACTTTTATAGCTAGGTCCTTATAATTATTAGCAATTATTGAACAGGTAAAGGGAATGTTATATTCATAATGAGAAATTAGATTTATAACCTACCTCAATAGGTCAGTTTTAAAAATAGTGATTGTTAAATAATAATCTCAGATTTTGTAAATATTAATATAGTGTTGTTAGTAGGTGTTTTCGTAGATTATAGCTGATAACTGCTTAACATGTTGAGATAATAAGGATCTTTTTTAATAGTAAAATTTCGTATTGTATGTATCTATTGAAATTTATTCCGTATCACTAATAATTTTGTTTTCTTAATGATGAATGTATGATAAAAATAAGTACTTAAGTTTTTCTTAGTGAAACAAAATTTTAATCAGCTTAAAATTTATATATGAACATTTTTCCGATTTAAATCACCCAAATGATGTTTACTTTTAGTAGAAGTACATTGCAGTATTTTTGTAGGGTTGCATAAGTCATTTTCCGTGTTACAATGACCGTTATCTTTCCAAAGCAAACTGGATTATCTGGTTTTTATCGTTTGTTAACGCCTTTCGATAATAACGTATTGTGAATATATTACTTAATTCTAGAATTAAAACCAATAACTGTTCTACTACAAGTCTCACAACTAATCTGTTCAAACAAGAAAAAAATTAACTGTCGATATAAATGGAGTGCCATTCTAATTGTAAACGTGTTGTGTTAAACGTGTCTATTATTATAATAATTATAAATGAAGCTCCTACTATTTTTTTTAATAAAAACATAAATAATAAATGATTTTTAGATATTGCTTTTGTTGAGAGTATTAAATGTACCTATTTGCAAAAAACACTTTGAATAATTTGAAGGTATTATCTTTCAATATTATTACTTCTTTGTAGTTTTTTAATGCATTTAAAAAAGAGGATATCATAGATACAAGATATATGTTGAAAATAACTTCATAAAAAGACCAGAAAAGTTATCGTTTAATTTTTTTATTTTGATACACATATTTTTCAATAAATCTCTGGATCTTTTTTCTTTCTCTTATTCCTATATTTGAGTATATGAATATATATATTTTATATATTGTATATGTATATATTGTATATACTTATGATAATTAACCTTGAAACAAATCTATAAATGCAATCTTATTATCAGCAAAATTTTGTTTCTACCTTATACTACTTACTACTAGATTTAATGTATTATTTATTGTCTTCGATCCTTCTTCTTGATCTCATTTAAATTTTAAGCTATTGTATTTTGGTGAAATACCTTCATATTATTGATATTATGAAACGGTTATGGTGTTGGTATTAAGTGACGGCGTATGTAAAGAAATGTAAGAAATACATCACTTGCACTATAAAAATGAAATAAACGCCTCCTTGATAAAAATGAATATTGTGTATCTTTGTAAAATCTAGTTAAGGATCCCTACAAATGGCACAACCTAACGGTGGTCGCCAAAACTAAGCATATTATATAAGTGAGTAAATAACATGTTTTCATTATCCATCTCTAAATATCTATATGCCAAATCATAAATGTTTTTTAAATTATATTATATGTTTATAATTTAATAAAATATATTTGCTCGATTTAGATATTATTTCATCTAAATAATTACTGTAAAATAGTATTTAAAAATTAAATTAACTTCTTGGCTCAACAACTAATCATTAACTATTCTACAAACCATAAATAATGCATTTCATTTATTACTTTGATGTTACTAGCAACGAGTATTGGATTAGTGTTTTTTTTAAATGAAGCTTAGGGGCTGAAGATTAAGAAAATAGATATTTCTTATCAAAGAATCTTATCACAATTAATAAAACTAAATATAATCACTTTTGGTTGGATTTTTTTGTATTTTAATTTATATTATGATTAAGCTGAAGGTTTTTTAAGCTTTGTTTATACTGATGCCGTTTCGACCGTATTTAAAACTTTTTCAAACATAAAACCTTCAGTTTTGTAGTGTAAAAAACTAAAATTAAGTTTTAATATTAGAAAGATTTTTTAGGTGTATAAAAAAAATTAGTTGATTTATGTATACATCGCAATATATCTGTGTAATAAAATTCAGTACAAATAAACTGACATTATAACCTTCTTTTTAAAAGAATTTTGATTACATATCATTCTATTTAAAATTGAGGGTATTGGTACATACATGTATTTCACATTGCAAAAATGTTTGCTATTAATATTTTCAGTTTTTAAACGTCCCAAATGTTATCGAAAGATCAGTTCAGTATAAAAACGGTGAAAAAGTTTAGGTTTACAGAACCTTCTACCAGAAATTTTTTAATATTGTTAGTTTGATCGAATAGTTTTTATAAGTATTTTAATAGTTTTGAGTTCATTTTTTAAACAATGATGTATTTTATAACCTGCTTAGTGAAAAGTAAGGTAATTGATGTGCTGAATTCTGAGGAATATACTCTGTTGTTTATTATGATTTTTCTATAGACTTTTTTTTTTTTTTTTTTTTTTTTTTTTTTTTTTTTTTTTTTTTTTTTTTCTTATCCTCCAACTTTATTTACAAATAAATACAAAAAACCAATCCTCGGTAGTATAGTGGTAAGTATCCCGCCTGTCTATAGACTTTAACATATAATATACTTATATAAATAGTGTCAAAGTTTCTTTAACGAGATTAAAAAAACAAGGAGGTTTGATATAGTATAAAGAGTACAAATATACGAACGAATTTTTTTAATAGGAGAAAACATAGATACTCATATACACTTCAAAAATAACTGTCGATTAACTGATGATTAATTGAAATAATTTAACCATAAAGGGTATTATAATTAATTTGTATTGTACATTATTTATAAAGTGTGATATCTTCATAATGACAATACTTATAGAGGAGTTCTAGTGCTGTGCTCTAACCTCTTGTTTTCATCTTGCACATTTCTTATTAAAATGGGTGTTTAAACATAGTAAATATATTTAAAATTTTGGCCTCATTATATTTATAGTGATAAAATTGTAATTCAATTATAGAAACAATATGGTTTTGTTTTTTAATTTATGAAAAAATATATTTTTACATAATTTTATCTGCAGTGCCTATACATTATTGTTGTTACTTCAGATGCGTTAAAAATAGCAGAACGTTTTATTTTAGCTGGAAAAAGCAAAAACATATTATTTTTTTCTACACCACTAAAATATTTGTTTTTCTTATTTAATGTTCTAACTATTCCACAAGCAGTCACATCTTAACATTAATAAAACATATTATATCTAAACGTTAATATAATAATAATAGCGTTATCTTTTGGACAGCTTTCAATATTTTTGTAGAAGATATAGTAGGTATATATAGTAGTGATATATATTTTTTCTTGTAATACAATACTTTCATTGAATGAATAGGTTATTTATCTTATCTTATTTTAATCATTATTAAAAAAAAAATGTTAATAACCCTTGTAATTTCAATGATTAGTATTTGAGATTTATAACTTAATTATTTTGGGTTAATTATCATTAGCTAATTTTATCAATCTAAACTTCCATTATATATTGACATTACTTGACTGTTTAAATTTAAAAACCATGTTTGCAAATTTTAATTGCAATATTATACCAATAATTTAAAATTTTGGAAGATCTATATTTTGAAACGTCATAAATATGTTATTATGTCGTTTGTAGATTTCAATTTCTCAATTAAGTATCATAAAACAAAACTAAAATTTGTTTACTATTCTTTATAAGAATATCCAACTCCCAGCCACACCCAAAGCCTAATGCTTAAATACTTCACATTAAAGTCTGAATTGCCTTTGATTCACTGAAATCCTGCAATTATTTATAACAACTTTATTTCATTAAAAAAAATATTATCTGTTTTAATGAGTTTTAAATAAAATTCAAAACAATAGAAAATAGTATTAACTGAGGACTATCAAATCTAACATGTAGCTACATAGCAATACTAATTTATCCTGTTTCCAGTTTGTAAAAATAACTTTTTTTGTATCCAAAACATTGTTTTTATTAATGAATTTGTCTAAATGTGGATTCTTTAAAAAGGTGTTTATAAAAGAAATTGTTATATAAGTGGCTATAACTGTCTTCAGTTTTCTTCCATTTTCAGATTTCTATTTACGCTTAGTCTCAGAATTTAAACTTTTTCTAACCGTTATTTATTTTAATTTATATTTACAATAAGAATTTATCATCATTGTTCTGAGATTTCTTTTGGTTCAATATTTGTATGATATATATTTGGCCGTTTGATATATTAATGACCCTTGAGGCTGTGATGTGTAAAAGTAAATAAATGAAAAAATATATCAACAAATGTTTTTTTAAAACGGTCAAATATACTATCTTTCAAATAACAATTTAGTGATCCTAAGAAGTATCTTGCTGTTCTTTCCCTGATCAATTTGTTTAGTTTAAAAAAAACAAAAAAACTTTGAAAAGTATAATTCAAGTTTTAGTTTCTGTGGCAATATGTATAAAAGTGATACTTCCTCGCCCTGGAGACACCATGAGGTCTTCCATATCAGCGACAATTCCATATCTTGTTTCCTTTTCAAGAGGAAGAAAGACGGATAAGGATAGGGACAGAAACAACAACATGTACGATTAAAAAAATTCTATTTAAATTTGTCTTTGACTTTTTGTCTGTTAATTAAATTTTAAACATTTGTTTTTAAAAAGATCTCTTCATATAATATAATAATAGTTATTATGTCAACAATTATACAGCCAATCAAGTTCAGTCACAGTTATAAAGGAGAAACAGAGATATATAGATATATATTTATGGTATTAAATTATTTATATATACATTTAAAAAGTAAATTGAGTCATTCCAAAAATAAACAATGGAACACTCTTGAGTAACAACAATCTTCAAAAATTATACACCAATTATATAAAAATGGGTGAAAGAACTCTTTCTGAGGAGACAGTGCTCTTGCCAAAATATTTCTAACCATTTATTTATATATACTTTATACTTTAATTTTTTTTTTTTTTTTAGTTTATATGTTTTCTTATATAACATTCATTGCTAGACATCTGTCTCCCCAATTACAAATTTATAAGTTACATTAATTACTTAATGTAATACACATCGAAAATACTGCTCGATTCACTTTTTTGTGCCTTGAATAGTAAAATTCTAACAACATCACAGAGAGATATACATTGTTTTTCTTCTGAATATCAAAATGAGAGGAAATGGGTGAAAACTCTACCAAGACACACTTTTTGAGCTGTCTTATTCCTACCGAGATCGGGGAAATTTTAATTATAGACATCTAAATCATCAACTATGAAAGCCAAACGAAGATAGACCCCGATCAACAGTAGATCAGACACACATCTTTTAGTATATCTATTCCTCCATAATATTAATATTAATTATTAGTTTATAATTATTATTATTATTATGACAGTTATTCCAAAATAAAAAAGAAAGAAAGAAAGAAAATAATAATTATATATATTTACAAGAAAAAGATCAACAAAATTAATTTTACAGTGTTATAGAACTATTTACAAACTTCTAGAACAATAATTTTAATAACGAATCTTAATGTTACCATATAGTTAGTAACTATAACTGTCGGAACAGTTTCTTTTAATTTTAGGCCCTATATTAATTTGTACGTTGGTATACTTTAGAACGGCTAGCAGAGCTTACCAATAAGTCCCCAAATATATGTATTCCCAATTAATGAACAAAAAATTAAATATATCTATTGAAAAGTTGTAAGTATACTCAAAACGACCTAAATTCTCATTTGAGCACTGGCACATCAAGAATTGAGTAACTAAAGTAGACTGAGGGGTCAAGTGAAACCCGGCTGAACCGCCCATTAAAGCTAATTAAAAATAAATATAAATTAATAACCGATTAGTCGAGTCTTAGAGACTGAGATGGGGGCGGTCCAGCGCAGGCTCCGCTTTGGAATGATTGTTCTGAGGGGCCGAGCCTCAACGACTAGACGATACGCACCACTTCCCGGCCATTCTGTCTCTTAATAAATTAGTAAAAAAATAATAATTTCTTGTCTCTTCCAAGTTCCCAAGGGCTTCCGAGGAAACGCTCAGCCATCACGCAGATCTGGAACCATATCCAGAGAGCACCACAGGGAGACCCTCGGTCAATATTGCACATTCGGCCGTGCGGTCAAACAGGAATGTAGTCTCAGATCACAGTCTCTAAATGGAGGTGGTCGGCATCTGGAGCAGGCCCATCTTCGACTCCTTCTTCCCCCTCGACTTGAGGTGCACCTTGGCGTGTCGCTTCTTCTCGTCCGACCTAGCGAATTTCCTTCCGCAAATGTCGCAAGAGAATGGCTTCTCTCCTGTATGCGTCCTGATATGGGTCGTCAAGTGGTCCGACCTAGAGAAGGATCTCATACATATCCGGCACTGGAAGGGCTTCTGGCCAGTGTGTATCCTGATGTGCCTTGTCAGCTCGTCAGATCGGGAGAACCGCCTGTCACAATTTTCGACCGGGCAGGCGTAGGGTCGCTCATGTACTGGCGTCTTTGACGGCCTGTTTGGGTACTTTCTCGGTTTCACGGGAACCAGCTTGAGTGGAACGGTGGACTGCTGGTAAACTTGGTTGAGGATCTCGTGACCCTTACTCGTCGAAGGATTGTACTCGGCGAGTTGTACCGTGTATCCTGGTGACTGCGAACATCCTGGAGGTGGGTATTGCGGTTCTTGCTTTAGTCCAGAAGGTCCCGCCACAGCCATACTCTGGTTGTAGTCTGTGACCGGTGAATCGAGCCATTGGTACTTGCCCGGCGATCCTTGCATCATCTGCTGATTCTGCTGTTGAGGTCGGGCGTACATGTCCTGCTCACAGGAGTACTTGTTACCCCCGCACTCGATGCTGAGCCCGAGAAGCTCCACTTGGTGCCCCCTGTCCTCATATTGGGCAGGGCTGGAGTTGGGATACTGCGGAGAGTTCTGCTGCTGGAGGATGCCGAAGAGCGGCGGGAAGAGAGTCTTGTCAGGGCTGGGGAGGAGCCAGTTGGGGCTGGGGGCCATGGCGGCCGGGGGCTGGACGGGGCTGGAGCTGGAGGTGGTGAAGACCCCGCGGTAGCTGATCTTGGGCCCCACCTGGTGGTACATTCCACCGCTCCCCGTGCTGTTGGCCTCCTCGTCCTCATGGACCACGGGGCTGCCATCTAGCTTGGCTCCGCTTTCATCCAAACTCCCTGCACAGCAAAAAATAATACATTTTTAGTTATGTTAAACTCAAAATAAAATGTTATTAATTATCAAAAAAATATTTTTTTATTAAAAAATAAAAGAATGAATCAATTTCCTAATTAAAAATAGGATAGCCTACCAATTTAAATTATATTATTAAAATAGAATCATATCATTGAGATCTATGTGTCTAGTCTCTAAACATCTGAAAGTTATCTCAATAATTTAATTTTAATGAGGGATTCCTTCTTTAATTCAAATGTTACATTTTCAGTGAATCTAACTAAGGCCCGCTCTTTAAGATCTCTTTTATAAAAAAATGTCATATAGTTTTAACGAATTTGTAATGTCGAAAGCCGAAGTTAATGAAATTTTTTACTATAACTACCAACTGACAAAATTTCAAATCGTTATATAAACATTTTACAATTTATTAACGTTGATTTATTAATTAATTTATTTATAGAAAATTCTTCTAACTTTTAAAACTATAAAAATTTAAAACTATTTGTTGTTGCTGTATTAAAGTTCTTTATTGCTGATAACCTGTTCAAATATAGCTTATTTTCCTCTTTTTTTTTTTTTTTTAAATGATAAAAAAATTAATAACCATATAAAAAATATAACTTTTAATAAAGTAACATTTAATTGAACTAAAATGTAATCGATTAATTTTGTTAGGAGTTTTTAATTTTATGAGTTTGTACATGTTTATGAACCGAAAACCAGAAACAAATTATTAGGAGTATATCATTTTTGTGCGTTGAATTTACTTTTAAATATTTATTTACTTTTCCGATTATTTATGTTTATCATATAAAAATTATATGCGTTTTTATCTGAAAATTAATATTAAATTGGTCGCTATTTCAACTTTTTATTAGTTTTACACAGAAATATGATTCACATTTATATGGTTATTAATCGGATAGTATTTTAATTTTTATTATACTTTGTTATTGCTATTAACTGTCTCAGATTACTTTCTCAGACAGTGTTAAAATCATTTGTAACATTATACAATCCATTTTTTTCTGCCAATATGACAGAAATTTAAAACGATATATGTATGCTTCTTGTTTCTTAATGAATTAACACTGTATTTTTCTGTTTGTTATTTACATTTCGACATTGCTTTATTGTTATTATGTTTGTTGTTAGTATTTTATGCTCTGCTGACTACTGATATAATAACATAATATATCAAAATTAACAAACCTAATGTCCAAATAAATGTTTAAATAGCTAAAAAGCTGTGCTTTTTTTTTTTTTTTTTTTTTTTTTTTTTTTTTTTTTAATATCGGTAATAAATATTGAATTTATATTTCATTTTAAAAATAATTTTGTATGATAAAGTTGCCATCCAATCAATCACTTGCAATCATAGTTATAAACTTTACATAGATTTGATTAAATGTCCGTTTACTAGTATAATTTTCATTGATAATCATCAGACAGCCATTGACCTGAAGTTACAGTCTTGAAGTGGAGTTTGATTTAAAAGCCACCAGTTGCTGCAGGTCCCAACGCATGCCCAAACCTAACAACTCCCCAGAATTAAGTGATATAAGATCATAAAAAAAAATATTTTTATTTTTCTTCTTTAAAATAGCTCCATTGTGTCATTCCTTTGTTAGAAATAGTCGTATTGGTATGTTTAACTAAGCTTTAAATATGACAAGATCCTTATGCAAATTCCTTTGGGAAACCGGCCAAGAAGCTAAGATGCCAAAAGATGATTAGGCTTGGTATCTGTACAAACACCATATCGCCCCATTAGACTTGCTCAGCTGCCGTAACAATTTATGAGTATTAAGGTTTTAAATATTGTCTTAGCTCATACGTTTCAGTTAATTTATCCTATGAGAGGTCCGGATATTTATATAAGAACTTTTTAATAATTATTTTCGGAGCGATTCCATATAATTATAAATGTTCTTGAGTAAACATTAAAATAATATACAAATTATTTATTTAGACTCCATTAATTTCAAGTTATAAATATTATTCAGCATTCAATTGATTCATTTTTTTTATTTTTAATAGCATAGTTTAGCTTAATATGAATATAAATGAATACATTTATAGCACTTCACTCACTGTTATATTAACTAAGCGCCGGTTGTACAGGTTAGGACAACATGGTTCTGTGTATCTTACAAATTTAAAGACAAATTAACTAAATATTTCAATGTTTTAAACAATATTTTCATAGTATTTTATATAATAAGCATTGAATTAAAAAAAAAATTGTACTTTAATGAAAAAGTAAACTTTGAGTCAACAATCTACTGACACTGAAGAAATGTTTAAGAGAACACAGAAGCACTACAAAAAGATACAAAAGCACTAAATCAAACAAAAAAACAAAACAAATATATTCAAGCTTACGTCGATACAGTCCTCTTTTTTAAACTTTGTTAAATGTGGTAAATTTACATGAACATAAGAATTCCATCTGTTATTACCCACCCGTGGATGAATCTAATTTTAAAATATAAAACATTTTCGTCGGACCGTAGATTTCATCTACTATTCTGAAGAGTATAGCCATGATTCTTGTGTATGTTAAGGGAAGCGGCGGCCCTAGAATTCTACGCCGGCGCAAATATGTGTCCTACAGGTTACAAGTAGTTTTGTATTAATGATAATAAATGTTATATCCGATATATTGGAATGGTTTATTAAGGTGCATTAAAAGCATTAAACGAGGTTTATAGTGCTAATTATTGTAACAAGAATGGCTGGAGGCTTCGGGGGCGGCAACTGGGGGTGTGTCTACAGGTGGCCGTTGCCCGGGAAATTCAAAATCGATGGAAGCCTTTCAATGAATACCCTCTGCCGGGGTTCACCAATGACATATCTTATTTTATTACGTTATATTATACGGCATCTTTCGACTCGATATTTCAATCTTGTACTGTTTTTATCATTATTTTTAAATGTATTGAAAATAACTTCACTATAGGATATTTTTGTCTATTCTACATACATGCATGATAAATTGTAAACAACATTTTTGGTGTAGCTAGATTTAAAAAATATCCAATAAAAATATTATTTGTTTTTTTCGTCTATATTCCATTGTACGGGTGATGTTCTTGAATTAAAAACGATAGACAACTAAATCGAGTAATATATTTGTATACATATATATTTATATATGTGCAGAATATTAGAGAGGGAATTTTCGATTAATGCAAACATAATATCCCGTATAAATATTTTTTTTCAACTATAGATTTTGTTTAATTATATTTCAGTTTTCAGGGTTGGGAACTGTAAAATATTAAATTACTCCAGTAACTGTGAAAAATAAATTTCTGCTTGCATAAAATAATTTTATATTTATGAAAAAATATTTTTATTTTAATTATTGTTATTTTGAAGCCTAAAATTATATATAAGAAAAAGAGAATAAATGCTAGTAGTTTATATCCGATTAATCAATTTCTACACAATTACAGAGATTTTTATTAATTTTATTTATAAAGTAAATTTAGTGCTATGCATCAAACACGATTGTAAATGCATTTATATCAGATAGAGATAATAAAATTAAATTGAAAATAACAATAGAGGAAAGATACAGAGGGAGAATGAGCGCCAAAACTTTTGAATGATGGGGCCCGCGAGTGCTGACATGCCCGCCGCCGCGAGGAAGCCCGCAAAAGTCCCTCATTGATAAAGACATCCATGAATGGGGTGGGTGAACCTTCTTTCAGGAGGCGGTAGGGGCATCAATGGAATTTCCCTTTTTGCGATATTTATCAATTATTTCTACCGTAAATTCCAAATCGTGAGTGTTAAGCCACAGGTGTTGATTAAAAATTCAATGTAATAATATATATAAATGGAGATTGATGCAAGTATTTTTGGTTATTTGAAAAAAAAAGAAAAGAGATGTAGAATATAGTTAAATAATAACGCATTGATTGAAGGACTTCTTCAACGTATGTCACTTTATTTGCATTCAATTGCTCACGCGCTACGTAGGAGCATATTAAACTCTTTGAAGTATTAAGTCTCGAAAAAATACTATACTGATCTAGTTATCAGTTGCCTTTCGATGGGAATAGGAACCAACTTGTCAAGTGATGTAGTAACGGCTTTATTAATGAAGATGTATTTTTTAATTTTCACTCCGAAGGATCTGCGCAATGTTTGGCTACATAGACGGTGACGTATTAGTACACTTTCCTACATGACGTCACTTGTTAGTAGAAGGCAGTGATAGTACTCACCAGTGATGTGGGGTGGTTCGACGGGGCCGAAGAAGGACGGTCCATCCCCGGAGGTGGTGACGGGGGTGTTGAGCTCCGGCTGATCGTCGTCGATGCCGGGTCCCGCTGCCGCCGTCTTGAGGGTCTCGAAGGAGAGGAAAGGCGGTCCTGATTGGTCGCCGAGGAGGAAGCCGGGCGTGGGGCTGTGGTGCCCCAACTCGAGGCTGTCCATGGTCATCTTGCCGCCGGCTGGTACACCTAGGGCACGTCCAATCGTCACCACTCACGTCTCTCTACTGCCCTCCTGTTATGAATGGAGCCCCCACCGCCTTATTTGGGCAGGCGCGGCTGGCCAATCGGCTGCCGTGACGTAGCCCCCCACCCTTCGGCTCATGGCCGGAGATCGCCGAGTCCTCCCGAACCCGTATAGATCCCCTCCATGTTTACAAATCATATACATTCAGTTATATTGGCCCTACACACCCCTCCGTGGTGTCCTACCTCAAGGAAAAACCTCCCCCACCACCGCTCTAATTAGCTTAGTCTCCCTATTTATCTGCCTATTTAGCCTCTTATTACATCATTATTTATTGATAAACGTGTATATTTTATAACATATTTAATACATTTCACTTAAATAAAAAAAAAAAAAAAAGAAGAAATAAAAGTAAAAATCAATATTCCATATATGATTACATAACATTCGATTCCTGACTTGCTTGAACGCCATGTTGCTTGTTACCTCACGAGTTCTTTGTAGGACAAACACAGTAGAAATATGACCATTTGTGAATGAATGCCCTGCCTGGGGTTCTTTTTTGCCATATTCAGTACTGTTAGATATTTCAATAGATACAATTTTTTTAACAGCCCTACTTTGTCGAATTTAAAATATATTATTACATTATAATTATAATCTCAATAGTATATTGATAAAAGTGCAAATGATACGTTATGCCTGTTGCCCAATTATATTTTGATTAATTTTTTGTGATACAATCATTTAATCTATGTATTGTATCTTTGAAGAGTATTTCTGAAGTATTTTTATTTATTGCGTTTTTTTACTGTATTATTTTTATTTAATTGTAAGTATTGTAGTTTTTACTACTATTTAATTTCTTATATTAAAACTTCTTTTCGGACATGTCTGTAATTCACGGTAGAAAGACATTCAAACATCAAGTCTTAATGATATGTATCCAAAAATGTATTTGAATTATATTGAAGCATGCAAAAGAGTATTATTATATTCAAGAGAGCGATGATAGGATTTGTTTGTGCTTATAAAATTATACTTATATTTCTTTGTAGCGGCCAATATAACTTCACATTTTATACTTAACTCTTAAGAGGTTACGCACGTCCCATTCATGTCCCAACCATGATTTTATAGTCTAATCTCTGACTCTACAATGTCTATGAGATTTAACAAATTAAATCACTCAAGCCATTTAAGATCCTTTTATCGCTTTTAATTTTACTTTTAATAAACGGTACTTGGGGTCCAAACATAATCTAGAGGCAGTTCAATTATATTTCATATTTAAAGTCTAAATAAAATAAATGAAAAAAAAAACACAACTTTATATATCTTAATATCTGCTCAAGTTCATGCAATGATTGATTTATCACCGTGAATCATTCATTTTTATCAACAAATATAATTTTATAACTGCTATTTACGCAATCTTGGAGCAAATACTTTGAGCCATGACATTTTTATCATACTTAAAAATTATTTTTTTAAGTTGAGTTGAATGTCAATAAATAAATAATTATTGAATTAATTTATTAAATCTTAGTTTTTAATACTAATACCATTATATGTTAATTTATTATAAATTATTATGTTAAAGTATTAATTTGTTATTCAAGCACTAACATTTATTTATGATATATGTTTTAGGTCCAGCTTCTCTGCAGCTTCGATAAATCCTCAAGAGTTTCTTACAAGTAAGGAATAATACTTATTAAAATTATTCTTTGAATTAATGTTGTATTTTATTTATTTATTTTTTGCTATCATATTACCGGATGTAGAATTAATATTATTTGGAATATATAATATATTATTTTTCTTTTCTTCCATCCTAGTATTTTCTTAATCTACCTACGTATCTTTTGCGCTTCATTGCAAACATTTAAATCTATCACAAAGTTTTTTTTTTTATGTCATTAGTATTTTTAATAATATTTCATGGATGTCGATCTTGAATTATAATTCGATTTTTTTCTTCTCATCGTTCATCGGAGTGAGGGTCTCAGTTGTAATGAAATAATTTATTTATGTACTTTTCTGTTAAAGATGTGTATGACTGACTACATATGTGTTTTCCTTCAGAATACAGGCGTTCTTCTATGTATTAACGGAAGTACCCGAATTTATTTCGATTAATTTCTTTTGTCCATGTTTTGCCGAGAATCCTTGAAATATTAAAATTTTCATTTGATGACCTGAGATCTTCCCTATACGTCATAGTTTTATTTTTAAATGTGAAACTAGTTAAGAAATATTAAGTGGATGAAAGCCTACTGGTGTTCGCAACCAGTTTTTCTCTATTTCGTCGCCCGGTCAACAAGGAGGAATTGGTGGTGTTTAGTGCCTAATGGTTGTCTAACATATTACCTCCAATCAACCACTGCTATCATCTCCAGTTTGGCTAAATTGTCCCGACGTTATTATGGGACATAGAATCAAAAAATGACCTCACAACAGCATTTGATGATGATTATGTGGTTTTAAACTTCTTCCATTATAGTCTCAAATAACAACTTCCCTGATTCTTAGTCGTAAAAACTCAACTATGCTTAGTGATTGATTTTAAATAAGAAAGCATTATGATATAACTCGTGTTGTGATAATAATAATATATTAACAAACAAAAATAAATAACGATATTGTGCTGATTGATCAATTAATTACGAATCTTATTAATCGCATTAGTATAATCTAGCAACTCAGTTTAATTTTTATGACAAACCGTAGTATAAAGATGAAATCATAACAATTTTCAAGCTTCTTATGCACTTATATTTTCTCCTCAATATTTCTCAAATACTTTTTACCGTAATTTTTTTTATTTTTTTTAAATCGTTTGTATATAATATTTAATAGAACATAAATAATTAGCCTATATTAGCTTAGTTCTGTCCAAAAAAAAAAATGTTAGAATGCCGAAATGTTTTTTGAAACTTATGTCTACTTTGATATTTGCTGAGATGTAAAACAAATAAACTACCCGAAGGGAAAAGGTTGAGAATTTAAACTTTAAAAGCAATACTAAAATCTTATTTTGTGGAAAAATTTTCAGGATTCTTGTTTGGTTTGTTTTCTCATGGAACGTTTATTTAACTTTATGTTACTGTGACTTATAGAACGAAGAGACGGTGGGATTCCTTAATTTTACCTATTAAGGTTTGATTAGGATAGATTTCCCTTAAATCTAGCGTTTAAAATTATCGAAAAATGCGTAGAAAATTCTTTAGAGAAAGCCATAGAGAATATATGAACAAGCGAAATGACCTTAGAAGAAATGATCGATAGTGGCGTTATAGATGCTAGTAGCCTGGCTGGCGTTTTGAAAAAAATATATTTTTTATCCTAATGTAATTCTAAATTTTTGGTGAGAAATAATTGTATACACATTTTTATTTACTCGGCTATACCCTTTACGGACTCATATAATGCAATACTACAACTAATAATTTAGTTTGCCTAACCTTATTTTAATAAGTAATTGATTGATTGTTCGATTCTTGAATGAATGAATTGATGAACATAAGATAAATTTATGTAATTTCCGAGTATCCGATACATATCATTATAATTTTCGACTTTATTACTAATTCTCATCAATCATTATTATGAATGGACCGTTGTTTGCTGTGAATGAGTAATCTTGATTAACACCTAGGCCTTGCTTATCGTATGCCGCCCACTTGTCTGTCTGGATCATGCCCTTATCATTCATTATCAACGGCCCAGGATTTCTGAATCAATCTTAAATGAGTTATCAGTTATCGATCTCATTTGATCGAGACGTTTTGTTTATTTATTTTTTTAAATCACCAAACGATTAAACATGTTTATAAATAAGAGTTTGTTTTACTACTTTGATGTAAATAAACTAGCGGAATCAACTTTAAACCCTTTATATGTTGATAATGTTTTTTTCTAATTCAGCCAGAAAATGTAATTTTATAAGGGATATTTATTTATGTACAACTAGGACCGTATTGTATTATTTAAGTATCATGTTTTTGATTAAAATAAACCAAAAAAAAATTAAATTTATGGAATAATTAATACAATATATAATTAAGAGTCAGTCTGGTAAACAATATTTTAATTTTTCCAACGCACAGTGGAAAATATGACCGATTAATGTGGACAAAATTCAGAAACTTGTCCATATTTATAATTTATACTTTTAGGGTCCCAGATTACATAAGAATTATTTTTAATGGTCAAAAATCAAATATATTTGCTACAATCTAAAACTTTTCTACTTGTATCGGTTGAAATCCCAGAATACGGGAAAAATAATACAACACATCTAATTATCGGCTTGGAGTGACTTAACCTGCTAATAGATGTATTTTAAATCATTTAGGAAACTCTTCAAATTATACATTGTAAAACTTTTGATTCGAGGTGTTGTGTCTGAAAAACTTTTTGTATCACCCAAAACGCAAAAAATTGCAAAAATTCTTTGCAACGTTTAAAGACTAATAGGATTGATGAAACAAATCCTTGGGGTAACTTGGAGGTTACATAGTATTTCGTTATTGGGTAGTTGCATACATTTCTAAATTGATAAATTAAATCTTTTGGTAGATTGCAATGAATATTCAATAACAGGTGTGGAAATGTTATACCTTGCCTGTCTCAACAATGTCCATTGTTAAATAATAGCAAAAAGACTTAGTGCTACATACACTTTGAACCTAATAAATGGCCATCGAATAGCGATAATTCCACTGCCGGTTATTAGGAACTTGTGTGAACAAGAATGATTCAATATTTATTTGAAACACGGTATAGGGGGAAATATGAGTCTTTCCAACTAACAATAAAAAGTTCAAGCGCATAAAAATTCCAAACTTTTTGACTTGAGTTTTGTCCACCTAAATTAGTGATTTTGGCGTGTGCGCGACGTTTCGGCTGAAATATGTGAGCCGTTATCAGGGCATTGATGAGACCTGCCAAGCATAACATATTAGATAAATAGAGCAACCGATGCATTCTAGAATGTCCAACACTTCAAACATCTAAAGAATTCCCTCGGTCTTGTAAAAATCTTTGCATAACAAATAGTGCACGGAACATTTAAAGCGACAAGTGACTTGTAATATTATCATAGGCTAAAGCAGGGCTGCCGCGCTAACCTCTTCTTTAAATATTGTTCGTTCTATAGATTTTGTAATCGTGAATGTAAAATTTGGATTTTGGTGTAAAATGTGTTTCAGTGATTAGTGCTATGTCAATTCGTTTCTCGTGTAAATATATGTCTAGTTCTGTATTATGTTGATTAAGTCCGTTTGCGTACCATAGTATGATAGATATGGGACAGCTAAAAAGACTCACATTAACAAACTTCAAATATTTCAAGCTAAAACGTTTAGAACAATTACAAAAGCACCGTGGTACGTTAGCAACACAACTTTACATACTGACCTTAAGATGCCAACTGTCAATGAGCACATACGAACACACTACAAACGTTTCCACGACAAACTACAAGGTCACCCTAACACACTAATCAATGACATGGCCACAACACTCATGCCAGTAAATGCCTACAGAAGGCTGAAGAGGAGTTGGATGAGAGACCTTCTCCCTTAGTAACACACTAATTTCATGCCAGGAGTAGGTACCGCTGGGTGCTGCTCTCCCTCATGCCTATCACGCCATGTTTCTTAAAATTGATCGCACATTCACTGATTGTTCATTGTATTATTTACAGGTGTGAATAAAGATTTAAAGTTTAAAAAAAAAAAAAAAAAAAAAAAAAAGAATATTGTTCGTGGGATCACCTGTAGCTGGGTGGCTAGCATAACAGCTTCCCATGCTAAAGGTCACGGGTTCAAACCCGCAGGTGGTTCTAGGATTTTTTAATGGGAGTAAAAAATCCTTAGTTACGCCGTCCTTCGGAGGAGACGTTGAAAAGTGGTCCCGAGCCTGTGCAATGTCGTTAAAGATCCCTATCCTAATAAAACCTGGATAGGCAAAATTTAGGACTCCCACCGTAGCATCGTCCGATTAGCCATAGTAGCATAAAGTGACGTTAAATAAATAAAAAAAAAAATAAATATTGTTCGAACTAAAATATTAATAAATAAAATAAGGCATTAGGATAAGAGATGTTAGAAACTGCTTATATTTCCAACTTTGCTCTTAATTTTTAAATGTATATGGGTCAATCCATTCGAAATCCTCCAGACCTTGCCGCTAGATATTTTTGTTTTTCATGATTTTTTATCACTTTTTCTCTGTCTTTTCCTAAATATAAAATCGTAAATAAAATATTTTTCTGGCCAATAATTTTAGTGTTTTAACGTAGCCGTGTTTAATAATGTAGCCATTTTAAGTCAGCTTCGCGGTTAAAAAACATGTGTTGGGAAAATCTTTCTAATTCCTGTAATTTTGTAGATATTAAAAAAAAACTAACAATAAGATAAAGACATGCTTTGTATTTTTTGTTCCATAACTCATTACCTAAATGTTGAAGAAAGTGGTTTAAAAAATGATCTAAAATGAATAAAAAACGAGACTTTTAGCGAGATAAAAGTATATTAAGGGCAAGAGATTCACTTTTGATTATATTTTCCTATGTAGCTTAGTCATAGTTTCGACATCAAATTTCGACCATGAGAACATAGTATTTTTATTTATATGAATTTTCAAAAAATAAAATACGTCAAATATCACTGCCTTGCCAGAGTCGCCCTCATCTTATTAACGGACTATAAGCCAAACTAAATGAATGACATTAAAACCAGTTAATTCTCAGACTCTTAATTTATCCTATAGTACATATCATTTAGAGGTATCATCTGTGCCAGTTTCACCTGTTTTAATTCAGTCCCTCTCACGATATACCCCTTTTTATTTTGCTGAGCCTTGCAATAACTCGTCTTTGAAAAATTATATTAAAAAAGGACAATGCTTATACGATCAAATTTCTACAGCAAGGAGTGCAATTATAAGACTACACAAGAAAAAATGTATTGACCCATATATATATAGTGTTAAGAAAAATATGTTATATTTTCAACCCTATTGTTCCTCCCTCTAACGATTTTCAAACTGCTTCATTCTAAGTAATATACCTCTTAAACGGTAGGTGCTATCGAAAAATGTTATATAACTAAATTTCTAAATAAAAAATAAATTCTCCACTAAATTTAGGGATATTCGTCAAATTTTTGATTTGCGCAACAATAATAGAGATAGTGCGTGTCAAAATGAGTGTAAAAAAAAGTTACACACTGAATGTTACAGTCCCCTAGCCAAAATGCATAGCTATGTCAAAATGAATGTAACAACGAATCATAATAAATTTGGAATTTAAATTGTTAAGATTTATAATGATTATTACTTATAATTAGTCAAATAGTTTTATGATTAGTCATTAATATTTCCGGTTATACATAATACGTGTATCGAGCAAGAGCGCTGTACATTATTGCCTTGGACACAAAGCGAGAGCAATGCAGTTAGATATTATCTGGTGCCAGGCTACGTCGCCAAGGCTCAGGCCTAACGCTTGCCAATCGCATTCTCCCACAGCAATTTATATTTAATTGAGAATAGGTTTTCAAAATTAAAAGGGAAGGTTTGAACCATTCGTTTTCTGTTCAAGAAAAATGTGACGTATGAAAATATTTATGGATATACGTAATGATGTTAATGAAATATTAGTTTTGGATTTACCTCACCTTATTGATAAATGTAATGGACTCATAGATATTACTTCTAT
The DNA here is from genome assembly GCA_023052935.1 of Piezodorus guildinii. NCBI lineage: Eukaryota > Metazoa > Arthropoda > Insecta > Hemiptera > Pentatomidae > Piezodorus > Piezodorus guildinii. The sequence continues at coordinate 127,066,767 of CM041294.1, read as the reverse complement.
ACTTTGCATATGTGTCTGTTTTTTTCCGCTTCCCCCAGTGACTTCTTTTTTTTGGCGCATTCCGTTATATAACGTAATACATCTCACCCTCTAAGACGGGATATCGCCGACCTCACATCCGAGAATTGGCCCGACATCCCTGGACTATTCTAGTGCCTCAGCTGTTTACCAACACCGCCCTCGCAGTTTGAAAATATCACAGTTCTCCTGAGGACTTGTTTGTCTTTGGAGAGATGGTCCTCTCCAGTTCTTAATGAAAACAACGCGTCACCTAATGCGCCAATGTTTGGAATGAAATGCGACCGTTTTGTCAGGAAATGGGAAGAATAAACTTAATGTCAAGGTTGGCGTCTTTGGCGCCTCCTCCTTCTTGACATGAAAAATATTCTGCATAACATATTTTATTAATGGACAGTTTTTTTTATTTCAGTTTTCATTGATTTTATTGGTTGCTTGCAAATGATTTTATGAAACGGAACTGGTTTTCCAAGTCCCCCTTCTGCCTCATGAAACTTAGTTTTGAAGTTGAATTAAGTTTTAATTGGATAATTATGGTAATTTACCTAATTATAACTTTGATAGTGATGCCAATGAAGAAGGTAATAAATCCATTACTTAATTAAAAAATCTGTATCTACATCTACATAGCAGTGGTTGAATATGTGTAGTTCATATTCAACTTCACATTGTTATCTATTTCTTGCTTTTTTTGATGTTTTTCTGTTTTATTAATTCGTTCCATATTTCTGCACCTCTATAAACCGTTAAAGTTTTGGGTCCAATAAATAGTAAAAGACAGATAATTCCTAGGGAAACGGTTAACCAAGGAGGTAAGTAGGTCGAGATTACTCAGAACCGTCTGAATTTCCCTCATTTTACTGGGTCTCTCCTGAATTCAGAAATGATAAGCAGCTGCTTGAATACATTTTCTACCATTAGTCGGAATAAAATACGTTTCTCGATGTATTTTTTTATAGTGTAGGGTCATCACTCCCTACGCCTAAGCTTGTGAGTGGCATTCATTTGGCTGACTCACTATACCAGGGGGAGAGGCTGTCAGTGAATCCCCATTTAATAACATCCTTATAAAAACCCCGCCGAGACTGTGATTCGAACTCACAACCTTTAGCATGAGAGACTAACGCGCTAGCCACTCAGCCACGGGCTCCCCTTACTATTACACAATGTTTAATCATTTCCAAATAACTTTATAAGGATATAACTGCTTATCTGTCTGTTTAAAGGCAATTAATTGTGTGAAAAGTAATAAACAATTCAAAGGAAAATGGTCTATCACCACTCCTAATTTCAAAACTCTATATCTCTACTTTTTGGACCCTTCCTTCGTTTTTTAGGCAATTTAATTCTAAAATATATTAATACTAGACTTCTATACTTCTTTTCTTTTCCTAACATTTTCATTGAAATCAAAGTTCTTGATTCCAGAACACCTTACATTTTTCCCTATCTTTAGTTTGTTTGAAGGGGATCACATCTCTTCTAATTTGTGACTTCAATATATGGATCAATTTCTTTTCTTTTCTTTTTTTGTTCTGTTTTATAATTAATAGTGGTGTACTGATTCTAAAATACAAAAGCTTTTTTTCCGGGTCTTCGAAAATAAGGAAGTTATGAGCGTACATATGGCCAAGATTTAAATTTTTTTCCTTTTATTTTATTTTTTTTATTCCTTACGGTGTCCTGGTCCTAAAATTCAATGCAATTTTTTTTCTATCGTAAAAAATAACTGAGTTATAAACGTATTTTATGAGTAAAATTTCAATTTATTTCTTTTCTTTCTTCTAATTATTCGCTGTTTCTTGGTTAGAAAACTCTAATATCATTTTTCTTTATCTTACAAAATATCGTTAAAGTTATTAAATTAAATAATTTTTAATTTGTCACCATTTTTATAATTAATCGGCTGAAATCAACGTCTAATTTTAAAATCGTCGTTGTATGTCCCTAGTATTTTTAACCGAATTTGAAAAACATTAGAAAAGCCGTGGACGGCGGACAAACGGATTTTTTCTATTCGTTGTTGTTGTTTTTTTGGTTTTAAGGGCATACAACTTTGGTTATTATTGCCCTAAACATCTTTAGAAGACGATTAACTTACCTATGATCAGGGAAAAAAAAAAAAAATATATATATATATTATATAAATCGATTTTTAAAGGAATAAATCAATAAGAGTAAAACAGAACAATAAACATTATGATTTAATCGGAACTGCAAACACGATGATTAGCAACAAAAGGTAAAAAAAAAATAATAATAATAAAAAAATATATATATAAAAAATAAATAATAATAAAAAGAGTGAAAAAAATATCAAAAATTGCATAAAATAACCTGAATGTGTGTAAATGAGGTGATATAAACGTATGTTCTTCACCAATTTTCTATTCGTTATTCGGATGCTACGTATCTTGAAACGTAAGCCCTAAATTGCTTAGGAAGGTTCAAACATTACAAAGGTTCAACATTACAAAGGTTCAACATTACAAAGGTTCAAACATTACAAACCAAAAAATATTTTTGCGCTCTAAAATAAAAAAAAAAATTAATATGCTTTTCAGTAAAAATAAAAAATAATCAGTATTAAACGAGTCAGTGCTGGAGGAATTTTTTTTTTCTATTGCAACAATTAAAATATATCAGAGCTAATCCAAACTAAGAGGAACGGAGCTCTTAATATCTCGGAAACATTTTAGCCGGAATAGCCACAGAGGAATATTAAAACTGACAAAGAAATATTCCGAGTGGCTCTCGAGTAGACAAAAGGAAGGATTACATATAAAAATACCGGGCGCTGAGGAAAGTTCCTCTCTCCGGGGTATTTTCAGGCGCCCTATACGCCACTCACGGGATTATGTCACATTTAGATCTGAATAATATCCACACCAAATTAATCGTACATATTTATTCAAAACGTCCTCGTATAATTTAGACCACTAGGCCTCACTAATAAAACGTTTATGTGTCCTTTAGGAAATGGGGAGAGACAAAAAAACTAAAATAAAAAAGAAACCAAGAACTAATTCCTCTAAATATTTTCTTAAAAACCGCCTTAAATCTGTTCTGGACACTTCACCTTAAGATATCTCCTCGAGATAAGGCTGAGGTATAACGTCTTAATTTGAATCTGTCACTTAAATCTCGCTAAGTTATTGGGGATGAGAATAATTTTATGTAAATTCGTTGTAAATATGACGTCCAGGTCGGGAGTTATTGTTATAATAATTTAAACTGGTTCCGGTGATCGTGAGGGAATATTTTGTTTTATTGCCCAACGGGTCATTTTTGTGGCGCCTCGGAGTGAACTTGATTCCGAGGGCCATGGAAAATAAATAGAATATGGAACATCCGATCATTTTATATATTATATTATATTATATTATATATATATAAATATTAATGAAACTTTCTATATTCCTGCTCCTTTTTTTTGTTTTTTTTTTTTAATCATTTATTGAAATTTACAACTGTATTAGTGAATTCATCAAGTAAGTTAGCTAACAGAAATACATGAAAAAGACATGAGGAGTAAATGCCCATCGGAACTACTCACTGGGTAATCTAAACTAGAAGGTCTCGAGACCGTCTCCTTTTCACACGCCTCGGAGGATTGTCAGGAATGGGAGAGGAATCAAGGATTGAAACTAGTGGGTTAGAATGGGAGTGGAGTTTTTCAAGGAAGGATTGATACTGGCTGGCTTGGGCCAAATCAGCAACATATGGGAATTAAGGTCTTTATGTATGAGTTTTCCTGCTCTTTAAAACTGACAAATTAACTTACTAAACAAATATACACACTTATTAGATTATATTCTATTTTTTTCCGGGCGATGGAATGCCAGGCTTATTATGATCTTAGTAGGTTTCATGGTGTCGTGGTTGGTTTGGTTTTAAATCGTGTTATCTGTCCATCGTCTGTTCGGTCTATATTCTGTAGTATAAACAGCAAAATATAAAATAATTAAATATTAATTCTCTGTTAACAATTTCGATATATTTAACATTTTATTTCGATAATTGGATATCACTGAAAGGAATTAGTCCGGTCTACGGACAGTAAATGAAACAACTAAATAGTTGAAACTATTTAGTTGTTTCATTCGCTGACCGCCAACCGGACTAATTCCTTCCAGTAATTCTCAACGGTCAACTAATTATATCTACTATGATGATAGTAAACATATTCATGTGGTTTTCCTCGTTAAAAAAATTATAGGTAATTACTATATTTTCGGGAATAATTTATTATTTTTAAAAAATGTATTAATTTTTTTTTTTTAAAGTTCTAAGCTCTATGCAGCTTTTTTTTTAGTCTTTTAGCGCTTCATCTATACTTTAGGAAATGTTTTGGTTTTCAAATGCTTGTTGTAGGGCCCTGCACTCCTATATGTTACACTGTTAATGGGGCCTGACAGTATGGTTGGTCCTTCGTGATTAAATATTTATGGGTTAGGTTATTATGGCCTTATACACACTTAACATTAGAGCATGTTATTATTTACTGGTTCGAAAAAATTTATTTTTATTAAACAACAATATATCACTCAGTGACAAGATGTACTTTTTCACTGCTTTATGACTAAGTAACGGAGGAACCCAAATAATGAAATAGGAGATAAGGCTTTTCTTAACTTTACCTTTTAAGTATTTTTTTATCTAAATATTTCTCGGATAGTTTGTCGATTTTGATTGTAAAAAGTATTTTTAACAATCCTTAGGCATGGAAAAAAACAAGAGTTAGTCAGTCTAATAAACCGACTTTTGTGTTGATATGTTTGTTTATTCATTTAACATCATTGGGGTTAATCGGAAGATGCTACAGAGGGAGCCCTAAATTTTACCTATCAAGGTTTATTAGGATAGGGATCTTTTAAGGTACCTGAGACATCACCAAGGCTTAGGACGACTCTAAGGACGACGTAACTTTTTTACTCCCATTAAAACATCCTGGAGCCATTATTCAGGTTTGAACTCGCGAACTTGGTCATCAAATACTGTTGTGCAAGTCTCTACACCACATTTTGACCCCTAGACTTGATATGTATAACTATCACTATTGACTTGATATTTATTACAATTTTATATACTGCTAGAATAAATTTTCTTAATTATGACCCATTAAATTTTACTCTGTATACTTTTATTATGTGAAATATTTAGGAACCCATTCATAATCAAGAAACGTACTAATAAATTTTTTTAAATGTTTATTAGAGCTATAAATCTGTTCATTTTCAAATATTCTTATCCACCCACCTACGCTATGGTGATAGATACTTGTTATACATTGTGTAGTCCCTAAAGGCCCTTTGACCTTTCCGTGCCTGTATAAGAGCGCCCTTAAAGCATCTGCCTTTTTTTACATAGTCAACCATAAATCTTAATTTCTAGCTAATATTACTTTGCCAAGTTTGTAAAATATCCACGTTAAATAAATATAATTTAAGGAAATAAGCAAAATTCAATCTGTCATCATTTTTTTATTAAAGGCTTTTTTAATATATTTTATACTTTTGTTTAAAATTTAATATTAGCATTTGTTCCATATTTTTTTTTTTACTGCCATAAAATTAGTTTTTCTTAGAAATCCTTTACTTTCCAACGGTATATTTACATTTATATTGCTGTTAATATGTTAAACATAAAAATATATACAGAAATATGTTTACTCTTTTCTCCTTTAGTTGGTTATCAAATTCGTTCAATATATATTCACCTCTTTATTTTAAATCCTAACAAGATGATATGGATTTTTTTTTTTTTTTAAATTACAAAATTAAAGGTACTTTTTGAAAATAAAAATATTGACATTAAAACCTCTTCAAACTATTTCAATCAAAATCAAACCTACACCACATTAAAGTTAATTAAATTTTACTATAATACAGGGAGTTTACTTAAAATCTTTTGTGCCGTTTTTGAGAAAAACGAAAACAGGTGAAAACTGGAAGGGTTTATAAAGGGGCTCTATAGGGATTATAAAGCGATATTTTTGAAAAAGTTACTATAACATCTCCATATTAATTTTCAGTTGTATACATACAACTTACCGTTTTTGAGGTAGACTGACCACATACTATACCTTTTTGTGGTATTTCAGTTATTTGGACTGAAATGTATCTCAAAAGACCGAAAACGTATATTTCCGTATAACACTGGAATTAAAAAAATGATTCACTATCCCAATACCTACCCTTACTATATATCTCATATATAGATAAATGAAAGTAATAAATAAGCCTTGGGAAAAAAAAAAAAAATATTTTCTGCCTGATAATTTTGAAGTAATATAAGAAATACTTGATATATATTATCAACAAAATAAAATAAGCCGGTTTTTAGCCATTTCTAACAAAACTATGATTCAACGTTTTGATTTTTCATTGGAGACTTGTAAGTGAGATTGTGAAATTCACAAATGAAAATGTCAATCAATTCACTTCTCCTAAAAAGGCGATGTTACCGTTTTTGGATTTGAATGGAACAGCCCAAGCAATAAATCAATGTACTAAAAACAGGGACAAATGGTGACAAATTTACATCACAATGTTTTTTGAAGCCTTTATCCTATGTAAATTTTGAATTAGATAGATTTTCGGTTCTTTTGCCCTACATGATAATTTTTAATAAATATTTTATTTTTCCAAACTACCTTTATTTTAAAAAGAATGATATAAATTATTATGTATATGTTAAGTATAAAATATGTATCTTCTAGCTTGACGGGCTTTTTACTTGTTTTGCTACTATAGCTTGTTATTTCTCTGCCTTCCAGTAATATCATTTTCTAATTTATAACATAATACTCTGTTTATTTTTTCAATATATTTCTTCTTTCTCTCATACATCTGCGTCGTATTTATTAATATATCCTGAACCCCTCTATTTTTCTATGCCACAGGCGAAATATTGGTACTATTCTCAATTCAAAGGATAGAGAATTTTGTTATTTTATAGATTTTGATATTTTTAATGGTTTGGAGATCTCTCTCCTCTCACTTGTGTTCTCTCCTTCACGTCAGAAATATAAACACTTGTACACATAGGTATGTGCCCATGTAATAAAATTAATAATTTTATACTGCGACGAAATCACACTAAGGATAATGACAATGTACCTATCTAACGTACATTTATCAGATTCACAATGCTTACGAAATCGTTTGTTATCTTTACATAGTTAATAAACAATGTTCTTTACAATTTTTTTGGGTTTGAAACTGTAAGTTTATTAGTGAATGTATACTTCTGCCGAACCTTAGATCTGAACCATCAATTAAATAATCCCGATCTTTATCGCCGGATTCGGTGCCATGATGTCAGATAAACTCGTTACCTTAAACTCTAGCGATAAGACAAGACACGATGACGAAGCTGATTTAACTTAAGTCATTCCTCAAATCATTCATGTAAGTATTTTGAATTAATTATCTTTTTATTACAGCCACCTTGGTATTTAAGAATTTTCTTCTAAAATTTTCATTAATAATTTTGTTGTTATTTTTATATTATATTTTGATTTTAAATAATCATTCATACGATTACCCGACAAAAAAAAAAAAAAAAATCATAAATATATAAACATCATATTTTTTTTTTCGTACAAAATTAGTTGTTTTTATTTTCTCATTACATTATTCTTATTATTACTATTATTATTTTGTGATTTGTATATACTTTTTTAATCTAATTTACCTAAGTAAATAATTAAGTTAGTAAATAATTCAATATATTTAATGTATTCTGGCAAAGTGCATCTTTATTTTAACATCAATGTTTATTCTTAAGGGACTATGTCCCAGCAATAAAGTCATTTTCCATTCTATTCTAAATAAATATTATTTTTAAGGGTAACTTGCAAACTATTCTTTATTTTTTACTATCGATTTGTCCTATCAGTTTTAGAGAAAAGAAAGATGAAAAATTAATAAAAAAAAATAGTTATGCATTCTTTGCCCAAACTGTGCTGGAGTTAACCTATCATGGCTTTTTGAGTGAACTTTAAATAAAGTTTGTTTAAATAAACTTCAAATAAAAATTTAGGAAGGTTTTAATAATGCTAAACTAATTAATTTGTTCAAGTATCTACGTTCTCAATTTTCTTAAGTCCTACCTTAAGACGGCCGTGGGTTGCATGAAGTGGGTTCATTCTTTGTTGATTATTTTAGGTCAACGAATGAAATACTGCGTTTATAAATCAGAAAAGAGATATTTATTAACAAATTCATAAAAATATATCTATATTTACGCTTAAGTAATACAAAAAATAATAAATACAAACTATTATTTAGTAACCTTGACAATGGTCCACCTGATCGTTATGATTCCACTGATCATTCCAGTAATAATTCTGATATTTTTGAACTAGATGAACATCTTGGTTGTGCAAAAACATTTTGTTACTTCAAAAACTAAACTTTTATTGACTAATTCTGACTGTTCCACGTTATCGACACCCGCCTATCGACTCCTGAATTGAGTACGAACCACCCATGATTGGTGGAGGAGGATAGTGGGGGTCAGACCACGTAGAACATAGGTTCAGATCACGGAAGCGGAAAGATAATTTTTGAAAACCAACAGTTTACCTAAAAGTGTTAAATTTTAGAAATGTTTTACGTTGTAAACTATTTCTGAGCATATTAACATTATACTCGCCTTCATGTCTTTTTTTCATACATTACGATTTGTTGGAGTGGACAATTGTGCAATTATGTAGTATAAGTCAATTTAAAAATTCTGTCTTTTCATAAAATATTTCTCTCATGTACTGCTTAAATTGATACTTCATCCGTTACCGAAGTAAAAAAAACCAAAAAAACACGTGCTGTGATGAAACTTTTCTAATGGTTCAAACCCTTTTTTTCGATTACTTTTGTTTGTATTTTCGTATTTTTCTACGGTTTATCTAATTAATAGATATTAGGGATCTATTATTATGGGAAAATTTTCTGAGATCTACATGTTACATAGGGATCGTATGATTTTAAGCTGTACTTTTTTCCATACTGTTACTTTCCTATACCAGAAGGCTTAGACGTTTCGGGCACCATTATTTCATTCCTATTTAGGTCTATTTAAACTTTTCGTTTTATGGATTTCTTCTTGGGTTACTTGTTTAGTTATAGTAATGAACTTGTTGTCACGACAGACCGTATAGATCCTTGGTCACTCGATTTAGCCTCCTAAAACACCATATCGAGCGAGATTCAGGATGAATCTTGTGGGCTAGGGTCATCACTCCTTATACCAAATGAATGCTGAAATTTTTTATTCAGTTTATGAATATTTTCTATTTAGTTGTTTTATACAGTTTTTAAATCCTGAATGTCCCTTATTTTTTCTAAAATCAAATTATTCATAATAATCTTAACATCCCATTTGTCGCAGATCTAACCCGAAATAGATATACCTCTTTTCATTCCAAACTCCTGCCCTCACAAAACCAACTTATGCATAACCTACTATGCTAAGATATTCCTGATGACCCTTCAAAGGGAATGAAAAGGAGGTGGCCTCCGGACAAACTCCTTTAAAAAAGTTAATGAAGAACTACCAATGGGTAGTTCATTCATAAGACACTTTTACGAATAATATTCTTCCTAAGCATTTACTAATTGTATTTGTTTTATACAGTTATAAATTACTATAATTAAATAAAAATAAAATTCGCTGGTTTCTTCATTTCTTGCAAATTCACATTTTACGATGGTATTTTCATTATTTAATGAAATAGATTCTAGCAGACTTGCCGACATCCCTGAAATCCGATGAGGTACGATTTAAAAGGAATAAAATATTTTTAAAATGTGATACTGGATTAAAGCATGCTCGGCCAAAGTGAGTCACCGCTGGCGTATTGCTGACCCCTGAACACGTTCCAACTCCTGAGCCCTTTTTATAGGTGAAATGTCAAATATTTTAGATCGGCTAAGGAGCTGGCTCCGGGATCTTCCTTAAAAATAGCGCCTGTGGAAACAGCCGCTTGACTCAGCGGGGGCGTCCTTTGTGGGGTTCATGGTCCAAACATAGTAAGGGTGACGTTGCCGCGTCAACTGTCATCCATTTCGTCCGTTCCTTACGGTTAATGTTCAACAATACCAGACAATAATTGTATACAGCGACTATTTAATATTATTCCGCGTGTCTGCAATGAAATAATGAAACATTCTTTATTAATACTTCGTGGCTATTTTCCTATTTATATATCATAAGCTGTCCACTATTTTCCCTTATTCTGTTCGATTTCCGCATTCTGTTGTCGTCTAAGATAACATGCTATATGATTTAACAATCCTTTCCTCTTGGGGAAAGGACCAGCATTTTTCCTAAATATACTCGGTTTTTTTTGTTATATATATGAAATATATACTAAGGATTCTATTGAAAATATTCTATTCCATTTTTTAAACGAATTACATCTTGAATCGAAGTACTCAGGTTTCTCAAGTCAAAGCGTACATGTGTATATGTGGGTGAGCCTTGGCATAAAGCGAAAATTCGCATGAAACTTAAATTAAATATTAAAGATTAGTATGCGTAATAGATATAACAAGAACTTCTGCTTAAAGATTATACAATTGAGATATTTGATCCAATTGGTTTTCAGATTTTGTATCTAGGTATGACCCTGCTGATTCAATAACGAGGAAATGTGGTCAGCATCCAATTTTAATAGTTAAGTTATTTATTTATTTTTTTTTTTAAATTTTAATATACTTAATTCATATGTACTACAATTTTTCACAATGGACAATGCTACAAGATCACATTCATACAATATTTACAATTAGCAACATAAGGGAAGTCAAATTACATAAAATTATAATAACAAAATTTATAAATACTAAGTTAACAAACATGACATACCCATACTTATATACAAGTAAAGTTATTTAGAAGCGGGAAATGTTTCTGGAGGCTTTCCCGACTCAAGTGTTTCTTCGCTAACGAATTAAAAAAAATAAATAATTAATTTAAAAATGATATTATTCAAATTGATTGCTCTTCACATTAATCATATTTTTTTTTTTTTTTTTTTTTGTCATTAATGATTTTATTTGCACCTGTAAAATGTTTACAATAAGCAAATGGGATTTTATAAACAAGGAGACATGGCATGGTTAGGCATGAGGGAGACAGCACCCAGTGGTGCATCCTCCTGACATTCAAACAGGATCTATTATTTTAGGCTAGGAGGTCCCTCATCCAACTCCTTTTCAGTCTTCGCCGAGTTATGTCAGGGATGTCAGTTGTAGCCATATTTTGAACAAATTGGTTAGTGTGTCCATGTAGTTTGTCGTAAAATCTTTTGTACGACATTCCAATGTGGTTTGTTGCAGTCGGAATGCGTAAGTCGGTATGAAGAGTATCGTTTGAAACATAAGGTGGTGAGTTCGTTGTCAGTCTTAAAAATTTGGATTGAAAGGTTTGTATTTTTTGAATGTGTGTCTTTTTAGCAGGTCCGTAAATTTGGCATGCGTAAGTCCATATAGGTTTTAATAAATAAGTATATACGTTAAGCTTCTGTCTTATGCGTAATTTAGAGTGTTTATGTAGTATCGAATATAATAATCTGAGTCGAAAGTTTAAAGTTTTGCGTTTTGTTTTGACGTGTGGGCCCCATGTCAATCTTTTGTCAAAGATTAGTCCCAAGTACGTTACTGTATTTGTTTGTGGTATCTGGTGGTTGTCTATATAAACTGGAGGGCAGGTTCCGTGTCTTAAAGTAAATGTAACATGTTGTGACTTGTCATGGTTAATTTTTAATTTCCATTTCTTACACCAGTTTTGTACATTGTCCAAGTGGTGTTGTAATGTCATACTGGTCTGTATTGGGTCTGTGTTTCTCGTAATAATAGCAGTATCGTCGGCATATGTCGCAGTTAGGATGTTTTGGTCTGTTGGTAAGTCATAAGTGTATATAAGGTAGAGAAGTGGGGCCAGGATAGAACCTTGGGGAACACCTGCACAGATTGGTTTTATTGATGAGGTCTCTGAACCCTGTCGGACAGAGAAGAAACGGTCATGAAGAAAAGATTGTAGAACTAAATAATATGTGCAAGGAAGAATAGGTTTAAAAAGAAGACCCTGGTGCCACACCCTATCAAAAGCCTGAGTAACATCCAAAAATGCCCCAGATGCGTATTGTTTTAGTTCTAGAGCAGTAGAAATAAAGTCAGTAACTCTGTGTAGCTGTTGTGTTGTGGAATGAGAAGATCGAAATCCAAATTGGTGATCTGGTAATATGTCTTGGTCTGTCAGTATGTTATTAATGCGTTCGTGCAAGAGTTTTTCAAATATTTTAGAACATACCGGAAGAAGGCTAATAGGTCTATAAGAGTCAGGTCTATGTTTGTCCTTGTTGGGTTTGTGTACCATTAAAATTTTAGAATATTTCCATTGAATAGGGAATTTAGTTGTCCTAAGTATAGCGTTGTACAGTGTTGTAAGAAAGACTAAAGCTTTTCTGGGGATTTTTCGAAGTACCTCAGCAGTGATAAGGTCATCACCAGGAGTCTTCCTTTTTGGCATTTTCATAATCTGTTTAGATACTTCGGAAGGAGTAAAGGATTTTGGCGGAAGAGACATAGGAAGAGGGGAGTCTAAGAATTTCTGCACATAATTTTCGTGGTGTATGTCTGTTAAGTCTATGTGAGGATGAAAAACAGTTGAAAGGTGGTCAGAAAAAAGTGCGGTTTTCTCTCTGTCCGACACAGCCCAGGAACCATCGTCTTTTCTCAATGGGACAGATACTTCGTGATGCTTTAGAAGTCGCTTAGTATGTCGCCAAAGGCTGTTGTCATCCGTCGTCAAGTTTTCCAGATAGATGTCAAAATTAGTTTGTTTAAATTTCCGTATTTCTCTTTTTAGTTCGTTGTTAAGTTTATTAAAAAGTCGTCTGTCAGAAGGAAGTCTGTTGGTCTGCCATAGTTTTCTTGTCCGTCTTTTGGCTCTGATTAAGTCTCTGATATATTGAGGGTAGGACGGCGAGCTTACTGTTTGCCTTATTTTTGTCTCTTGTGAGGACCAAGCAGCTTCTTGAATAGTTGTCGTGAAGAGTTCAACCGCTTCTTCCAAATCCTTTTCGGTTTTTAATGCTTTAGGAACGGTCAGCTGGGCATTAATTCGTTCAGAAAAAAGGTCCCAATTGATGATGCCATATGTAAGCGATGGTTTTTTTTCCACAAAGGATTTTTCCACCCCCAACATCAAGTTCACCGGTAAATGATCAGAGCCAAGGTCTGTTTCAGTTGTAATTGTAATAGGTAGAGACAAGTCTTTGGCTATAAAAAAGTCCAGTACATCAGGTTTTTTGTATTGAGAATTCGGTAAGTAAGTTGGTCTGTCGGGGGCAAATACCGTTAATGATAGCTGGGTAACAGCAGACTTGAGTCTCCTGCCCCTTATAGTGCATAATCGTGAACCCCATTATTGGTGTTTCGCGTTGAAGTCGCCTCCTGCAAGGAATGTTCTACCAAATGATTTAAATAGTTTAATAAACATTTGTTCAGTAATGCTGTATTTAGGGGGACAGTAAATGGAAGCAAGTGTTATAGTTTTGTATTTGGTCTGTATTTGTGTTCCTGTTATTTGTATCTGAGCCGTCGAGTCTACGTGTATAGGGTTATGTTTAAGGTTAGATTTTATTAATATAGCTGTCCCTCCATGTGAAGTATTATCGGGGTGGTCTGTTCTGTATAAAGTATAATTTGGTATATAAAGTTTGTTACGTGATGTGAGATGTGTTTCCGTCAGAAGTACAATGTCAATACGTTTTTGATGAACATAAAGTTCCAGTTCAGTTTTATGTCGAAGTAGTCCGTTTGCGTTCCAAAGAAGGATTGACAGGGAGCCAACAGTCAGAGAACTAATGTCCATAAGTTGTAGCTAAAGCTTGAGTGAGTTGAGATATTTGGCTAATTAGGCTGTAAAGGGGCTGGATGAGGGCATTTAAATTATTTATTAAATCTGTCTGTGGAAAAGGAACAGAGCCAGCTGGGGGCACCAGCTGTTTACTGTCTTCCCTTATACCTGACCTTGCTTGTGGTTGCTGCTGAGCTTCAACGCTGGGCCGAGTTCCGAATTGGCGGTCCATCCTTGGGGGTGCACGAACAGGTTCTGGAGGCGCTGGTTGATGAAGGCTGTGCGGTAGTGCTGGATACTGTTCTAGGTCCGGAGGAGGTTCGACAGACACCGGCGGCGGGCGGTACCTTTGGGTTCGCTGTGCTCTCAGATTTTTGAGGGTCTGGCATCCTCTGTAGTTGGCGGGATGTGCCCCTTCACAGTTGGCACATTTCGCGGGCGTGTCTTTAGTTTTAAGGCATGCAGAGGTTTCGTGGGCTTCACCGCACCGTACACAGCGAGGCTGATGGTTACAATATGATTTGGTGTGGGCAAAGCCCTGGCACCTAAAGCACTGAGGTATTTCCCTCTTTTTGCGAGCCTCTTCCACCTTTATTCGGTTGTAATAAATATAGTTGATATCAAAAATTTTTTCATTAAAAGTGTTTTTCGTGATATCAACGAAAAACATTTGTAATGGTAATTTAGTCCTGGCCGAGATAGCATTTGTGACATTTGTAGCTTCGTAGCCGAAACTCTTCAATTCTTCTTTAATTACTGATGCTGGGGTGGAAGAATGGAGGCCCTTTATAACCACTCTCGCATTTTTATCTTCAGGCAGCTGGTAGGTATGAAAGTCGGCTTTCACTTTTTTCAAGCACCGTACTGCTGTTCTATATGATTCCGGCGTGGCTGGGTAAATTATTGTGTTTCTGGCTGTAGCTTTAATGTTAAAATAACTATTGCCTATTTCTTTTTTCAAAAATGCTATTAACGCTTCTATGTTTTGAATACCTTTTAGAAATATAGGAGGTGGTTTTACCTTTGCATTGTCTATTTGATTTGGCGGCATGTCAGGTTCGACACTACTTGTATTTAGGAGAGGGTCATACCTGTTGCTAACTTCTACTTGATTACGTTTTTTATTGATAATTCTTGGGTCAGATGAAGGAGATGGCCTTTTTCGTCCCGTAACAAGTTCCCATTCGTTAGTAACCTCATTGGTCGTTGACGGACCTGCCTCTTCTTGCAGCTCCATATTACCCGGTTCTTCGAGCGACATAGCCCCACACTTCTTCTGATTACGGTTTTTTAAGTTTAATCGCTCACTACAGTCTTTTTTTTAAAGGTTTTAAACTTGAAAAATAAAAGTAACAAAAACAAAAAAAACTAACCTTTATGGTTCACATGTTTTTCACATCAGAATTAATTAAAAACCAAAAAGTTCTTCTTCTCTTCACACTAAATAAAACTAATAACGTCACAGGTCCTTTTTGTTAAAAAATCACAACTTAAAACGTAGTAAAATTAACAGATAAATCATATTATAAGCGGAGACGCTTAGAGCACGGTCTAATCATATGCACATATGATGCTAACCACCAAGATAGTTCCTCAAGAACTTAATCATAATTGAACCAAAGAAATCAACATATTAAGAAATCCGGAGATAGATTAGCTTTATCTCTTTAAAAACAATGCCTGGTAACTACTGGCCCCTCAGAGTTTTCAGCATTACTGTTCTGACATTTTCGGATTTTCGGCACTACCAAGAATTCATGGAATGAATTTATTGGCTTTTATCGACCAAGACACAAAAATCCCTTTCCCGGCGCAGATTATATTTGATAATAATATTTTAATTTCAGTATAATTGGGTTATTTATTTGTATATATTGAATCCTAATAATTAAAATGGGATCATCTGTAGCATGGTGGCTATCATAACAGCCTTCTATGCCAAAGGTCACGGGTTCAAACCCGCAGGTGGTCCTAGGATTTTTTAATGGGAGCGAAAAATTCTTTGTTATGTCTTCCTTTGGAGGGGACGTAAAAAGGCGGTCCCAAGCCTGTCAGGTACTCGTTAAAGATCCCAATCTTAATTAAACATATCCTGCCAAATTTAGGACTCCCACTGTAGCATCGTCAAATTAGCCTCAGTAGCATAAAGTGATATTAAATAAATAAATAAAAAACAATAATTAAAATATGTAAAGTACTAATTCAATATGAATATGAACATTGTAAACATGTTGAACATAGAGCTAGTATGCATGTTCCAGCCAAAAATAAAATATATTCTTACCTCCAAAATTAGTAACTTTATCAACCTATACTTATTGTATGTTTATTACTATTTTTTATCAAATTTGAAAAATATGTTTATGTAGTTCTAGTTAGGTTAATTATAGAGAATCAAAGATATAGTAAGTTACTACGCTAAATCTAAAAAATAACTGGGTTTCATAAAATGGTTCCTATCGTTGTACATCAACTCTCCATGACCTTTCACCAATTAGTAAAGAACGTTTATTAAATGAAACGTATAAAAGCGAGGCACAACGGAAAAATTCAAATAACCTTTTGATCTTTCGAGGAATGTTTTTAAAGGCGGTTTTAAAATGAAAATTATGGACGAAGGGAATCCACAAGGAGCCACTAATTAGTAATATGGTTTCCCGGAATTGATTTTCGTAGAAAATGTCAGGGGGCAAAATGCCAGGCTATAACGTTAATTGTGACTTATGTCTCCATGGGAAAAGGTGGACATTTACCTTACTGTTTTTTTTTGTTTTTTTATCTCCTTAAAAGTAGTCGATTTATTTTAGAAGTTATACAAAATTCTATTAAATGTGATAAGTGCAACTATCTTTTAAAAGTTCATTATTCATCATAATGAATTAATTATGTATAGAAATAGAAATAGAAATATAAAGTAAGTTTATTCTGGGACTGGGTTTAAGAATAACAAATATGTAAAAAAAAAATATTCTATATGTCTGGCGGTTTGTGTGAGATAAAAAAGTAATAAAAAAAACTTTCGGTGGATGAATATGGTGAACAAAACTAAAAACTAATTAGTTGACAGAGTTTAATAAATTATAAATATGGATATCGAGATCAGTGGTTCTCACCAAAAACATTTCGCGGACCCCTTTATCCAATCAGAAAGTGACAAGGAACCCCTAATTTAAAATATCGGGCATATTATATATCTATCTATCTATCTATCTATCTACCTACCTATATATATATATATATATATATATATATATATATATATATATATATTCGATTCTAACTAACACCATGAAAGTCCTTGTAAAGCGAATTAAAATTACCTGCCCAAAAAGAACGATGTTCATATTTAATTTTTTTTTCCAAAGCGTACTAAAACATTATATCTTTCCTCCAACCAGCAAAATATATTTACTTTCATAACGAAAAAAAGAATAATTATTAATATATTATTTAAAGAATTTTTTTTATGAAAAAATAATCTAGTACATTTAATCATACTGAATATTTCCTTATTATTGAGCTAAGAAGAAATACAAAGTTAATATAAACGAACATGTATTATGAATTCGTATAAGGGATACAATAAAAAATATTGATATTACTACATAAGAGGCTCAGGCTAAATAGAGTAAGTTCGATTACAATTGGTTAGTCTAATTTATAGATAGATTAAATGTAATATTGTTTAACAGAAAACGGTCATATTGGAAAGTGTTAGGTATAGAGAACATGCTTTCCTTTATTTAAATCCCGAAACATTTTTTAAAACAAAATAAAATTAAAATTTTATGTTTATAAAGAAAACATCTTAATATTATCAAGTTTCAAAAATGCAAAAGAAAAGTGAAAATTGAAATGCGAATATTACATAAAATATAATATATATATATATATATATATATATATATATATATATATATATATATATATATATTATATATATATATATATATATATATATATATATATATATATATATTATCAAATATGATTCGATGTATTTTACTTAATAGACGATATACGAAATACTGCTGGAAGATATTCTAAAAGGAAAAGAAAAATCCTTTTTGGATATTCAGTATATTATTTTAAGTTAATTAAGGAAGATATGATTTTTTTTTTTTTTATTTCGAAATTAATTTTCATTGATAACATAGTAATAGATTCTTGCTATTTTACAGTTATGATGTATATTTACCAATACGTTCTAAGTCTCACTGAATGTAATTAGCTACAGAAATAATTAGATATCTAATGATAATTGTGGAGTGAGTCCCGATATTTAAATCTTAGCATGCGTATGCTTGTACGTTAGCATTATCTTATATAGGTGTAATTTCGAAATTATGACTACTGGTTGATTCGCGCATCATTGCATGGTTTCTTTGCCATTAAATTTTTTCAGGATTGTGGCTGATGAACGGGTTCAAGTATGTGGCACGCTTCAAATGATTGGTTATTCAAGTAGTTGTTTATATCTTGATTATAAATATTAATTGTATGAACTAATGAAATTGTCGATGTCATTTCTAATAAATATTCGGTATAAAATTAACATGACTATTATTGTCAGAAAAAATTCAAGAAAGCTTGAAAGTCTTTGATTTCTTGATACTGATCGTGCATTGTCTTCTTCATAAAAGAATCTCATTTAACCTTACATCGCTTTATTATTAAATATTTTAAAAATTATAATGTAACATTTATTTATTCATGATCAATCGCAACGATGATATTTTATGATTATCACAAATATATACACAATACTGTCATCAACGTTTCGGGGTATTTACCCCATCTTCGGTACAAACTATTGTCCAACTAAGAGGCCAATCCTAAATGCAGTCTCAAAAGTAATTTATATATGTGTATATATTCTATTAAAAATATATATATAAAAGCAACACATTTATGTTTAAAAAATATTTTAAAAAATAAAATAAAGTAATGAATGGTTCAAACTCAATGATTCACCAATCAGAGAGTGCATTTAATGTTTTCAAAATTAGTGGTAAATACAGTAGAAAATTATGATAGTATTGTGTGTATAACATTTATGAATATTAAAAGATGAATATAATTTAATTAACGCATAAATTATCATACATGAATCGATTAATCGAAATTAATTTTACTTAGCTAATCGATAACTAAATACTGCTGTTGGAGATTATTAAATTAGGGAAAAAATTAATTGTGGGAATTCAGTTCAGAAGAGTACATTTATATTTTTTATTTTTAAACAACTATTTTTTGACAATTATCAAATTTTATGTAAATATTTCTGTCACAACTGGGTTTGAAGATCTTGATGAATTTGAAATATTTTAATCAGCAATAAGAAAATTACTAAATACGGTAATTTTATATGATAATTATTCCGTAATTTAAGAATATTTATGGGCTGCGACAGCATTAAGAATATTATATGTATAACTTTAAAATTTCTGCTTCATTTTCATGATTATGCTCATTATTTCTTTAGAAATTTAACCTGTTCATATAATCTCATTTTGACAGATGATGGAAGGCAAAGAAACTATTGTGCTATCTCAAAATATTCCTGACGGTAATAATATATTTCACAAAATCCTCCCACCATCTAATTAAAATTATTTGTAGAGATCTTAATATGAATTCTATTATTACGTAGGAGATATATATTATTAACCTTCCAATGGGAAATGCATATCCACTCCCACACAGACCAGCTTGTTCATAATCATGTTTTCCAATCATTTCCCGATAATCCTAAGTGGCATTTGAAAATCATTATTTCTTGACCTTATATAGATCCGTCTTTAAAGTACTTACAATAAGTAGTTTTACAGCAAATCATTTTACATATTTCTTCTTGCCTTAATGCTACCTTGGAATTGTTGTTTCGATTTCTATCATTATCTTCAGGAGATCTTTGTTGCGAAATCTACAGAGTTATACACTCGATGTTTTCTTTAAGTTGTGTTTTGGAGAGAGATAGAAGTGTTATCAGCTCCAACATTGACGAGAGAGCCTTATTTTATCATATCCGGAGTATGATGTCTAACTGTTTGAAGGCATCCCCTTTGGTTATCTCTTCGGCAAACGAAGATAACGGAAAATAAATGATGTTTGAACATTACTAAGTCTACTGTAAACACATTAAAAAGAAAAAAATAAGAATATTTTGATATATTTTTTTTTAGAACCAATTTATATGCAATTGTACATTTTAAATATTTTTTTCCTATACTTATCTATATGAAGAGTTCAGGGAAAGAACATGATAAGTACATTATTTTCAGGTTTTGAGTTATTATTGCTATATGTTACCCCAAAGAGAGTACTTTTAGGCAGCTATTGCTTTAAAAACAAAAAACATGATAGGCTCACTAAATAAGAAGTTTCATAAAACGTGTACAGAAGAATAACATGACAACTCCATGTCAAACTGGGGAAGTAGCTGATAGATTCTGATAATTTTTTTTTTTTTTTTTACTTAATTTATTGATTTACACCTGTCAGCAGTAGTGTGGCAATAAGCAAATAGGATGAAATAATTAACAAAATAATGACACGTAAGGCATGAGGAAGGACAGTATCCAGCAGCACGTCTTCTCGTCAGGTTTTTTTTATGTATGGTGTCCAGTATTTTTGAATTGATAGGTCTTTATTTTATGTCAGAGTTTTAATAAGGCTATTATTATATGATTAGGGGCCATTTAGAGTGTTCATAGCTTGTGTGAAGTAAGCGAGCTCTTGGAGAAGGCTCAAAAGGGGCTGAATAAGATTATTCAACCCTCTAATTATTTGTGAAATTTGGGATGAATTTTCACCTAAAAGATAATTTGATTTCGTATTCTTTGTTTTGTATTTCTTGTATAATATATTTTGTTTCTATGGCAATGTTAATGAACACTATTCTTTTTTATATTGAATATTAAATCGTGTATATTATGTACGAGTAGTTCATTTTGTAATGTTTCATTATAATATTACATTTTTTATTTGAATCAGCTGTTTTTTAAAATTTAAAATATATACTTTTAAAGTGATGTTAAAGGTAATTTTCTGTTTAGCTTGATGATTATATATTTAGTTTTATTTAAACTTATTATTTCGTCAACTACGGTTTTTTTTCGGTTAAAAGTAGAAGGTGTTCTATTTTCTTTTTTTAACGTTTTGTGCTTAGATATTTTACTCTGTGTGTAAAGCCGATTTTTATTCAGAACAGCTAGAATACGCTTAATTGGACACGCAAGATATTATATTCCTTTTTATGTCCAAACGTCCATTTTTTCTTTCACTTACCTGTATATGAAATATACTCCTATATTAAGGAAAAGTATTGGGGAAATTTCGAATTCAAGTTTTCAACGGAAATACGCGTTTTATGATTTTTAGGATTCCAAATAAATAAATAAATAATAGTAATGTAGATGCATAATATACCGTTGGAAAGTTAAAAATTTGAAAAAAAAAATGTTATGTTGTATTCAAGGTTGTGGAAGGTAATGTAAAGTGACGCATTGGGCAGAAACTTAAGTGATTATCGTACTTAAAAAATTTATATTGTTATATTATTTAATCTAAAACATATGTTTACAAATAAACTGAATTTTATTCACTTTATTTCGTAGTTCTTCAATTGATATTATCCGAGGTAACTGAAATTCGTTTATTGTCCGCACCAGATTTTTCATGTTAATTTCATAAGAATTAAAAAAATATTTGTACTTGTACCTAACTTGTACCTGTAAATCCATGTTGAGATAGTGAAGCATGTTCTACCGTTCTATTAAGCCTTATTACATTTAGGTCCAGTCACATTTTTCGAGTTCAGCTTTGTCATCCGAGTCCACTCCCTCATCATGTCTGCCTAACTCCAACCAGAAAACTTTTCCCGGCTAAAGGTTCGACCATAGAGTGAAGTGACCATTCTCCATATCGAATTTGAGCTGAATTTAATAGCCATGAATAGACTTAGATATTTTCCTAATGTTCATCATAATGCAGACGTTTTTTTGCTTTTCTTTTCAGCAGAAACTCGAAAAGGAACTTTGTATCGGTTTATAAGACGGGCTATTGAACATTTTCCGCAGGTTTCAGCTCCTTTTTATCTTCTTTGGATATTAGCGTTAAAATATAATTTTGTCGTAGTGTAGGCGAAACATTTAATAGTTTAGTCTATTTAATTATTCTTCTTTATCTGGTCACAACCCGGTCTAATTTTCTCGTCTAATACAATGTTATTAACTAACATGTTACAATAAAGTAAAAACAAAACATATTTATAAGTTGAAAGGTATCTAAAGTAATTGTATTGAGAGACTAAATTCGCTGGTACTCGGGAGACAAAGGAAGAGCTGGAGGCCAGATGAAGGCAAGGACATTTGATAGAGAGTATCAGGAATGATGGGTATCTCAGTCCTTGGCTCTCAGTCCATTTATTTCACCTATCTCACAGCTAACTTGTCAATGCAGCTGTGCTATTATGGGATCCTCCCATCAGTGTTTCGTAATATATATGCTTTCTTTTACTTAACTATATACGAAATATATATTAAGGAAAAGTATTGCAATCGTGACAATTTTTTTAATCCGACTTTTAATCGGAACTATACCTTAGTAGATCGCCTAAATAACCCATTCTTACAAAGCAGTATTGTGTTTGGTGTATGCGGTAAGTTTAGTTCAAAAAAATACAGGCTTACGAAACTAAAATTAAATATTTAAGAATATTAGGAATATCCTTGGGATGTTAAAATCTTTGAACTAAGCTCGGTTTCTGGAATGACCAATTTAAAAACACATTGTGCATTTTACATGTTTTTGCAATAATCTCGAAAAATGATATTACGATTTTCATTTAACCCAAAATATATTGAGTTTATGTTTGACTCATGGCTCAAAAATGCCCTGATGATGGCTCACAAGTTTGAGCCGAAACGTGGGCAGAATTAAAATACTAAAAAAGACTGACTCCTGATTATTTCTACCTACGATATATCCTACAGTCGACTATACATCCTCTAAATATATTTTGTTAGAGGGCTAAGGTATTGTATAAAACCTTTACCTATCATAAGGGTTGGAAATTTTATTAACTCATTCATATCAATAATAATAATACTGTCATAACTCACGGAACTGAAAATCCGAATCACGGACAACAGTAATTTGGAAAATCCCTCCAAACCTATCTCTGGACTATCCATAGTATCTTTGTTTAGCGTTCTTTCAAAGTTTGTAATATCACTCAGTTCTATAACACTACTTATTTCAAATTGTAAATAAACCGTAATGATTTACTTTATATGTATCTGTAATGCTACAAAAAAAAGTAAATTTCAATTAAGATATCTATTTAACTAATAAGTATTCATTCATTATCAATTCACTGCATTTTTAAATTTATTAAAAGATTTTTTATTTCTCTGTGATAAGAATATCATCTACGAATTATTTTATGAAAATTTTAATATTCTGTTTATTTTTTTTACTCATTATGTATGAATATGAGAACAACAACTTCTCGAAACGTTGCCTAAACACAATTGTTAATTTATTGACAAAACCTCGAGAAATATAATAATAATGATACTGTCATATATATATATATATATATATATATATATATATATATATAGAGAGAGAGAGAGAGAGAGAGAGAGAGTGAGAGGAGGGTGTGAGGGGATGGCTCTAGGGGTTGAGAACGTTAGGATGAAAGGCCATAGCTCCATGACTCGCGAAAGTGAGTATTGGCTGACCCCTGACATCTCGGCATGGACATCTAGATCCGGGAAAAATTAGGTCATGAGGTCGGCTCGGAGAAAGGGAATCACCTTGATAATGTAACATACCCGCTAAAACTTTCCAAATGTCGCCTATTTTTGGATTAAACTATTGCACTACTCCTGAGTAGTCTTCTCTTAAGGAAGCTAATTGACTTCAGCCTTATCTGCAGAAGAAACTGTATTGGCTTTAATCGTTGGAATCTCGGGATGGACGGTAAAGTGAAAACGTAAAAAAAAAAAAAAAAAAAAAATTAAAATTCATTCAGAATATTTTATACTTTGGTACCACTCGTGTATAGTTTTGATGAAATATTTAGCCATTGTTTCTGGAAATCATTATGAAAAAAAATAAAAATCGATTAAGAAACTATGATGATCTGTATTGTGAAGTGCATCTATGTAAATTAAGCTATATTTTTACTTTCTTTCTTCACACAACCTCTCATATGCAATACGGGTATATATATATTTAATATATAATATATATATATATATATTATATATATATATATATATATATATATATACGGACTGCAAAAAAGACACATACATTTCAATTCAAATCTTTTAAAACTAATTCACCATGGTACGCTAGAAACATTTTTCTACATGCATACCTTAACATGCCAACAGTCAACCAACAAATACAGATCCTTTACAACTTACATTAATGCAAAATATGTCCTCTACTGAAATGCTCCACAACACTCTCAGAAGCCTGAAGAGTAGTTAGGTGATGAGGTACCTTTTAACTTATTAGGGATTACGCCTGGAAGAGGTGCCGCAGGACACCTCTCTCCATCTTGCCTACCACGCCACATCAACCTTGTTGTCATTCACATTCACTGATTGTCAACCGCATGACATGTGTGAATAGAATAATTTTTAGATTTAAAAAAATAGCATAAATTAGTAGCACAATAATAAAGAATTAGTAATAAAAAATATATAATAAAGAAATTCTAGTTTTATATTTATCAGTCTCAACAATTGTATATTTAGAAATATAGTTAAAAAGTATAAATTTATAAAATCAGCTAGATATGGAGATCAAGCAATGTCCTCCCAAAATAAATTAACCTAACTAGAAAAAAAAGTATTTATGTACCATATATATATATCATGCAAAAGGTAGAATAAATAGTTTGAATACTTTAATATGTTTTATTAAATGTACTTTCTAGTAGCATATCACAAAATTTGAAAAAAAACAAAACAATATTTTTAATTGGAACGAATCATAAGAAAAACAAATACCGTATAAAATGTAAAGTTCCACTACTGATTCGTAATGAAAACTATCATAATACAACAAACAACTATAAAGAATTATTGGACTGATTGTAATATTATTCAATAAAGAATTGTTTCTGAAGTAGAAAAAAAAAAAATATATATATATATATATATATATATATATATTAGTTTATAAAAATAATAATAATTATTCCTTGCAATGATCATCGGAAAGAATTAGCATGATAATCTCTATATCACTCATATATAGGCAAGAACATTTTTGTATTAGTTACAATAAGAACTCTAGACTTGGGATCAATATTTGAAAGTAGTATGGGCAAAGGAGGTTACCAAACCGTTCGTTAGGTATTCCCAATGACTTGCTTCTCTGTCAACACTTATATAATGATCGAGGAACTTTACGTAAACAGAAACAAACCAAATCATTTTACCATGTTAAAAATAAAAATAAAAACCCATTAATTTAACGTTATTTTTCTATTATTAAGTTACAAACAAATAAAGATTATAATATTACTGACTTAAATTTTTCATGAGCATTTTGTACAGTATGCTGAACAATATATAATAACTTCAGTAATATAATAATTATGAAATATACTCTTGCATATGGCGAGGATATGAAGAATTATAGATATCGATACCATATTATACCATAGATTATGTTTTTAAAAATTAACACAAACGTTAAAAATAATTTTTTTTATCGCTATTCTTTCAATATTTATATTTCCCTGTCGTAGTAATATGGTTTATTATTATTACAGCACAACACAAGTACTGATAACGAATTGCCTAAAATAATTAAAGAGTCTAGAAATACGAAGAATCATATAAAATGAAACCGTACAACCATGGAAGTAGAGTATTTGTGAGGAACTTCTTTATTCGCCCTGATCAGTATATTGTTAAAAAATAGCTGATGCTAATCCTGGAAATCTCCAGAAATATTAGCCCTTGTGGAGGAGCTGGAGCGGTGCAGTATCGACCCCCTGATAAGAGATAGCTTTCCCAGAAAACGTTATCACGGCGGGCGGTGGGGGCGTGACGTCACTCCATTCATGCCGCCGGCGTATTGATTGCCGCTAGTACTGGTCAAGGTCACTCCGTCTCCATTCATAATATGACACCTTTCTCTCTCGGCTGTCACTCATTCCTGCCCAGGCCTGGGTTTACATTGACATGAAATGTTACAACTTTCATGATTGTGTATCACTAACTACCTTCGTGCTGTGGCTAGTTTAGACAGAGTCAGCTGGGAAAGTTTCCTCGCAGTAGACTTATTTGTTCAGCGAATGAAGGGGTTTATAGAATGACGTCCACAGCTTATTTACTCCTGTATTTCATGTTTGTTTTCTATTCCCTTTGTTGAGGATAGAGAAGGTCAAATGTTGCGCAATATTAGCTAATCCGCAGTTATGTGATTTTTTTCCTTCTTTTTATCACCAAGGATTCAGTTAATCTTATGTTAATCAGCAGAATTATTTCATTAAAACTAAAATATTATTTTATTACTTTTCTCAACTAAAATTTATTTCTTCGTATAAAGTGCTTTATGTATAGAAAAATTCGGTTCAATTATATGAAAATTAAACATTTAAATGACAATACATGAATATATGTTCAGTCAAATACTATTGCAATTTTCTTTCCGAATTTATTTATTGGGCTCTTAAAAAAATATTATCTGATCACCAACACTCAAAAATGCAGGAATACAATGCATATTTGATAAAAATTAAAGCTTAATAGTAGCAAACTTTATTTTTTCACCACAATCACTACATATTGTTAAATAGTATTTTATTCATAATATAACTAAAAGTATGTCAAAATAAAAAACAAAACTATCGACAATGATTTAAAATAATTTTTGTATTTGATAAAAATAATAATTTATTTATTTATTCTGGGACAAGTCCCTTTAGGATAATACAAAATTCAATAACTGTGGGATTTATTACCTTAGATGAGAATAAAAAAAAGTGAATGATTCTAGTAAACAAAAATATACTATTTTAGAAAAAAAATCTTGGGGAGCCCTTGTCTGAGTGGCTAGCGCGCTAGTCTCTCATGCTAGAGGTTATGAGTTCGAATCTTAGTCCCGGCGGGACTGTTATAAGGGACTGTAATTAAATGGGGATTCACTCACAGCCTCTCCCCCGGGTATGTGAGACCTGTCAGCCAAATGACGGCCACTCACAAAATTAGGCGTGGGGAGTGATGACCATACACCAGGAGATGACACCACGAGGCCCAGAGCCTACACGGCCTGTCGCGCCACTGGAAAAAAAAAATCTTAAACATCATTGTAACTAAATCGATCTAAATTACTTTTTTTTAATCCGAACCGTCTCTTATGAACGATTTGATCACGTCTTGAGCTGTGTTCCCATGAATAATAATAATAATAATATTAATCAGTGTTTTAAAATAATATCATTAATATTAATATTTATTAAAAATAATAAATATTGATGAAAAATAAAGTATATTGTATATTGATGAAAAATAAAATAATTAATAAAATAAAAAAAAAAAAAAAAAAAAAATATATATATATATATTATATATATATATATATATATAATATATATATATATATATATATATATATATGAGGCCTGTTATAAACATAAACCGATTTATTTTTATTTTTTCATTAGGCAACTCTGTAGCTTCGTTTTCCTTGTTTTATAATTTTATGGTTGATTTCGATTAGATTATTTGTATTTTTTTATATGGTGATTATTAAACTCGTAGTGAATCGTATTTCCTAATTGATCAATAAAGAGTGTAATCCACCCGATAACGTGAGGATGTAAGATGCAAATCGTAGCACACTCCGGTATACAGGTGGCCGCCACGTGCGCCCTTGACCCTGTACAACGGTCGATGAAGCTTGTTCAAGTTTAGTCCGTCACCTGTTTGAGGGCTTTTCTTGCTATATTATACAACTGTTCATCCTTATGCCCTTAATAACACAAATAAATATAGATTATGTCATGTGTTTGTTTACACTTATAAGTAATATATGTATGTACTTAAAAGCCCACGGCGTTCATAACAATTCATAATTTTACTGTTATTTTCATTCTAAATTATTATTAACAATAGTTTAAAAAAATATTTATCGTTATGTTCTATAACATAAAAAATAAAAATGTCTGACAGATATGTTCTATCGTCTTTTCGGTTTTACTCATTTCTTAGTGTGTTATATTATATATACTTTATGTACATAAGTACTGTATGTACATACACATATCTTCCTAAATACTTATTAAAATGTAGTGTTTCAACATAGATAATTTGTTTCTTCCAATTACAGGCGCAGCAGTTATACCATTCTGCACGACAATCTATCTATAGTTCAAGTGATTCAACCAATAATTTAAAAATTAATGAGAATTAAGACTAAACTGTCTATTGATACAATCATTTTTATTGACGCTTTGTTTTAACAAGCTTTATATTCTTTTTATTTTACATTACCTCTAGACTAGAGACTTCGTTAGAATTTTAAACGTCCTACTTTCCTAAACTGCCTGTGTGTTTTCCTGGGCAAAGAGAAACTTCGTGGAGGAAAACGCTTTATTAACGAACCCGTTTAGTTTGAAAACGTGAAATAATTTATGTCTTTCTCTGTTCCGATTTCTTAGCTGGCGCCCACTCGTCTGATGATCAATTTTACAATTTTCGACTGAAAGAATAATCTAGAAATCTAGAAAGCCATTTGGTCATATGTTTTTTTAAAATTTAATAATTATAATTGTATAAGTAGTTATAATAATTATCCAGTTCATTTATAAAAATAATTTAAAGCATCTAAGTTAAAATATATTTACCACAACGATTTCTACATTTTATTAGAACGTTAAAAATTTGTCAAGTTAACCTAGGTGCATAATCTACCACTAGCGCTCCTTTTGATCAAAAATCTAAACTAGATTATTGTTTGAATAATATCATTAAAATAACAGGAGTTCATTCAGTCCTTATCACATCACGTTATTTATGCTTATTTGTTAATTTATTTAATTCTTTGGTTTTATTTTGTTTCATTAATTATTAAGTAGAGATGTTTAAAATTCATTAAACAATTTTTAAAAATGTTTAAACTAAATCTCGAAATTATTAATTTATTAGAGACTTAAAAGTGTCTTTCTCAAGTCTTAAAGTCATCCTGCAATGGGTTGAATCGAAAGCTTAATCTTTATCTAATATTTTTTACGCCGGAGTTTTCTCTGCATTCTGAAAATTGGTTATCGCATAGCAGTAGCCTTGCAGCCATAAAATGGCTGCCTGCAGCTGGAGGCTCCAGGAGGCTGGGGAATGTAGGTCAGGGGTGCCGGGGGCGGCGCCATCGACCGGACCCATTGAGGACGTTCATTCATCACCAGAGTTCTCAATGGAACAGCCTCTTGAATGGAAGGTGTCCCATAATGGGCAGGTCCCACTGACTGATGCCGAACTCTGTGCTGACTCCTTCCTTCAAGGGTTCCATCAGCTGTGGATTTGCCGGCATAGCTCGCATCAGTTCTCGGTGTCACAACTCATTCCCCATCTAGCCATGGATCCAGTGAAACTATCAGCGTTATTTGATAATTAATCATAGATTATTTTATATTTTGTAATATTTTTAAAAATATCAATTATCTTTTGAATCCTTGAAAAATGAATCCTGTAGATAGAAACCTAGATCATTAGCTTTGTTAATCTTTCCGTTCAGCCAAAAATCATTAATGCAATTAATAATTCAATAAAAACATGGCGTGGTGTGCATGAGGGAAAGCAGTACCTAGTGGCATCCACTTCTGGCACGAAGTCAGCGAGAATTATTAAACGAGAAGGTCTCTCATCCAACTGCTCTTTAATCTTCTGTGGGCATTACCTAGCATAAGTGTTATCGGTTGATAAGCAATTCGGGTGTCCTTGTAGTTTGTCTGTACGTGTCCAACTACGCTTGTTAGACCTATTAGAATATGAATTTATTGGAGAAGCTTCTCAGTATGCACTTAATCGATAGTCGCTGAATCGGATGATGAAAAAGTCAAATATAAATACTTGAGTTAGACGTTTTAATTGATATTCAAATATTTAATAAGGCATCCAACTTCATTATTTACGTTTGATTTGTCTATAGTTCGTTTTAGCGAATTTTCCGTCGGCCTCTCACGTTTTCTCTTATATTCTTAACCTGCCTTCTATTTTTTCTTACGCCATCTTGCCCAACAACTTTAAGCGTCCGTTTTCGCCTCCACTCCACTATCGCTTAAAAATATTTATCTGTTTTAGCTTTCCGAATTTTGTAAATGATTCTAGATTCTGTTATCTGAGTCAATCGATTTCTCTCCTCTGACTTGGTGAGAGTATCCCGGTATTTTATAACTTTCTTTTTATGCTACAATTAGACGCTAATGACAGTTATACCTACGAAGGTAACTCACCCCTTGGCATGTGGGCTAACCAATACAACACGACGTGAAATCGAACCTCAATCATTAAAACCGTGAATGAATCAATTAAAGCCTGATTTATCGGAGCCATATCCTACGCGAGGATTCACACACTCATTATCTTCCATGTTGTACCCTACCATCCATCTTGCCACTTTGATTAGTCCATCATGCGTGGTTTATTCCTCATTCTTAACTGTAATAACTTGGAACTTATTCAAATTTATTTACATATCAGTCTTTGATGATGCAAACTGTCCGCTATATATCAATCACTATTTACCTATTAAAAAAAATTATCATTGAGAATAATAACGTCATGATATCTTGATGAATACTCTTAATGATCGGAAAAGGATATGTAGATACATGTTATCCCTATTTTTTTTTTTTTTTAATGACTTCGTATTTTGGAATAGCTTCATAAACAATATGGGATTTGAGAAAAATAAATTTTGAATCGTATATTTTTATGTCAAATTTAGTAGATAATTGTAACTTTAGAGCAAAAAAAAGTAGTCTCGGGAAGGAAAAAAAAAAAAATTTCCGTCGACCCACTTTACTATTTTATTATATCAGACATTTAGTAGCTCAATGTTATGCTTTGCATGTCATGTTATATCTTATTTTAAAAAATAAATACTTCTTTAAAATTGTTAAAAGTAGCACTAAGCAATATTTGTGACTACAACACAATTAAGTAATTTAATTTTAGATAGTTATTAAAGTATAATTCAATTTTTATATATATATATATTCATTACATTATTTTTAAAGGGTTTAAGAAAATTAAAATTTTTTAACATTGACCACCATAAATTTAAAAAAATATGTATCCGGAAATCTAAAATATTTTTTAGTCTCAATAAATTGCTAAACAATTTTGAATTACGCTGTATGCTTTTACTATGGTTGTATACTTTGGTTTAGAAGAACGTTATCCAAAAAACAAAACAAAAAAAAAACATCAACTTTTATTCAAATTTTTATTGAGATCTACCATACCCTGCGATAGTTTTTATGTATATATAAGAGAATAAATATCTTCCCCCATTCTAAAAAGTTGAAAAATACTGAAGATTAGAAACAGAGCTTCGTATCGAACCAGCTTAGTAAGTTTAACATTTTTGAACCACTTCTATTAAATAATTTTGAAAAATAAAATGTTTTAGTTACGATATTGTTAATCTTTGTTAGTCTATTGAGACCCTTATGAAATGAAGCATAAAAAAATCTCTAGCGCAAGTGTACCTAATAATTTATTAATTTTTAATATGTTACCCGAGTCAAAATTAATATTATTGTTTTGAATTTTTTTTCTCATTTGCTCTTATGAATAAATGTTTACTGAAAAAAAATATATATACATATTATTTTAAAACATGATATAGAAAATAAAGCAGTATAGCCAATTATTTTTATCTGTTACCTCCAAGATGGAATAATAAAGAAAGCTAGTGGAATAATCTAAATTCGTACATTTCTTTTTTAAAATACTGATCCAATAATACTTTAATAGTAATAAAATGTTTCCGCTTTTGAGGCGGTCGTGTACGTTGTGACAGATAATTTTAATTATATTTAAACTTTAGACTAATAACTAAAAATGAAAGTATATGGATTTATTGTGGATGTAATTAGTTGACTGTTGAGAATTACTGGAAGGAATTAGTCCGGGTGGCGGTCATTGAATGAAACAACTAAATAGTTTCAACTATTTAGTTGTTTCATTCAATGACCGCCACCCGGACTAATTCCTTCCAGTATATGGATTTATATTTAAATATAAACTTATAAGATGATTGCGTATGATTGTAATGTTAAAATAAAATGATCATAGAAGTAGTTATAAGATAAGTATAGAGAAAAACAAATGAGAGAAAAACTAAGAAAAATTGTAAATAAAAAATTAGTATCGTTTAAAGAAACAATAACGGTTCAAATTTCTGTTGTTCTATCGTTACAGGTGTATAATTTTGGCAAGATTTACAATTTATTTTTGATAATTTAAATTTTAGAAGAACTAGCATTTGAACCAGCCTATTCAGAAATTGAGAAACTGTCAAATTTTCGGTTTTCAAGAGTAATTAAATTATTTACGACTTTTAGTTCCGGTCATTACCGCCGGTAATGGCGTTAGCGTTTGTTCATTGATTTTTCGAAACATCTACAGATGAGTTATGGTAGGGATGAAAACTTTTACCTAATTTTTATTCTCGTGTTTCAACTTTTTAATCAGTCTTCTCGATTCATTAGTAGTTTCTTCAATTGCGGTTAATATAGTAATTGGAAATAGTCAAATTTTTAAAGTGCATACACTGTAAAATAAAGTAATACGTATTACATTGTAATAAATTTAATATTTTTTATTGAAATCGAAATTATTATCTATCATTATATTTTAGGTGAGGCCGGAATGGAACAACCCCTAGAATTACGACGGTACCCCTATCTCTTGGTGAAGTGGTGAATTATGTAAGCGATAGTTCATGGACCACCCCTCTCCCGCTCAAACTTAGGGGCGCTTTTAAATTCAATTTAAATTTAACCAACATAATATTTGTTATGTCCCATAGGAAAATAATAATAAATAAAATATTACAAATTTTAACCTGAATATATATTTAGACCTAAATATATATTTATTTATTTATAAACAGATAGATTTATGTATATATTCAGATAGATTTATAAATATAGTGAGATAGATTTATAATAATCAGAAATCATTATAAAAATATAATTTAGACACGGATCGAAATAATAATAACCTGCAATAAAAATATAAATGAAGTTCTTGTGAAGACCAAAATCATTCACTGTTAAGAAAAACCTATATTTTCCCCTGAATAATCAATTCATTTTTAGCTCATATTTTAATTTCTGTTCAAGAGCTCACGTTCTTCTCCTTACTTTATCAGTTGCCTTTTTTTTATTTATTTATTACAGAACATCTGTGAATCACGATCCTTGCTTATATTACCTAATCGTCAGAAAATGCTAGAACATTTATATCATTGTGTTCCATTCCTAAATCTTGAAGTTTATTTTTGCTTTCTTCGGCATAAACACTTCCTCAAAAATATTAAAAATAATAAATCTATTCATATATATTTTCATCAGCTGTTATTATGGAATAGATCAAATCGTTCCATGATAGAAAGAAATTATTACTTTTAGTAATAGGCTCTTCTTAGACGACGTTTCGACTAAAATAGAACTCATAAATTATTCCTACGTCCTAGTTATCAGTTATATCCGAAAACCAATCACAAATGATTCAAACATCATCGTGCCGACGAAAGAAAGGGTGAGGCAATGACAATTAATAGCTGTTCATTGGAAGGTAAGGAACGAAAGCTTAGCGGCGGACAGAAATAGAACTATGGCTAAAATAGAAGAGCCCTCAGGACCTATAAACAATTTACAGCTTATTGACCAATCCAAAAATAGTCCAGGGCTAGACGGAAATAGAAGATTCTCAATATCCGGACAATAGCGTCAAGGGTTGAGGCTTCCCCATAGTTCTTTCCATTCTTCGACGTCTGATAATGCGTCGGGAGTCAAGTCCGATATATCGATTTTTATAGATTTTATTTATTTGTTTTCTATTCTTTGTCGTAACGTTTTCTTACTTAAGTCACGAATTTTATTATAATTTATCCCATTAATCTATTTAGTTTTAATAATACATACAGGCTCACCGAAGGTTCGATGCCGATATAATCAAATGTTGCCTGCACATATAACTTCCCATCCTGCCATTGACATGTCGTCCTACATCTCAGACGTACCTAATTTTTCGGAATTCGGTCTTCACTGAGCCTAACAACTTTACATGACCATTTGAATTTCCGCGATGTTGTTAGCTCAATTATACTAGCAGGGTACAAGCTCAACTCCGTTTTGTGTAACCTTCTGAAATTGCCAGTGGCCTCGTCTATTTGACCAAATATTTTACGTAGCACTTTATTTTCGAAAACCTTAAAGCCTTGTTCATCTTTCAAAGTATGCAAACACGTTTCTCGTTCTAAAAAGCGTTCCACGTCTTTAACCGCTACGTTTCTCCTAGATTTCTTTTTTTCTAGTTATCATAGAACCTAATTACTTAAATTTCTCTACGTGTTCACTCTATATATCAATACCGTCACAGTTTTCACTACTAATCATGTATTTCGTCTTATATATTTATTTCAAAACCTATCTCTTTCTACTCAGTGTATTTATATTTTTAATCATAATGCTGTAACTATCTGATTATATAATATATACCAATATATGTCAAGGATAATGGTTATACTAATCAGAGATTTCATTCACAGAATATTTACAATAAACTGTATATAAGTCAGTATAACAATGTAGCAAAAAAAAAAAAAAAATACATTCAACAAGGTTAAGTAAATTTCTTATTTTTTGAAAATTTATTTTAGAAAGTAAAATTATATTATGCTGTTATAAAATCTAAACAAAGAATTTGAATTTTGTGATTTTATAATCACATCATACCGAAGTGGCGAGTCCACAGGAAAGGAGTAAAAATAAACATCAATAATGAACTAATAAATGCAACAATTCATTTAATTTAAAATACTGCAGATAAACTAAATACCTATTGATACGAATACTCATGCTTTACTTAAATATAATAAGTCTCTTTGACTTAATTAAAGTTACTTTGAATTGATCCACTTCTCTTCTCTTCCAAAAAATATTTTCTTCTCTCAAAATATTAATTAAAAAAAAAAACTATCATAGCCGATATCTAAATCTTTGACTGCTATCTAACAAATAAATAAAATATCTAGGATTAAATAATATATGTATAAATTAATTTTCTATCATAGTTCTGTATGCAGTTTAAAAAAATAGTAGTATGCGTCACCTGAGTGGCTAACACGAGAATCTCATATGCACAACTTCGTGGGTTAAAACTTGGTAGACGGAATTAGGAATTTTTAAAGCGATGAAAAATTCCTTCATTAGGACTAATTCCTTCGGAGGTAACTTGGGTGAAATTTGGTTAAAGTGGAGGTAACTGAAATTTCATATTTAAGACAAATATACGCCCGAGACGTCATAAAAACCTTTTTTCATCAAAATGAGCTTACCAAAAGAGCCACTTTATACCATGCATTTTGCACCTTTTTTCGATTTTCTCGAAAACGGTTCCGACGATTTCGATTAACTCGCTATATCGATGTAAAATTTAATGGGCTTTAATATCAATATCATGTAGGTTTTATTCTGATTAAAATGGTCTGACAAGGCTTAAATGCCGATATTTTAAATTTTCTTTCTCTAAAGTACCTTTAATTTTGTCGATTATATAAAAATAACTATATTACCTTGTTACCACTGATCAAAAACAGGTAAATATGTAAGTTGTGCGAATTTAAAAAACAATTAAAGGAGAAAACTGAAAAAAAAAATTAGTGCAATTTTTTGTTTTTGAACAGAAGAGCAGTAATATACATGAATTATAACCGTTGGAAAGCTAACGATTTTAGAAAAAATATTATCTCATACACAAGCTTTTAAAAGTTAATAGAGAGTGATGAAAAGAAGATTAAACTAACTGATTATTTCAGATAATAATATAATAGATGTTTTAATAAAACACATGTTTCTATAGAAATTCAATTTAATTAATTCTTTAATAGTTTCACGTATTTTTATCTCTAACGGTATTTGAAAGTTCTTTTATTGATTTTAAAAATGGAGATAAGTGAAATTCGTGTGTTAACCGCACTCGATTTTTTTCTTTATGCACCACAGCAGAAATAAACAGGGTTAATGTTTGAATTTGAATTTTGGTGATCAAATTTATTAAAGTAGGATGTTCAGTATTAAAGCGGTAAGATTTTTTTTTTTTTTTAATATTCATATTTATTAATTCTCAACATTTTAAGAGGGAATAGGTATTTTAATTAAGCATACCAATAAATAATCAGTCATTTAACAAGTTAGCTTAGTATTAGTTAACAATCTGATAGTTCTACAGTGAATACAGGTATGTAGGAGTAACGAAAGTGAAAATGATGAATGGAGAGAGGTCAAGGGCAGTTGTGGGGTGTGTATAGATACTTTCCGTTGCCGGGGTAACCCACCCCTGGTGACCCCTGACCTTCCGCCCACAGGTCGTTCACCACTGTCATCTTCTAACTGCTTATTCTTCCCCAAAATGATTTCTTAGCATGAATGGGCTCTGCTTCCGGGACTGAAGTATGAATGGAGGCATAAGGGTCGAGGCCTAGAGTATACATCATTCAAGAATTTGCTATATTAAACTTCATGCCTCGTATATATAGGACGCAAGCGAAAATGAAATGACGCTAAAAAAAAAAAAAAAAAAAAAAAAAAAAAAAAAAAAAAAAAAAAAAAAAAACTGATAAACAGCTTCATAATATTTAGTTACGATATTACGAATATTTAGTCAGACGATTACAAATTACTCAGTTTTATTCTGGTCAAGGATGGCTCTATCCTGATTCTTTAAGAAAACACTTCTATTCCGTGAGCCAGCAATGAAAAATACAATTCATTTTCCCAACATATTTAGTATGTTTTATGCAAAGCATCTATCATAGTAAATAAAAAAATACACGTCTGCCAATTCAAAATGGATGGATTACAAAATGGTGGCCATTCAAAAAGGGAATATCACCAAATATTAGTCTTTTCTGACATCATTATGGTTATTATCATGGAAACGGCTCGTCCTATGAAGATAATCATTATAACGTAAATCATCAATTATTTAATAAACTTTCATTTGAGTGGTAAAAGACATTTGTATATTCAATGTTCAACAATATAGAGGTATTACAAAAAATATCTTGCGGAAAACGAGATATTACTCTTTTCTAACATTATTGTGGTTACTATCATGAAAACGGCTAATCTTATGAGGATAATTGTTATACGATCAATATGGACAACTAAATCACCTTTAATTTCAGTTGTGAAACACGTCTGTATGAATAATAGTTTTAGAGATATGGTTCTTATAAAAAAACCGGAAACTTTATTTTTGTCATTAATTTGCTTGATATCATGGAAACGGCTGTTCCTAACAATGTAATGGTTATAAACTACTTTACGAGGTATGCAATTTGCCTTAATTTGAGTACTAATAGGAATCCATGAGCATAATACTCACTAACATAATGTCAGTGCTAACCATTGCATGGGTCAGAATTTGTGCCTAAAAATCGATTTTTGAAACGCGTCTGCTGCGTTTTTTCCACCCACTTTTGAGACTAGGGTAGGGTCATTTGATTCCTAATTTTACCCAGTATTATGAGGTCAAAACGAAAATCGTGGTCAATCAGTCAGAATTTCGTCGTTTTGTCCCCTTTTTGATTCACCGCCATATTGTAATCCACCAGATTTGAGTAGGCAGACGTGTATTATTTGCTTTACCATGATATATGCTCTGCATCAATCATACTACAAATTTCGGTAAAATGGGTAGCATTTTTCGTTGCTGGCTCACGGACTATATTCCAATCCTTAAGAGCCAGAAAGCCTCCTCCTTATATCCTTGGCTTCCTCACCCCTAGTTCATCTTTTCTTATCCTAAACACAAAATCTCAACCCACCGATTTTTACATGCACTATTGTAGAACTGCTTCCTTTAAAAAGTCCTTTATCTTCCGTGCTACCATACTTCGGGATCCCTTTGTAATATATCATACTAAACAACATTCACTTCTCCACTACCTTATAGACCAATCTTCCAATCACATATAATCAATGTTGATTAAATAAATTAGATAGAGGAAAAAAAGCACAACTAAATTTATTCAAAGTTTTCTAATATTTTTATTCGTATCTTCTATTAACATATTTTATCATTTGCTGACTATTTAAATGTGTATTTGAATGAAGCCAGACTTATTATTGTTGTTAATCTGCCCTTTTCTCATAATTATTACCTGAACAAATGTCACAGAATACAAAATATTAAAAAAAAAAAAAAATTGTCTAAACATAAATTCTGAATGAGTACTTTTGTTCTACTATCCTTTTAAAAATTATGTACTGTAATGTATTGAGGATACTGAGAGGAGTAAGTTAGGATTGAACAATTATTTTATTAATTAAATAAATATTAATAAGGTTTCTCGGCAAAAGTCAAAAGGCATTTCCCAAACCCCCTTGGATTGTCCGTTGGCTGCTACTTTCTAGACCCCAGCTACTAGGCTGGACTTCGCATATCAGCCCCGCCCGAGGTGACGAGGATGAGAAAGAAGATTTCAAGAGGCAGTCGGGTTTTATCCTCAAGAAGTCAAGTTCTATCCTCAAGAAGAGGGAGTCTTATTACAGCCTCGAGAGTTGAAGTTCCATCTACAAGAAGAGGAGGTCCGTCAGGGTCAGAGCAACTGGAGGATGTAGCCGTGAAGGGGCGCCTAAGACTGATCCCACCTTCGCTAGCCGATTAAGTGTTTTAAAGGTATTTTTTTTTTGTTTTAATATTAAATAGCAAGTTTAACTATTCCCAGACATTGTGTAAATATATTGTATATGTTTATGTTAAGTTAAATAATAATGTATCTATGGAAACTCGTCTACTTTGATCTTACCCTTCATGCCGCTACCTACTTGGATTTGTAAACACGATACCTTTGGAAAGGAAATCCAATGGTATCATTAAATATAGTCTATATAACGATTAGAGATATCAAGTAAGTTAGTTTTTGAAGGTACAGCTGCTTTAAAAAAGCAAGTCGGTCAAAAACATAGCAGTACGAACCTGATATGAGAATAGATTCCCCCTTAGGGTATATTTCACTTTAATCTTAAATGGAAAGTTTATCTAAAATCAGTCCCTATAAAATCTTTTAGAAATTGATAAGATAAATGATAAAAATAGGTAATAGGTAACTGAATGTTTCAAACGTTAGTCATCCACTTTTTTTTTCCTGAATTAATTAATAAAAGAATATTAATTATTTTAAGGTGAAAGAAAGATACATAATTTATTAAAATGAAAGGTATCTCGGAAGAGGCTGAACTGTGGTCTTTTTATCTTTCCTGAAAGAGTCCTACAACGAAGATCGAAATGTTGGCAAAGCAATAAATAGTGTAGACTATTCCATTATATTTCTTTCTCTGACCGCCACCCGGACTAATTTCCTCCTCCTAAAAATCAAATTATCATAATCCGACTAGTATTAGAAAAGATAATACATGAATAATAAATATTTTTAAGCATATTAGGAAATACGTTCAATTGTAGTTGTATTTTAAAAGTGATTTTAAGCTACAAAAAATATTGAACATAGAAAATTTATTTCTAAAAAAACAACTCATTCTTATCCAATCTCTAATTGAACAACATTTTTAGTTACCAAAACTATAATTCTTTCTTTTTGTTTACTTGAAGATGCATTTACTGACTGAAGACAGAGAATCGATGTTTTCGACTTCTTCGAGACAACGCCTCTGAAAGTTCCAGACCTCCTCTTGTCTCAAGTTGGAGTTTCTACTTGACATTTCCTCCCTTAGGGAATAACTTTCCGCTAGGTTTACGTTAATGCGTGCGGTAATCGATACTTCTAACTTTGGAAAACGGTAGCTAAATTTATCTGCGACCCTGACCGACGGCGCTGGGGCGTATGGGACGGTGAACCCAGGGTCCTTGGCGATCTTCTAGGTCACTGCTAGTCCTCTGTAGGTTCCATTTTGGTAGTTTGCCGAGGAGATAATTGTGCTTCTGTGCAATGAGTACTAGAAAAATGAAAATAGCTGCCAATACGTACGTGCCTCCCTAACTTACAAATTTGATATGCCCCTGCTTTTAACTTTCTCAATTTTTATATTTACCTACATAAATATTATATATATATATATATATATATATATATATATATATATATATATTATATATATGGGAAGCCCGTGGCTGTGTGGCTAGTGCGCTAGTCTCTCATGCTAAAG